>JAYESA010000004.1:200231102-200499158 GCA_036927795.1 Iris macrosiphon | reverse complement strand
CTTTCTAATTTCTTATTTAAAGTTTTTTTTTATTAACATTTGATATTGTTGTTCAGACTGTTATGTTACTGTTTATACATTATTTCTAACATTTCTTTCTCTTATATCAAAATTCCTATATTGGCAACCATGCAACCTGTACCAGATCTATAACCCGGCCATCTCCTGGTATGATCTTGAACCTGACCCCTTTTCCCCATATTGTTCAATCATGTCAGCACCAAAGTTGCTCCCCTTCCTTACTTTCAAACTACCTCAACCCATGCCTCTTGAAACCATATTGAACTCATGAACCACTCAAGAAAGCTTATAGTGCCTCACCCCCCCCCCCCCCCCCCCCCCCCCCCCCCCCCCCCCCCCCCACCCCCCCCCCCCCCCCCTCTTCTTAAGGTTATGTTGCACAAATATGGAAAAGGATATGAGTAAAGACACGATACAGATACGGACACTTTCAGATATGTACAAAAAATAGTCACTATGTTGCACAATATGGACACGGATACATATACGGACACGAGATGGGTACGGACACCATTTTCCTGTTTCCGTGCAACATAGCATGCATCTTTCTATAGTAGCTCAACCCCTTCAAAAACCCTCATTAAACTGTACTACGCAACTGTAACAGCACCTTCAGGAGTTCCTATAGCCTACCAAAAACTGTATAAATGGCCTCCAAAATTATTACCTCAAGTTCCTATAAACCCTAATCCAATTCCTCTCAATTCCAGAACCTAGAAATCCTAATTTATTTCTAATTTAACAGTTTTGAAGGATAGATTTGCTACACAGTCGTCCTGCCTCATGATACATCTGTGATACATTAAATCAACATGGTACGGAACAAATAAAACAAATTAAACATTCAAAATCATCTACATCCAAAGACCTCTAGCTCCCTAGATTCCAGAATAGGCCAAAATAGCTAATATCTATAGAAGAGATGGAGAAGAAACGGTTCAATCCAAAACAAGAGAGCTGGACTATGATTCATCATGAAGATGCAAAAACAAATAAAACCACCTACAACATAGAAAAGTTCAAATTAAATCCTTGTTCCCTAATAATAATAAAAGATATGAAGATTTATTTGCATGGTTGAATCAATTGAAAATCCTGTCCAAAATCAAAATCCCACCCTTTTGAACTCCATGAGATTATAATAAATCAATATCACTGAAAATCGATCAACGAAACCAATCAGTTGAACACTGATTTGAATCCCCTAAAGACAAAATATATCGTGCAGCCCGGTAAAGCCAGGCATCCATGTAGGGGATTCAAACTATTGCGCAAAACATCTAGTTAGCGATTTGAATCCCCTACATGGATGCCTTGCTTTAGTCCTAGTTAAACACAAGGCAAAGATGTCAACTTTGGCAATCCATGAGAAAAATCCCAATCATAATACATCAATCTAGGTAAAGTATTAGTCCAATCGATCAGAATTGGGTAGAGAATGTTTCAGTATCTCATGACTTAGTGACCTAAGTCAATACTAGAACCCACACTACTAAACAATATAAGTAGCTCAATCCAACACAAAATTATGTGTATATGACAAAACCCACATCACTTGACATCTTAAAGAGTTCAATCAGTTAAACATAGCCCCAAGATTCCACCTTCTGCAGCTATTATCAAGAACTCACATCACAAAGCATCAATCTAACAAGATTAATATCCAATCATATTAAAACTATATCAATATCACACTTTTGCAACTCTAAACATTCTAAATAGATCAGTTATAGCATCAAGACATCCTTCTGTAACTTCACCTATATAACACAACAAAACCCAGATCATAACACATCCCAAATTGTCCAAACTTGCTAAAGCTACCGTCATCACATAGCATCAATCTAACAAAAATAAATAAATTAGAAACCCATCCAATCCAATCAGTTGAAAACATCATCAAGATCTCATCTTTATGTATAGAACACAACACCAAGATCACAGGGCATTCTAAATATTTCAAACTTGATAAAATTTGGCATAGCAGCAAAACCTAACATAGTTCACAGACTCAAATCTAGCAAAATCTGAAAACATCATCAGATCTCATCTTTTTTGCACATCCATGTATAATAACAGAAAGATACAACACAAAGAGTTGAGGAAAGGAGGGGAAAAAAAATCACCTTTCGCAACTCCAAGTAGTCCAGCATGAGGTTGTGATGCCTGGACCTTGCCTTGGCCTCCTCCTCCTCCTCCTCCTTCCCGACCTGGTAAGAGGAAGAAGGAGGAGGAGGAGGAGAGGGCTCCAGAGAAACCTGCTTCCCCTTCTTCATTGACTATGAATGGAAAGAGAAGAAGAACCCAAATGGGAAACTAGCCAATTAACAAAGAAGACCAGAAGTCGTGAATAAAGAGAAGGAAAGAGATAAGAAGTAGGTGGGGGGAAGAGAGAGAGAGAGGAAAGTTCCTTTCTTTCCTTTTTTTTCTCCTTTTTTTTTCTGTCCAAGTCTTTGTCTCTCTGTGGATTGAAGAGGAGAAGGTGGAGTGGAATGGAATGGAAAGGAAAGGAAAGGAAAGGAAAGGTTCCTGCAGAGAGAGAGAAGGGTCATAATGGGCAAGTAGTAGTGTTGTGTTGGTGTCTTTTTGTAATGGGAGGAGGATGAAAGTTTTTGGTGTTTGATAGGAAGATAGCAACAACTACTAGACTAGACTCCTTCTTCCTATTTCAGAGAGAGAGAGAGAGAGAGAGAGAGTTTTGATTCTTCTGCAGCAGCAGAAGTTATTTCTGTGAGAATGCAATGAAGCTGTGTGTGATTATATGTATAGGTTGTGCTTTTGTGCATCTACACCTTGAAGGGCTCTGGTTGGGTTGGGTGATGATGGTGATGGTGGTGAAGAGAGAGAGAGAGAGAGAGAGAGAGAGAGAGAGAGAGAGAGATTGAGAATGAGATTGATTTTGATTGTAGTTAATAATATATGAACTCCACCTCACAAAAACAAAAGGAAGTTTAAGCCATTCAAAATCTCACTCTCTATCGGTTACAGAATGACTTATTTTTTTCTTTTTCTTTCATGAATAGTAGGACTGTTAAATGAACGGAAAATTTTATACATAGCAATAAAAATCAAACAAATTTTATTAAGAGCATAAGATTTTTAAAATTTTTATAGAAAGCATCATAACGCCTATTCGAAAGACGTTTTACGACTTTCCAATTTTTTTTTTTTTGTCTAATTTCCGTTGCTTGCCGTTATATATATATATATATATATATATATATATATATATATATATATTTAAACTCTCTCTCTCTCTCTCTCTCTCACTCACTCACTCTCTCTCTCTCTGCTCTCTGTGCTCTCTCTCACTCACTCACTCTCTGCTCTTGCTCTCTCCCTCTCTCTCTATTTCTCTGCGCTCTCTCTCTCTCTCACTCACTCTCTGCTCTCTCACTCTCGCTCTCTCTCTCTCTCACCCTCGCTCTCTCTCTACTCTGTGTGCTCTCTCTCACACACTCACTCTCTGCTATTTCTCTCTCCCCCTCTCTCTATCTCTCTGCGCTCTCTCTCTCACTCACTCTCTACTCTCTGTGATACAGAGAGTAAAGAGAGAGAGAGAGAGAGAGAGAGAGAGAGAGGGAGAGGGAGAGGGAGAGAGTGTTAGGGGTGTTAGGGAGTGAGAAAGCGAACGTGAGAGAGAGAGTGTGTTAGGGAGTGAGAGAGAGTGAGAGTAAAAAAATACAACTCTGACGCAATGGGCCCCACTTTTTGATGCGATCGTTGCGGGAAGAGAGAGCAAGGGTGGGAGAGGGAGAGAGAGAGAGAGCAAGGGTGAGAGAGGGAGAGAGTGAGAGAGCAGAACATGAGAGTGAGAGAGAGAGAGAGAGAGAGTGAGTGTTAGGGAGTGAGAGAGAGAGACCGTCACACAAAAAATGTGAGAGAGAGAGACCGCCACAAAAAAAATGTGTGTGAGAGAGAGAGACCGCCACTTTTTGGTGAGAGAGAGAGAGAGTTAGGGAGTGTGTGTGTGTGTGTGTGTGTGTGTGTGTGTGAGAGAGAGAGAGAGAGAGAGAGAGAGAGAGTGTAAGACCCCTAATCCTGAAAACCGTATTTCTCTATTATTAATTATTTAATTTATTTATAGTAGTTATGAGCTAAATAAAGGGAATATATTTTATTTAATTTTTATTTGAGGTGTTTGTGCCATTAGGAAATTTATGGAGCCTTTATAAAATTTTCCTAATTTATTCCTTAATGGTGTACACCAATATAATTCTTAGAAATTTCTGTGAATAGAAATATGTATATATATATATATATATATATATATATATATATATATATATATATATATATATATATATATATATTATATAAAAGTCCTATTGGATCCCTACCCGAAACCGTTAACCCCTTAGCCTACCCTACCCGCTTGAACCCGGACCGGTTAGGAGGAGATGAATATCAAACAGCAGCAGTAGCAAAAGCCAACTTTGCTTCCCCTTCTCCGCGCGTAAAGAAAAATATCGGCAGCAACACCACCGCCTCATTCCACCGCCTCTAAATCTATTATTACTAAAATCTCCCCAACCGAAACCAAAACCAATGAAAGAAAGAAACAGCAGCAGCAGTAGTCTTTGAGACTAAGTATCCCCACCGCCTCTTGACCCTATATATATTACAACTCTCTCAAACTAATCCCACTTCTTCTTACAACAAACTTAAACACAATATTGGACATTGCACTCTACAGGACTCTTGCTCGGCAAGTATACCTTGCCATTGTACTATTATTTACATTCCAGCTGATACATGCATGTTTAATTCTGCTTATATAGATGTTTATTTATGTAGATTTTTGGACCCTCTTCATGAGACCACCCTATCATTATGGAGCATCACTAGGTTCATTGGCCGGGACACAGTTGTTACACGAGTTGTGAGTCTCATATAGATCACGGACTGCGTGACAGGTCTGGCCTCCTGTACGTATGAGCCGTGCGTTAGGGATAACTGTTGATAGAAACTTTGTATGCTAGTAGACCTGGCAGTTATTTAGATATTTTATCGTGCCATGGATGTGGCATACTTAGAACATGGGGCGGGAAGGACTACTAGTAGGCGTATGGGACACCCCACTTCCTTTACTATGGATGCCACACTCGACGGGGTGATATGAACGTTATATACTATGCAGATTCCCCGTTCTTCAGAGCGGTAGGACGTTATTATATACATGTGCCCCTGTATTGGGGGACATATGTGGCATATACTAGTCAGTTGTCACGATTGGTGAATTACGTCAGCATATGTCTAGCCTACACTTTCCATACGCCCAAAGTTGTCCTCAAGTTGTATTTTACTTAGACGGTTAGGCGACCCTTTGGATATTTATATTTTAGTAATTTATTGGCATGTTTATATGTATCTTGTTACGTCCCTCTGAGGACCTGGTCCCTTTCCAGATATGGACGAGCAGGAGTATCCGCAGGAGTACGGACCTGGACCTGACTCTACTTACCTGACTGAGGAGGTCTTACCCTCAGAGTAGCTGTGATTACTTCCACTGTTTAGAGATTTTGTTGCTACTACAGTATAGTCGTTTTGTAGTGGATTTGTTTTCACCTGACTATCAGACTGATACTCATCTTGGATATCCAGTTATATTTCAGCTCTTTATTCCTACTTATTATTTGTGTTGTGGATGAGATATAGATTGTGTGTGACTTGTTGTGACAGTATATTACCACTGGTGGATTTTATATTCATGTACAGCGTACGTATGTATATGATTTCCATATATTGGAGTTCGTATACATACGGCTGGGCGTGTTACGTATTCCTAGTCCTACGTATTTTGGGACTGGGGCGTGACATATTTTTGGTGGTGGCCCATGCAGATCAAGAATATATTATCTCGGTTACGTAACTGTACCGAACAAGCCTGCGTATAGAAATAGAGTATAAGAATCCCATCCACACTTGACTAAAACCTCATTTTTCCTTTTAGAGAAACCAAGTTTTACGCCAAAAACCCTTTACGCTGTAACTAGGGGTCTCTACTTATAGAAATCAGCCAAATAACTGTCTTGTTGGTTTAAAAAGCCAAGCTATGAAGAAGGCTGCCTACTTTACGTTGCGGTTATGACAACTGCTACCCACGTCCCCTTAATCTGCGTATGACACGTCATGCAAGCCACGTAGGTAACTACCCCAGTGTAAACTTGATAGTAGATAACCAGCGTAGAGTAGCCTGATTAGGCGTAAAATGTAAGGATGGTGATGTGAGCGTATTTGTCACAACCTTAGCTTTCCCCAGTCTTGACCAAATCTCGTGCATTAAATGCAGAGATATGCCCCGAGCCCTGTGCAAGAAACAACTTTTGATGTGGCGTTTGATTTTGTCTTATCTTGAGCGTAAAAACTCATCTCTGTTGATTTTGTCCTGTCTTGAGCGTAAAAACTCATTTCTGTCCATATAGAATATGCAGCGTATTCAGAAGACTCTATTTTACCTTTTGAATGCGTAAAAATAACTTGTATCCAATATGACACTAAAACGACAAACTGGGTCTCTGTGCAAAAATATCATCACAGCCGACCTCTCGATCATCGTGCAGTACTTTTGTCAGATGTCAGGTTCACTGATTTGTTTGACAAATTCATCTGAAGAATACGAAGAGCTTCTCGCACAACTTTACGCTGCAACGTATGCTAGATTTTATGCGGGCAGAGTTTTACGCACAGAACTTTTTACAAACTTTACGAAGACAGACTTATACTTAGACTTTACGCAGCACCCTTCTACACGAACTTTACACAGGCAGATTTTTTTTCACAAACTTTACGCACACAGAGTTTTACGCGCAGAACTTTTAGGCAGATTTTACGCACAGGAGATATTTTACGCGCAGATTTTACGCGCCGATCCTTTACGTAGCATATCTTTTACGCAGCAAATTTTTATGCAGACCTTTACGCCAGACAGCTTGAATCCCTACCTTTACGCCAGATAGCTCTGAAGTCTTACTTTACGCCAACTTCTTTGAATCTCTGTTTTACGCCGACGACTTTGAATCTGTCACGCCCCAGTCCCAAAATATCGAGGGACTGGACACGTGGCAATGGCCAGCAGCACGCACCGATGGACAAACCAATTTAATGGATCCATCAGGGCATGCTTAAGCTGTAGTCTAACAGGAAATAGAACAATTATTACAAGTCCCAGGTTATTCTAATCTCATCCACAACAGATAATCACAGATTAAATGCCAGAGTAATACAAATAGAAATAACTATCAAATCTCAATAAAAGTGTCTCGGTGAACAATCCGAGAACAAGTCTGATACATCAAAGCAAATAGACAGAAAATAAAGGAACTGAAAATAGAAACAGAAATAACTGACTATATACAGCCAATGCTCAGGAGAAGTCCTCTGGTGCGATCTCGTTCTCAGGTTCTGGTATAGCTCCTGGAAGTGCTCCTGTACGATGTATCTCTGGATGGATCTCTTCGGCTATACCTGGGGACATAGTCCATTCCAGGTCCTCAGGGGACATAACAAGGTACAGATAATACAAGCCAAAATATAAGCAGTGCAGAAATTAAATGAAACAAGAGGGTAAACTATGTAACCAGCTAAGTGATATGCAAAATGAGAGCAGCACTAGAACTCAGGCTGAAACTACTACAAGCTCTGTGTCGGGGAGCCGGTAGCAGTGATATCATGTAGTTGTCTAGCTCACGATGGGAGACTAAGACGCCGGCATAATATAAAATCAACCTGTAGCCTGTGTGTCTCTCCCCACCCAATGTAATCACGCATATCATGACCATAATGTCTCATGTCCATGTCAGCGGGATCATAGCTAATGCAACAAGTCATACAGTATCTTTAAATACAATATCTCTGTCATGTCCTGTATCATATACAGAATCACCATGAATGTCTCAGAAAGACTCTGTCTCATGAATAGTGTCAAGTGTCCTGGGTTATGATGTACTTGATAGGACAAGTACCAAGAGTAAGGGTATCAAATGTCCATCTCTAAATGACGTACCCAACACTGCAAACGGGGTTGGCACCCGACTATGATCGGACACTAGGTACATCACACGTTTCCTAGGTTAAGCATGTACAACAGTTATACACAAAACAAGTAAATATGCAACAAGACTATAAAATTGGCAAGGTATACTTTCCCTCTGATGTATAACTAAGCCAAGGAATATTTAGCAAAGACTGCAAGTTTTGGCGAGGTACACTTGCCTGTGGTTCCGGCTCCAATTAAGGTTCTGACTTCAGCTGGAATCGCAGACGGTACTCCGGTTGCTGAAATAAACATCACCATCAGATCCAGAAAATATCAATCAGCTAAAAATGCCTATCCTTGAGTCCAATTTGGAGACAAGGGCAAAAACGGCAGTTTCGGGTCAAAACGGGGTCCACATGTGGGCCCGCTTTGCACCAAAAAATGTGTCAGGATCAAGGGTCTCCAAATTCACCAAACTTAGTGTCAACAGGTCAGGAATGATGATAACCCAACGGAACTTCCAGAATTGGATTCCGATGAGCCGATCACAAAATCGCCCGTCGAGCGGGGCCTGTGGGGCCCACGACACGCGATTTCGTCAACGTTCTCAGAATCGAACCAAACTTGGGTCACAGGACCAGCGTATCACTACGAGTCCGATGGAACAAGTTTCGTTTCAATCCGACGTGTGTACACAAAGTTAGGGTAAAATACAGAAAAGTCGGATACGGGGCGATGTCCGCGGATACGCGGTGATCCCGGTGTGCACGCACACCCGAATCGACTTCTGCAAAATCCTGCACGTCCGTATCAACGACGCGCATGTATCTGTGAAGACCGCGCGCGACCAAGTCATCCCGTTTGGCGGGGCGTACCCAGTTCCGGGGTGAATCGGGGCGTTATTTTTCCTGTTTTTTGATCGCGGTGTGCGATCGCCACAGGACGCGATGCCCCGAGCGGTTTGTCCGGGCACCGAGAGGGTCATACAGGCTTCGCAATACAATTCATGGAATCGAAAACAGAGCTACGAGCAAGAAGTTATGAGTACCTGAACTGGGTCCTCGGAAACCGGGTTCACCGTGTCCGACATGACACAGGACACTGTGTCCTGTGTTCGACACGGAAAATTAGGAATTAGGGTTTTCTGCGGCGGGGACGGCGGCTCTGCGGTGGCCGGGCTGAGGCGGAGGGGGCCGGGGCAGCGGGGGCACGCGGCGGCGCAATGGGAGGCGGCGGAGGCGGCGCGGGGAGCGGCCGGAGCTGCTGTTACTGTTGCTCGCTGCTGCTGCGGCTGTGGTGGAGAAGAGGAGGAGGGGAGGAAGAAGGAGGACGGCGGAGCACTGGCGAAGGGGGTCTGGCGGTGGCGGAGCCGGTGGTGGTGGGGTAGGCTAGGGCGGTGGAGGGGAAATCGGAGAGGGAGGATCTAGGATTTTATAGGGCTGCCGGGGGGGGTTGCTGGTCGGGCGAGGCGGAGAGAGGGGGGACGTGGCCCGGGCGAGGCGGAGAGGAATGCGGGCTGGGCGGCGCGTGGCCGAGCGGGCGGCCGGAGCGCCGGGAGACGCGGGCACAGGGCTTCGTGGGGGAGACGGGTTCAGGCGGGTTCGGGTACGGCGGGTCGGGTTCGGGCAGACCCGACCCGACCCGATATGGGCGAGCGGGTTGGGCTGGGCCGGACCCAATGGGCTGGGCCGGGCCGGAAAAAAAAAAACTAAATAATAATCCATAAATAATTTAATAAATAAATAAATAATTAAATAAATAGTTTTTAGGTGTTTTAAAATAGGTCCGGGGCCCAATAAATTCCAAAAAAATTACCCTAAGTCCAGTTTTTTATTTTACACCCAAAAATATTATTTTCATAATATTTTAATATCATTTATTATCAATTAAAAATCATTTAATAATTAAAACCCTGTTTTTAATTACAGAAAAATACCAGAAAATTCTAAAAAATTGAGAAAAATCCAAATTTAAAAATTTTAAAAAATCAGGGGGTTTACAGAATCTCTTCTTTACGCTTCTCTGCTTTACGCGGGCAATTCTGAATCTCTACTTTACGCCAAACTATCTTGAAGCTCTGCTTTACGCAGGAAGCTTAGCAACCTGTTTTATGCCAACTATCTTGAGTCCCTGTTTTACGCAGGGAGAGACTTCAAGTATGTTGGGGATTTTTGACTATAAATACGCAGACAATTTCCCAGCGTATTTCATGCTTCTACATTCTATCTAATGCTTGCATCCTGTTTGATTCATGTACTTCTTCTAAATCGTTGTGTACATCACCTGTAGAGAGATGGATATGCAGAAGGGATGTACTATCACCGATGGTGATACAACTCCTGGAGTCAATGGTCAGACTCAAGGAGGGACCTCAACAACTCCTAGACTTCCGGGACCAGATGAACATATTCACAATCCAGTTCCATCTGATCTTTCCAATCCACCTAATGGGAACCTTCCAGTCTCATCGACACCGCAGGATGGCCAGGCACAATTGTTCTAATTCTTCCAGATAATAATGCAGGAACAGCGACAACAGGCCACCACCCTAGCTGCAGAGCAGAGGCAGCAAGCAGCAGAACAGAGACAAGAGTTTCTAGCAGCACTCGAAAGGATGGCTGCAAAGACTACTGTACCAGCTCAAGTACTAGCTACAGTACCTCGAGCTAAAGTTGGTTCAGTAAAAGACTTTGTACAGATGGGTCCGAGGCCGTACAAAGTCATAGAGAGCCCAGAGGAAACTACAAACTAGATCACTCACACACGGAAATTATTAGAGGCATCGCAGCTACTTGCAGACCTATGGATGACAGGTGTAAGGACGCTTATAGATGGTAATGCTCATCACTGGTGGGAATCCATGGAGCGCTAGTTGGGTACATACCAGACTTGGGAGCAGTTCCTGGAGTGCTTTGAAAGGAAGTACTTCCCGGACACCGTCAGAGATGCATTGTACGATCAGTTTCTCCACCTGGAGCAAGGAAACAGAACAGTGGATGAGTATGATGCTGAGTTTAGTCGCCATAGTAAATATGGCGCTGCCCTGATACCAGATGACTTGGCCAAGGATAAGAGGTTTCATCGCGGACTGACTCAGGAGCTCCAACATTATATAAGCTCACAGTCCCGGATCTCTTATGCTGAGTTACTAACGGAAGCCAGATTGCAAGAAACCATCAGCAGAGGAAAAGGAGGTCAGCTGAGGACGCAGCAAGGACCAGCAAGAACACAACAAAGAGGACCTACCAGACGTCCTTTAGCTCAGCAACAGCAATACCAGCACCGAGCAGGACCATACCAGATCCCAGAGAAGCCCCACTGCCATTATTGTGGGAAACGCGAACATATTATGAGGGACTGTCGAACTCGCTTAGGACAATGTATGAGATGTGGTTCCGGACAGCATATGATGAAAGACTGTCCTATACAACAAGCATTAACACTCCCACCGCCAGCACAGAGGCTAGCACTTCCAGCACCAAAGCAAGCTCAGCAAACGGTAGGACCAGGAGCTGTCACGACCCGCACCCGGAAAATCGGGCATGAGTCGTGGGTACGTCCAGCCTACGCCGCAGCATCGGCGGTAGAACGCTGTCTAGGTCAACTATCTAGATAAAATTTCACACAAAAATCGGCCATGACCTCTCCAAAAGGAGGGCAACCACACAAACAATATATCAACCTGTCAAGATCTCAACTCCAAACGGAGGAGCAATATCAAATGATAATCTCAAGTACTCAATCACGAATCTAAGCACGATAAGATAACAAAGAAGACTAACAGCTATAAAGTCTAACCAACAACAACTACTACAACAACCACAACATCCATAATAATAATACATCATCCAAATCATCCAAAATAATATACAATACAAGGTCTCAATCCAAAACCGGAGACAAATCCGGTGCTAAAGCTAATAAAACAACAACAAGGTCCTAGTGATCCCGGCTACCAACCCGGAAATCACTCCTAAACTAGAGGGTCCCTGTCTGCACCATCGACAGGCTCAGGTCCATAAAACGTCGGACACCACTCCTCCGGATACTCTGAAAAATATGTCCAGTCAGGACTGGAGCAAGTACATCTCTAACAGCAGTTCCATTTAAATGATAAAAACTATAAAACAGTTATAGCAAGTAGCAAGAAGAATGAAGCAAGTATGAAACAAGAAAATATGTATAACTGGTGCATAAAGGTAAAGATGCATGGATATCAGAGCAAGATAGTAATAACTGCAAGATACAGAAAATCTAAGCTAAGATCAAGTCCGTGCACATGAACGTATAGTGAGTCCAGCATAAAAAACATGTAGAGAGTCAAGTCCAGAAACATGTAAGTGAGACAAGTCAAGAAATGCATGAGAGTCCAGACTATAAAGAATGAACTCGGTGTCTTTGAAATACTTGTTTCGACATGTAAACGGCTAGGGGTAAGTACGGCTCACCGCGCACTGGGTGCGCGGCTGCTATCATTCCAGATTAGACCAGAGGGAGTGATTCCTGATGATGCCAGATAGGAATGTTTACATGTCTACTCGAGTATTTCCCCGCCCCGACTAATACAAGTGGATCCAAGACCCGACACGCAAATCAAGATGAGTCCAGCCTGAACATGAATGATGCCTGTAGTGATGCCAGTAGTGATTCCAGAATAGAGGCCAGAAACATGAAATATACGTGTCGCAAGTAAATGAATCCAGAAATACCAGTCAGTGTCTCGTGTTGTGCCAGAATAATCAGATGATACTATACTAGAAGCTGAATCATAATAATTATCAGATAATGAAAACTATCAGAGAATGTACTCGCCTGACGTCCTGAGCAACTGGCGATCCGAACCGGTGTCGCAAGAACCTAATACGAAAAGCAAGGTTAAACAGGGTTCTAATGAGTTAAACAGATATAAAATAACTAAAAATAGGTTTCTAGGGTCGTTCTAGGTCAAACGGGTCAAACCGGTAAAATCTGGGTCAAAAAGTCAACTCTGGGTCCAAAAAGTCAACTCTAGGTCAAAACTAGGTCAAAAGTTGACTTTGGCGGTCAACCGAGTCAACTACGGTCAAGTCTGGGTCAAACTAGGGTGCTCCTGAAATTCTAGGTCAAACCGAGGTCATTAAGCTAGAAAACTCATAAACTCGCCTCCTTGAGATACCGGGATACCCTCGGTATCCGATACCTCAACCTAGGCTACGCACCCCGCCTAAACCCGCTAAAACCTATGCTAGCACGCGTAAATACATACACATAAGCATATAAAAATCACTCCAATACTATTCCTAGGCTATTGCTCAAAAACCCCGCTCGAAACTCAATACCTTGGTGAGATACCTTGATATCTCAAGGTATTGGGATACTCTCCAATACCCCTCTAACTACCCCTCCAGTTAGCTATCTAGGCTAATAGATATATACCTAGTTATTAATTTAGGCTAGAAAATATATAACTATCATATATTTATACATATCTAAGTATCTATATATATATATACATAGCACATACACACATACACTTAAAACCCATATACCTTACCTTACCTTATCTTACACATACCTTACATATACATATATATATATATCTAGATCTAGATATCTAACTATCTATCTAGCTATGTATATATCTATCTATCTATCTTATTATCTATAGGTCTATCTATCAATCTATCTACGTATCTATTTATCTATTTATATCTAGCTATCTACTTACCTATGTATCTATGTATCTATCTATTTATTTATCTAACTAACTTATTATCTAACTATGTATCAATCTATCTATATCTATATCTATATATATACCTCTCTCTCCCTCCCTCGCATTGCTACTACTGCTAGCTCTTGCTTGCTGCTGCTGCTGCTAAGCATGCTGCTACTGCTGCTGAACTGCTGCTGCCTGCTGCTGCTATGTACTGCTGCTGCTAGCTGCTGCACTGGAAGCAGCATGCTGCTGCTGCTGTCCCAGTTTCAGCTGGGCACCCCCCCTCTCAACACACATACACACACACCTATATATATATATATCACTATATATATATATCTATATATATACATACATATATATACATATATATAACTCTATAGATATATATATACATACTAACTAACATATATACTAATACCTATATACCAACACACACTAACATATATATCTACACACACACACAAACACAAGCACACACATATATCTACATATATATATAAACACTCACACACTCAAACATATATATATCTATATATATATATATATCTATCCTCACTCACACACACTCACTCTCACACACCCTCACACACACATACTCACACACACTAGCACACACTCTCACAAGCGCACAACCACACACATAAACACTATCAACACACACACATAAGCACACACAAACTCTCATACATATATATATATATAAATATATATACATATATACATAAACTCATATATATATACCTATAAACACTCACTCACACTTACACACACTCACCTACACACTCACACAAGCACTCACTCACACACACTCACCTACACACATACACTAGCACATAGATATAAATACACACACATATAAATAGAAATATATATATATATATATAGAAACACACACCAACATATATATATAAATATATAAATATAGACACAAACACTAACACAACACCACACACAACAACACACAACCAACACGCCCCACTCACGCCCAACGACCCCGACACTCACCGACACCCTAAAATATATAAAATATAACTCGAAAACTCTAGCACACACTCCCCGATACTAATCCAACGCGCGCACAAGCCCGAAACGAGGAAACCAAGTCGAAATAGCCGTTCGGTCATTTCGACGAACACGTGGTGCGCGGCTCGGAAAACCTCCTGAAACGCACACCAAACGAACTCGGAATCGGCCCAAAATTTACCCACGCGCTCTACACGATGTCTAGATCCTAGAAAATGTGCTCCCGCGTCGATTCTAGGTCCGTGGCGGAAACGCACACGCACTTAGAATCGACGACGACGAAAAGCCCCAATTTCGCCCGAAACGCCCGTTTCTCCGCGACGCGGCTTCCCGTGTCCGAACGGAGACACGCACTCACCCTCAAGACACCCGACAACGTCTACCTAGGTCCATCTAACCTAGGGCATCACCCAAAATTGGGCCAAATTCGGATTTCTCCCGAAATTGACACAAAACCTAGTGTTAAAGTCTCCAAACACTACCCAACTAGTTCCAACTTTCTCCCACGGGTAGCCTAAGGGTCTAGGAAGGTTCTAAAATATTAATTACACTATAAAAGAGTAATTACAAGGGGAAATTTAGTGTTTACCTCTTGGGAGTTGGAATCCCAAGCCAAAGTCTCAAAATGCTCCAAATCCTCCAATCCAAGCTTTCAAGCCTCAAATCCAAGCTCCAACACCAAATCTAGGCTCTACCCACCTAGGTTGGGAAAGAATGTAAGATTAGGGTTCAAGTAAGAAGAAGAAATGGAAAGAGGAAGGAAGAAAAATAAGAAAACTTACTTTGGAAGAAGGAAGAAAGAAGAAGTGGAGAAGAAGGAGAAGTGAAGAAGAAGAAGAAATGGGATGGGGGCTGCTGTGATCGGGTGAGGGGGCTGGGAATAGGGTCGGATGGAGCAAAATAAAGGGATTCCACATGTTCCAAAATGCCCAAAACGCCCCTACGTGACTTGGTTTCGGGTTCCGGGTTCCAAAAGCACTCAAACTAGCTCCAAATCTCTCCAACTAACCTTCTAAAAATAAAATAAATATTATAAGCCCCAAAATAATTCTCACAAGGGTGTGGGTCGGGTCGGACATGGGTCCACTAGGGTCTGACATGGGTCCAGGCTAGCCAAAACCCTAAAACAATCAAAATAAAATAATAATGCAATCACTAATTAAATATAAATATAATTAATTATAAATAATACACAATTAACCCAAATTAAAATAAAAAAAATATCCGACTCTGGAAATGGGGTGGTGACAAGCCTATCCTCCTTAGAAAATTTTGTCCTCAAAATTTAAAGTCAATCACACTCTCTCTAGGTCAAACCCCCAACAATCACAGTCAAGAAATTCTACCTAAACAACATACAAGATCAGGATCCTACTGGTCGTATTATTATAGTCTCAATCGGGGTCACTACACTATCTATCACAGCACAAAGAAAATCTAACAGGTACTAATGAAGCACACCACAGGAATAGAAAAGGACAGGAAGAAGAAACAAGAGACAGACCTGCTAACCCGACATCCGTAGCATCGGCCTCCTCGACCGTCAACGCATAAGCCCTGCCCTGCTGGGGTGTATCCCTCTGCTGGTGCGGGGCATGATGCTGTGCCACAGATGGCCTAGCTCCAACTCTCTGATCCTGTGCTCCACCCAATGGAGGTGCAGTGGGGCAATCTCGCATCTGGTGAGCAGCGGATCCACAGAACAAACACACCTTCAGCCTCCTCCTACAAACATCCCAAGTGTGTCCTGCCTTCCTACAGTAGGCACAAGTGGGCACCCTCTGATCCTGACCCTGTTGCGCTGCCTTCTGCACATAGGGACGCTTAGCTGGTCCCGCACTGCCACTCGCACTGCCTGAATCATCCCTGCCTCTCTTGGACTTGAGCTCCAAATCATCCTCTGCTCTCTGAGCATCTCCTACTATCTGCTCAAAAGTTGCCTCGCGATCGCTCCTGGTCAAAGACTTGACCGCCATAACCAAGCCCTTGCGAAACTTCCTCGCCTTAGCTGCCTCACTCAAGCCATCCACGAATCTGCCCAGACGGCAGAACTCCGCTGCGTACTCGTCCACTGTCATGCTCCCTTGGACGAGTGCCTCAAACTGGCTCTCCAAAGCACTGAGCGCCACATCTGGGAAAAACTTCTCCTTAAAAAGCCTCTTGAAAGCCTCCCAAGTAAGCCCTGACGTCGCAATCCTCGTATCTGTGCGATACCACGTCAAGGTGAGGTCGAACATCTGACTGCCCGCTGCCTCTATCTGCATGCTGTCTGGAATCTGCGCCAGCCTGAAGATGCCCTCGATCTGCTCTATCCAGTCATCCGCGTACAGGATCCCTTCTGTACCACAGAACTCCTTGGGCCGCATCCTCTGAAAGTCGATAATACTGCCCGGCCTCGGATGCTGAATCTGATCTGCCTGTGGCTGAACCTGTGCCACCCTATCCACTGCCGTCATGGCCACCTGGTGGGCGTTCTCAATGTCCAGCCTCATCACATTCACCTGACGGTGCTGCGCGTCCATCATCTCCCTGAAGAACGCAAACAACTGCGCGGCATCTACTGGAGCAGGAAGCGGTGGAGGAACCACCGGAACGACTGGAGTAGTCCTCGGATCGACAGGTGAAGGAGGATCCCCGAGAGAAGCAGATGCTCCCTCAACCGCAGGAGTGGTGAGTGAAGCGGTAGCAGCTGCCTGAATACGAGCCGGACGAGAGGTAGCAGACCTCTCAGTGGCAACTGCTGGGGCGGTACGACGAGATCGTGTCTTCGGAGGCATCCTGAACACAGATCAAAAGAAGTCAATACGGTGCAAGATACGATATCATCAAAGAAGGACAGTAATATTTCAAAAGAAACAATTTCAGAATAATTAGATTGGAATTGTTCCTAGTCGTGATTGAGTACACTCTCATCCTAAATCCTAGATCCTATAACAGGCTCGCAGTAGTACAACTAAGTTGTTGTACCACCACGACATCGCACTAATTGCGAATCGAGACCTGCATGGGCCACCACCAAAAATGTGTCACGACCCGCACCCGAAAAATCGGGCATGAGTCGTGGGTACGTCCAGCCTACGCCGCAGCATCGGCGGTAGAACGCTGTCTAGGTCAACTATCTAGATAAAATTTCACACAAAAATCGGCCATGACCTCTCCAAAAGGAGGGCAACCACACAAACAATATATCAACCTGTCAAGATCTCAACTCCAAACGGAGGAGCAATATCAAATGATAATCTCAAGTACTCAATCACGAATCTAAGCACGATAAGATAACAAAGAAGACTAACAGCTATAAAGTCTAACCAACAATAACTACTAGAACAACCACAACATCCATAATAATAATACATCATCCAAATCATCCAAAATAATATACAATACAAGGTCTCAATCCAAAACCGGAGACAAATCCGGTGCTAAAGCTAATAAAACAACAACAAGGTCCTAGTGATCCCGGCTACCAACCCGAAAATCACTCCTAAACTAGAGGGTCCCTGTCTGCACCATCGACAGGCTCAGGTCCATAAAACGTCGGACACCACTCCTCCGGATACTCTGAAAAATATGTCCAGTCAGGACTGGAGCAAGTACATCTCTAACAGCAGTTCCATTTAAATGATAAAAACTATAAAACAGTTATAGCAAGTAGCAAGAAGAATGAAGCAAGTATGAAACAAGGAAATATGTATAACTGGTGCATAAAGGTAAAGATGCATGGATATCAGAGCAAGATAGTAATAACTGCAAGATACAGAAAATCTAAGCTAAGATCAAGTCCGTGCACATGAACGTATAGTGAGTCCAGCATAAAAAACATGTAGAGAGTCAAGTCCAGAAACATGTAAGTGAGACAAGTCAAGAAATGCATGAGAGTCCAGACTATAAAGAATGAACTCGGTGTCTTTGAAATACTTGTTTCGACATGTAAACGGCTAGGGGTAAGTACGGCTCACCGCGCACTGGGTGCGCGGCTGCTATCATTCCAGATTAGACCAGAGGGAGTGATTCCTGATGATGCCAGATAGGAATGTTTACATGTCTACTCGAGTATTTCCCCGCCCCGACTAATACAAGTGGATCCAAGACCCGACACGCAAATCAAGATGAGTCCAGCCTGAACATGAATGATGCCTGTAGTGATGCCAGTAGTGATTCCAGAATAGAGGCCAGAAACATGAAATATACGTGTCGCAAGTAAATGAATCCAGAAATACCAGTCAGTGTCTCGTGTTGTGCCAGAATAATCAGATGATACTATACTAGAAGCTGAATCATAATAATCATCAGATAATAAAAACTATCAGAGAATGTACTCGCCTGACGTCCTGAGCAACTGGCGATCCGAACCGGTGTCGCAAGGACCTAATGCGAAAAGCAAGGTTAAACAGGGTTCTAATGAGTTAAACAGATATAAAATAACTAAAAATAGGTTTCTAGGGTCGTTCTAGGTCAAACGGGTCAAACCGGTAAAATCTGGGTCAAAAAGTCAACTCTGGGTCCAAAAAGTCAACTCTAGGTCAAAACTAGGTCAAAAGTTGACTTTGGTGGTCAACCGAGTCAACTACGGTCAAGTCTGGGTCAAACTAGGGTGCTCCTGAAATTCTAGGTCAAACCGAGGTCATTAAGCTAGAAAACTCACAAACTCGCCTCCTTGAGATACCGGGATACCCTCGGTATCCGATACCTCAACCTAGGCTACGCACCCCGCCTAAACCCGCTAAAACCTATGCTAGCACGCATAAATACATACACATAAGCATATAAAAATCACTCCAATACTATTCCTAGGCTATTGCTCAAAAACCCCGCTCGAAACTCAATACCTTGGTGAGATACCTTGATATCTCAAGGTATTGGGATACTCTCCAATACCCCTCTAACTACCCCTCCAGTTAGCTATCTAGGCTAATAGATATTTACCTAGTTATTAATTTAGGCTAGAAAATATATAACTATCATATATTTATACATATCTAAGTATCTATATATATATATATACATAGCACATACACACATACACTTAAAACCCATATACCTTACCTTACCTTATCTTACACATACCTTACATATACATATATATATATCTAGATCTAGATATCTAACTATCTATCTAGCTATGTATATATCTATCTATCTATCTTATTATCTATAGGTCTATCTATCAATCTATCTACGTATCTATTTATCTATTTATATCTAGCTATCTACTTACCTATGTATCTATGTATCTATCTATTTATTTATCTAACTAACTTATTATCTAACTATGTATCAATCTATCTATATCTATATATATATATATATATACCTCTCTCTCCCTCCCTCGCATTGCTACTGCTGCTAGCTCTTGCTTGCTGCTGCTGCTGCTGCTAAGCATGCTGCTACTGCTGCTGAACTACTGCTGCCTGCTGCTGCTATGTACTGCTGCTGCTAGCTGCTGCACTGGCAGCAACATGCTGCTGCTGCTGTCCCAGTTTCAGCTGGGCACCCCCCCTCTCAACACACATACACACACACCTATATATATATATATCACTATATATATATATCTATATATATACATACATATATATACATATATATAACTCTATAGATATATATATACATACTAACTAACATATATACTAATACCTATATACCAACACACACTAACATATATATCTACACACACACACAAACACAAGCACACACATATATCTACATATATATATAAACACTCACACACTCAAACATATATATATCTATATATATATATCTATCCTCACTCACACACACTCACTCTCACACACCCTCACACACACATACTCACACACACTAGCACACACTCTCACAAGCGCACAACCACACACATAAACACTATCAACACACACACATAAGCACACACAAACTCTCATACATATATATATATAAATATATACATAAACTCATATATATATACCTATAAACACTCACTCACACTCACACACACTCACACAAGCACTCACTCACACACACTCACCTACACACATACACTAGCACATAGATATAAATACACATACATATAAATAGAAATATATATATATATATAGAAACACACACCAACATATATATATAAATATATAAATATAGACACAAACACTAACACAACACCACACACAACAACACACAACCAACACGCCCCACTCACGCCCAACGACCCCGACACTCACCGACACCCTAAAATATATAAAATATAACTCGAAAACTCTAGCACACACTCCCCGATACTAACCCAACGCGCGCACAAGCCCGAAACGAGGAAACCAAGTCGAAATGGCCGTTCGGTCATTTCGACGAACACGTGGTGCGCGGCTCGGAAAACCTCCTGAAACGCACACCAAACGAACTCGGAATTGGCCCAAAATTTACCCACGCGCTCTACACGATGTCTAGATCCTAGAAAATGTGCTCCCGCGTCGATTCTAGGTCCGTGGCGGAAACGCACACGCACTTAGAATCGGCGACGACGAAAAGCCCCAATTTTGCCCGAAACGTCCGTTTCTCCGCGACGCGGCTTCCCGTGTCCGAACGAAAACATGCACTCACCCTCAAGACACCCGACAACGTCTACCTAGGTCCATCTAACCTAGAGCATCACCCAAAATTGGGCCAAATTCGGATTTCTCCCGAAATTGACACAAAACCTAGTGTTAAAGTCTCCAAACACTACCCAACTAGTTCCAACTTCCTCCCACGGGTAGCCTAAGGGTCTAGGAAGGTTCTAAAATATTAATTACACTATAAAAGAGTAATTACAAGGGAAAATTTAGTGTTTACCTCTTGGGAGTTGGAATCCCAAGCCAAAGTCTCAAAATGCTCCAAATCCTCCAATCCAAGCTTCCAAGCCTCAAATCCAAGCTCCAACACCAAATCTAGGCTCTACCCACCTAGGTTGGGAAAGAATGTAAGGTTAGGGTTCAAGTAAGAAGAAGAAATGGAAAGAGGAAGGAAGAAAAATAAGAAAACTTACTTTGGAAGAAGGAAGAAAGAAGAAAGAAGAAGTGGAGAAGAAGGAGAAGTGAAAAAGAAGAAGAAATGGGATGGGGGCTGCTGTGATCGGGTGAGGGGGCTGGGAATAGGGTCGGATGGAGCAAAATAAAGGGATTCCACATGTTCCAAAATGCCCAAAACGCCCCTACGTGACTTGGTTTCGGGTTCCGGGTTCCAAAAGCACTCAAACTAGCTCCAAATCTCTCCAACTAACCTTCTAAAAATAAAATAAATATTCTAAGCCCCAAAATAATTCTCACAAGGGTGTGGGTCGGGTCGGACATGGGTCCACTAGGGTCTGACATGGGTCCAGGCTAGCCAAAACCCTAAAACAATCAAAATAAAAATAATAATACAATCACTAATTAAATATAAATATAATTAATTATAAATAATACACAATTAACCCAAATTAAAATAAAAAAAATACCCGGCTCTGGAAATGGGGTGGTGACAGGAGCACCTCGACCTCCAGTAGCAGAAGGATTTCAACGAGGACCACCGCTACCTACACAGGAAGATCAATTCACGAGAATCAGACAGGGACTGTAACGCCCCGCTCCGAACGGTTACTTATGGAATACTATGCTGCTTCGACTCGGTTGAGAATCGAGTCTCGGGGAAACTTTACCGCCAAATCAACACGGACGAAGTGCAATGAACCCTTCGAATTAATCGAACGGCTTCTATTGAAAAAAGTCCAAGAGTTTTTGTTGGTTGCTTTACTTTTTGGTTTTGTGTTGCTTTGTGTTTTGAGTTGCTTTCGATGACTTGGTTTTCATGATTTCGCCTTCTCGCTTGCGCGTTCTTTTCGAATCGTAAGGGAAAGAGATCCAAGTATGCTAACCAAGTATTGTTGCATTTTCAAGACGCATAACCAAAGAGTGAACGTCGCTTAAGGCTTCCCCATCCTTTCGTTCGATTGATTCGGTGAGTGGCTTAGGCCCTTCGATGAATCTTTCAGTTCACATGCCTAAATGAAAAGAATCTCTAGTTCACTAAATGTTGCCTCACTAAAAAGATAAGCTAAGAAATGAACTGCATGCTATAAATAGAGTTCTGCTTTACTTCAGTTAAATGTTGCCCCTTACTTATTTGTTGCATCACTATATCGTGCATTGAACATTCATGGTTAGTGTTTGTGTCAAGTGTAAAAGAAGAATGAGAAGAAGATAAGTCTAGTAGTCTGCCCTGACGTCCGGTCCTACGGGATCTTAGGGGGTATGGCTATTAGATTGTTATATGCTTGCTAATGTTGTGCATCCAAAGAAGTTGATTTATAAATGTCTGCTTGCCATGCATGGGTCTCGGATAACTTGTGCACAAGGTAATAGTCTCTCGATCGGTTTCTAGGGCACTGGGAATCGGTCGGTCCGGAAGGGATTGTGAGAGCACCCTGACGTCCGGTCCTTCGAGATCTTGGGGGGTGTTGTTGTCCAATAATGGGGAAACTCATGGACCGTCATATAGATAGGGCGCATGCTAGGTTTACCTTCTTGCATACCTATCATTTATGACATCAGAAGATTGATACATAAGTTTATGCACATATATAAATTGTGACTAACTTGTGTGTCTGCTGCAGGGATAACCGCTCGGCCGTGGGTAAGAAATATCATATGCATATGCTATATATTGTCTATGTTTCCTTGCATGAATTGTTAAAATAAAACTAGACAACCAGAAAGACCACCTAATAATGCTAGCTTCATATGCTTTACTTAGTGTGGATTTCTAAGGTGAGTTTGGCCACGGTCGCTCACCAGTACATGTGGTAGTACTGATCCACGTTTGTGGGCAAATATCCAGGTACTGGAAGCGAGAGTTTGGCAAGCATCCTGAACCTGAACCAGCGTGTGCGCACCCTTCCATAGGATTGTGTTCGTGCTGCTTCCACCGTTGCTTACCTCTCCAGTGGGCTACTCCTCTTCTACTAGATGTTTTGTTATTTTGGTCCTACTAAAAGGATGTAATATAATGGGCATTGTGGCTAGTTTTGGGAATGTAAAAAAGAGTTGTAAGCCTTCTAAGGCATATTTTGTAACTCAGCCAAGCAAGCACTTTGTAATCCAAATCTTCAGTATTCAATAAAATAAAAGTATTTTGTGTGCCTATCAAATGTGTTCAACTTTGGTTCTCTGTATTTTACTCTGTGCCTATATATGTATATTTTTGTCTAACTTGTGTCTTGTGCAGGTACGTTGCCTGGTGCACGCAACTTAGGCTTGCACGGCATCGCGCCCAAGCGAGGACGAACGGTTCCGTAGGGACCAAGCAAGGACGATCGGCCCCTACGGGAACGGGGCACGACAGGTGGTATCAGAGCACGGCTTTACGTCCTTGGTTTCTTCAAACATCGTTTTCGAAAATGATATAAGTTTTCAAGCGATTTCAAAAGTCCCGAATTTTAAAAATTGATTTCGAATCTATAAGAAGTAAATCCAGAGTATGAAAGGTCCCTAAGAGTATGAAAAACCCAACGTCCCATGCAATAAGTCCATAATACATTATGAGACTAATGCAAGCTACCTTCTTTTGCAGCAAAGATGACAAAAACATGTGCTAGTAACCCTGAGACATCGCGCGCAGCTAGCGTGAGCGATGATCAAATGGATAGACTGATTGCAATGTTACAGAATCAAAACGATCATCATGCTGCACAACAAGAATGATTCGAGGCTCAGCAGCAACGAGCTGATGCTAGAGCCTCGGCGTAACAAAAGCAGCTTGACTCCCTGACTCAAATTGTGACAACACTAGTAGCACACAGTGGTGCATCGGGCACCGCCGCAACACCTGTGACTGCCCCGACCATGCCTCAAGACGCAGGATTAGCAGAAACAAATGAGCCTCATCGCACGGCCGGAAAGTCTACCTTTAAAGGCGCTGAGTTTCTGAAGTTGAACCCTCCGGAGTTTGAAGGCAGGACCACGCCGGATAAGGTGATGGACTGGGTCGCAAAGATGGAGAGCTTGTTTAGCTTTGCTTCAATACCTGCGAACAAGAGGGTGGCGTGCGCAGATATGCAGCTGCGGTTATGTGCACACGATTGGTGGAAAGTCAAGAAAGCAGACCTCGCCACCAAGCATCAGGACGGTAGGATCACTTGGGGAATGTTCAAGGAAGCATTCCTTGCACATTACCTCCCACCAGCTGTCAGGCAGAGAAAAGAAGACGAGTTTACCGAACTTAAGCAAGGGAACATGTTCGTCGAAGATTATGAGTCAGAATTTTCTAAGCTTGCTAAGTTCGCTAGTTCAATGATTCCCGACGAGGGAGCCCGCACACATCGGTTCATAAAAGGCTTAAACGATAATCTGAGAAAAGATGTTATGAACCGGGAGTGCAAAACATACATCCAAGCATTTGAGATAGCGGTATAAAATGTGCAGTTTATGCCACAAAGTGCTCAGGAGAAGGCACCCGCTCCTCGAAACCCTCCTGCTAAACGATACCACAACGGCGAGAAGAAGGCCGACACAGAGAAACAGGCCGATGCCAGTGAGAACCGAAGAAAAGTGTGCAGCCACTGTGGCCTCCTGGGTCACATAAAAGAGACTTGTTATGCCTTCAATAGACTGTGTTATAAGTGTGGGCAACCTGGCCATGAGTCACGGAATTGCCCGAAGAGGAAAGTCACTGAGAACCCAGGGGATAATGCAGGTGTAGAAACTCATACCCCTCCGGGTCCTGCTCTTGACCCAACTGATCAGATAAGAAGGCCGAGAGTATATCAGTTGAATATTGAGCGTGATGAGAGCGGACACGATGTTGGTGAGTCTGTTTCCTTTGATCTCTTGATGCATCGTATATCGCCTTCTTGATTTCTTAAGTTTCGTGGACGAAACTTCTTCTCAGTGGGGTAGTATGTAACGCCCCGCTCTGAACGGTTACTTATGGAACACTACGCTGCTTCGACTCGGTTGAGAATCGAGTCTCGGGGAAACCTTACCGCCAAATCAACTCGGACGAAGTGCAATGAACCCTTCGAATTAATCGAACGGCTTCTATTGAAATAAGTCCAAGAGTTTTTGTTGGTTGCTTTGCTTTTTGGTTTTGTGTTGCTTTATGTTTTGAATTGCTTTCGATGACTTGGTTTTCATGATTTCGCCTTCTCGCTTGCGCGTTCTTTTCGAATCGTAAGGGAAAGAGATCCAAGTATGCTAACCAAGTATTGTTGCATTTTCAAGACGCATAACCAAAGAGTGAACGTCGCTTAAGGCTTCCCCATCCTCTCGTTCGATTGATTCGGTGAGTGGCTTAGGCCCTTCGATGAATCTTTCAGTTCACATGCCTAAATGAAAAGAATCTCTAGTTCACTAAATGTTGCCTCACTAAAAAGATAAGCTAAGAAATGAACTGCATGCTATAAATAGAGTTCTACTTTACTTCAGTTAAATGTTGCCCCTTACTTATTTGTTGCATCACTATATCGTGCATTGAACATTCATGGTTAGTGTTTGTGTCAAGTGTAAAAGAAGAATGCGAAGAAAATAAGTCTAGTAGTCCGCCCTGACGTCCGGTCCTACGGGACCTTGGGAGGTATGGCTATTAGATTGTTATATGCTTGCTAATATTGTGCATCCAAAGAAGTTGATTTATAAATGTCTGCTTGCCATGCATGGGTCTCGGACAACTTGTGCACAAGGTAATAGTCTCTCGATCGATTTCTGGGGCACTGGGAATCGGTCGGTCCGGAAGGGATTGTGAGAGCACCCTGACGTCCGGTCCTTCGGGATCTTGGGGGGTGTTGTTGTCCAATAATGGGGAAACTCATGGACCGTCATATAGATAGGGCGCATGCTAGGTTTACCTTCTTGCATACCTATCATTTATGACATCAGAAGATTGATACATAAGTTTATGCACATATATAAATTGTGACTAACTTGTGTGTCTGCTGCAGGGATAACCGCTCGGCCGTGGGTAAGAAATATCATATGCATATGCTATATATTGTCTATGTTTCCTTGCATGAATTGTTAAAATGAAACTAGACAACCAGAAAGACCACCTAATAATGCTAACTTTATATGCTTTACTTAGTATGGATTTCTAAGGTGAGTTTGGCCACGGTCGCTCATCAGTACATGTGGTAGTACTGACCCACGTTTGTGGGCAAATATCTAGGTACTGGAAGCGAGAGTTTGGCAAGCATCCTGAACCTGAACCAGCGTGTGCGCACCATTCCATAGGATTGTGTTCGTGCTGCTTCCACCGTTGCTTACCTCTCCAGTGGGCTACTCCTCTTCTACTAGATGTTTTATTATTTTGGTCCTACTACAAGGATGTAATGTAATGGGCGTTGTGGCTAGTTTTGGGAATGTAAAAAAGAGTTGTAAGCCTTCTAAGGCATATTTTGTAACTCAGCCAAGCAAGCACTTTGTAATCCAAATCTTCAGTATTCAATAAAATAAAAGTATTTTATGTGCCTATCAAATGTGTTCAACTTTGGTTCTCTGCGTTTTACTCTGTGCCTATATATGTATATTTTCGTCTAACTTGTGTCTTGTGCAGGTACGTTGCCTGGTGCAAGCCCAACTTAGGCTTGCACGGCATCGCGCCCAAGCGAGGACGAACGGTTCCGTAGGGACCAAGCGAGGACGATCGGCCCCTACGGGATCGGGGCACGACAGGGACAACCACAGAGGAACGGACAAGCTTTTGCAATGGAAGTGGATGACATAAATCGGGAGATTGATGTCATAACAGGTATCATTCTTATTTTTTTTCTTTTCCTGCTGTGACATTGTTTGATATGGGAGCCACCCACTCATTCATATCATCTAGTTTTATTTTCAAACACAATATTGCCTCTTCACCTTTATCTAGTTGCGTTAGAATTCTTACCGGAGGAGGAGTTGTACCTGTTAGTCGAATTTATAGATCGTGTCCTATAGATACGTGACAGAGAGATGAATGCCCGACTCTTAGTCCTTCATATGCCAACTTTTGATATTTTGCTTGGAATGGACTAGCTAAGCAAGTGTAGCGCCCCGTTCTCCCGGTGCGGAGAGCGCGGCTAAGAAACACAAGTCGGTATCGTTCGATCGGGATAGATTGAAACAAGAACTCGTGCTCGTTATGGATTTGTTTCTTCGGAATCGATTTTCATATTCAGTGGACCGCGCCCCAAGGATCGGCTTAGCGGCAGAGTCAGGAGGGACCTCTCCGCTGCTATCTTTTATTGCCTCAGTTTTCGATGTCGCTTGTTGCTTTCGTGCTTTGAGTTGGTTTTAAGATTTGCTTGTTTTTCTTGAACGGTTTCGATGGTTTTTATTGTTTTCGTTCATTGAACTGTACTTTAATTTCGAGATTGGAAAAGTGGAAGAGGTATTGATCGAGCTGTTCGTAATGCAGGTGAACGAGCAGTAGGCGGCTTGCGAGCGGAGTCGTGAAGCGCCTCTTTTCTTCTCCCTTCCAACAATCTAGGTGAGTGGCTACCAACCCGATTAGCTAGCCCTGCTTCCAGTCTTCACAACTAATAACTCTTTTATTCTGTTGCCCCGATCAAACGATACCAAGTAATAATAAAAGAAACCAAGATAAAAAGGGAAATAGACTTGGTTATTATGCTTGTCAATCAAACATGTGAACTGTTATCTTATTGTATGCTAGTTCGTGCAAATGTTCTATAAATCGTGCAAATGTTCTATAAACCGTGCTAAGGATGGATCATGTCTTGTATATGCATAATTGTTCAGGGAGGCTATGCAAAATAAATTATGCATTACTGCTTATCGTATACTCGTGTTCTTGCACTCGTGTTGCCTCAAATGCATGACTTGTTAACTTGTTAATCGTGTTCGATCATGGACAACTTGTGCACAAGGTATTGGTTCTGCGGACGGTCGCTGGGGCACTGGCACCGATCCGATCCGGGCGAAACTCGTGTATAGTCATCGTGTACGGGACAAGATGGCTTACAGCACCTCGTGTACTATCATTGCATGCTATCCTTGTCTCGGACTAGTCCATTATGGCAACCATACCAGTGATCATCATGTATATTTAAACCTGTTGTAAACTAACTTGTGTCTTCGTGGCAGGGAAGGCAAGGTAAGTATTGTGCAGGTTATTCAGACGGACAGGTAAAATCTATCGAACGGTGGCAAGTTCATTTCAGTATCTTACATATATATACTGTTGCTTATAAATGAACTAAGGCAAGATAGAAACCCACAAAATATGCATGCTTCATTAAAACAACGTGTTGATTGGTATAGTTCGGTTAGCTCGCCTTCACCAGTATGTTTCGACATACTGACCCTCGTTGAAACAGGTTCTCCGCACCAAGGCGAACCGAGCGAGGAGCCGAAGTCGTCTTTTCCGATCCAGTCCAGCTGTTGGCGCATCCTGATTGTGCCATATTTTGAAGCACTTGAAGATAGGAGCTTGCAACTCTTCATACACAAATGCAGCTCCATGGCAAAGCTGTCATCCAGCCCGGAGGTCTATACATTTTGAAGTTTAGTAAATGGATGTAATGTACAGAACTGCTATCTCATTTTGAGTCAACACTTTTGTAAGCCCGTGTGACAATCTAGCTGACTCGTTCAGGAGTTTGTAATAGATGTTCATTATCAATAAAGAGAACTTTTTCACGTTTCAAATATGTGTTTTAATTTATCTGCGTACTATGAATATGTGCTTTCTATGCAAATTATTAAAGCCTTGTGCGGGCGCAACCCCAGGCCCGCACGGCGGTCAGGATTCGGGAGACGTCTCAATGATTCTACAGAATCGGATCGTGACAGCAAGTACCATGCTTTCTTCGATTACCTTGGAGGAAGCATTTATTTAAGGTATCAGGCCAGCCTGAACTTGAGTATAGCCCCTCCTAGAATATAGAAGTCCCTGTTGTTAGATACTAAGTAGGGTAACCTTCCTATTAAGAATACAACTAGAGTATTGACACATTATTGAGTTCAGAACACTTGATGAACCCTAGCATCCCCTACCTATATACTGGTAGACTGGTTTACCATTATCCCTGGATGTATTTATGAAAACTTGAGAGTAGTATAGACACTACTAGAAGTTTGGCCATAGTGTTTGACCCTAGTGTTGAGGAACTAATAGAAATCCAAGGTTGAATATTAGGACTAACCTAGCTTTTCATGGTGAGATAGTACTAAAGCACTACAAACTTTAGCTTCTTGACTTGATATTAGCAGAACAATATCTTAGGAAGCCAAGGGGAATGACTAGAACATATCTCTTGATCATACCTCGAACATAGAGATTAGCAACCACCTTCCCTCAAGAAACCATGACAATATCTAGAGTCTTTCTATCTTTATGACTTGTTCCTCCAAAACCTTAGCGTTCGCTAATTGTGCAACAACTAATTATGTTCTTCTATTTTTCATCTTTCAACTCGTACCACCTGATACTTCTGATTGTAGACCGAGTGATTTTATTCTATATTTAGGATATATAGTTTGCCAAGGTTATAGTTGTAATCTTGAATTTTGAATTATATGCTTAGTAGTTAAGAACCTGATAGTTGAATTGTTTATTTAGACTGTGATCATTATCCTTTAGTTGTAGATCCCATAATTTGTATCCATAACTCGATACAAGTTATATTCTATTTCACTTGAGAGCTAGTAACCCTTCCATTCTTAATATTGATACTTGTTCCATAAGCGCTATGACTAAGACTTAAAGCGACCATGATCTATGTAATATAAGAGGATACCCTAAATAAATACCAAGACCCCTTCTCGTAGACCTTAACAGGAGCTTCTAGGGTATCCTTAAGACAATTACAGTATTAGTTAATTGTTATAAGTTGGGTAGTATACAAGGAGTTAGTATGATAACTGTAGAGATTGTGGAGTCTTATTTTTTTTGTGAACTTGAATTATTGTATATCAGCTCTCATCATAATCTAGTGCATTCCTATTTTCTGAACTACCTTGACTTATGCTACTGTTACAGCCTAGTTTTGTAAGCCTAATCTTTTATCAAGCTTGTTCATGACATATGTGTTATTGGGGTCTGATCAACCACACTAATACAAATTGTCTAATCAGAATCAGTGTATTATGGTCTAGCTAGACATAGTACGCTTGGTTCGCCCTTCGCAATACTACTTTACATGGATTGAAATACATAGTTGACTAGTAGACAATTATACTTGCCCCTAGACATGTCAGAGCATATCATATCAAATACATAACTGTACTGATGTGAGCATGCGAATAAGAACTTACCAAATAAAATTTTAATCCATAACTTCCTTGACAATTCCCAATTGAATTCTTTAAAACTCCTTGAACCTCGTACTTGTATTTCTATCACCTTCACCTGGAATTCCTTATTATTAGTCTCCGTCTTCTCTTACTTCGGAAAGACGAAACCTCGTGCTTGGTATAAGTTTGGTATGCAGATAGTACAAAATATACCCCATAGGCTAATCACATTACTTGATGATTACTTTCCGTAATTAAGGGTATATCATAGGTGATATATTCTGTGTAAACTTTGAGGATTGAATAACATGATTAAATGATTCGAGGAATAGTTTTCGTAGATGTATGGCCTTATGTGATAGATGGATAAATTATAAGTTGGGTAGACATTGCATTATTAAACATGAGGTGAATTCTTTTGAATTGTGATCAAGAGAGATTAGATAGAGAGACCCTATCCTATTTTAATTTCGAGGACGAAATTTTTATAAGTTGGGTAGAATATAAGACCCATAATCCTGAAAACCGTATTTCTCTATTATTAATTATTTAATTTATTTATAGTAGTTTTGAGCTAAATAAAGGGAGTAGATTTTATTTAATTTTTATTTGAGGTGTTTGTGCAATTAGGGGATTTATGGAGCCTTTATAAATTTTTTCCTAATTTATTCCATGTAGGATACCCTTTGGACAGTTGCTAGCTTAATGGTGTGCACCAATATAATTCTTAGAAATTTCTGTGAATAAAAATATGTATATATATATATATATATATATATATATATATATATATATAAGTCATATTGGATCCCTACCCGAAATCGTTAACCCCTTAGCCTACCCTACCCGCTTGAACCCGGACCCGTTAGGAGGAGATGAATATCAAACAGCAGCAGTAGAAAAAGCCAACTTTGCTTCCCCTTCTCCGTGCGTAAAGAAAAATATCGGCAGCAACACCACCGCCTCATTCCACCGCCTCTTAATCTATTATTACTAAAATATCCCCAACCGAAACCAAAACCAATGAAAGAAAGAAACAGCAGCAGCAGTAGTCTTTGAGACTAAGTATCCCCTCCGCCTCTTGACCCTATATATATTACAACTCTCTCAAACTAATCCCACTTCTTCTTACAACAAACTTAAACACAATATTGGACGTTGCACTCTACAGGACTCTTGCTCGACAAGTATACCTTGCCATTGTACTATTATTTATATTCCAGCTGATACATGCATGTTTAATTCTGCTTATATAGATGTTTATTGTTACGTCCCAGTCCCAAAATATCGAGAGACTAGACACGTGGCAATGGCCAGCAGCATACACCGATGGACAAACCCAATTTAATGGATCCATCGGGGCGCACTTAAGCTGTAATACAACAATAAGGGTCTAGATATACTAATCTCATCCACAGAAATGAATATAACAATATCAGAAACATAAAGCAAGATCAATCTCAATAAATATAATACTCGAGAAATAACCCGATAATGAGTCTGATATATCTGTCAAAATACAAGAATAAAGATAACCACAGCAAATACTGAGTTTGGAAACAGTATATACTCAGAAGATACCCTCAGGGATCACTCGTCTACTGGATCTGGTACTGCTCCAATGCCTGCTCCTGCTCCTGCTAATGCTCCTGTCCCGTATACCTCGGGGTCGATCTCGTCTGCTAATCCTGGGGACATAATCCGGATCCAGGTCCTCAGGGGACATAGCAAGGTACAAAATAACTCAAGCCATAAATAATGCAGTGCAGAAAATAAATGAAATAAATAGGGTCAATATGTAACCATCTATGTGAAATGTAAGTGAGAGCATCACTAGTACTCAGGCTGAGACCACTACAAGCTCTGTGTCGGGGAGCCGGTAACAGTAATAACATATAATGTGCCTAGCTCTGCTGGAGAGTCTACAGCCTCACAATAGTAGTATATATATATATATATAACAGCCTGTAGCCTGTGTATCTCTCCCCACCCAATGTAACCGCACGTCTCATGTCCACAACGTCTCATGTACATGTCACGCAAGATCATAGCTAATGCAACAAGTCATCTAATATCTATGAATATAATGTCTGTGTCATAAAACCTGCATCCTATACAGAATCACCATGAATATCTCAGGAAGATTCTGTCTCACGAATAGTGTCAGTATCCTGGGTTATAATGCACTTGATAAGACAAGTACGAGAATGTAAAGGGTCACGAATGTCCATCTCTAGGTGACGTTACACAACTCCGCGTATGGTGTTGGCACCCGACTATTAATCAGACGCTAAGTAAGTCACGCGGTCCTAAGTTAAGCATGAACAACCATATAAATAAATCTAAGAAATATGTAACAAGAACTGCAAGTTTTGGCAAGGTACACTTGCCTGGGGTTTGAATACCAACAGCTGTCCCTGTGTCAGTGGAACCTGCAGGTACTCCTCCAAAAGCTGAAATAAACATCACCAACAGGCTCAGAAAATATCAAATAGCTAGAAATGCCTGTCCTTAAGTCTAATTTGGACACAAGGGCTAAAATCACATTTTCTGGTCAAAGCGGGGTCCACATGTGGGCCGCTTTGCTCCAAAAATGTGTCAGAACCAATGGTCTCCAAATTCGTCAAACTTAGTGTCAACAAGTCCAGAACGATGATACGAACCCAACGGAACTTTCAGAATTGGATTCCGATGAGCCGATCACAAAATCGCCCGTCAAGTGGAGCCGCGGGGCCCACAATACGCGATTTTGTCAACATTCTCAGAATCGAACCAAACTTGGGTCACAGGACCAGCGTATTGCTACGAGTCCGATGGCGCAAGTTTCGTCTCGATCCGACGTGTGTACACAAAGTTACAACGTGTTCCAGAACAGGCGGATACGAGGCGTTGTCGGCGGATACGCGTTGATTCCGGTGTGCACGCACATCCAAATCAACTTCTGCGAAATCCTGCACGTCCGTATCAACGGCGCGCACCTTTCGGTGAAGACTGCGCGCGACCAAGTCGTCCCGTTTGGCGGGGCGCACTCAGTTCCGGAGGAAAAAGGGGTATCCGTTTTCCTATTTTTTGATCGCAGTTTGCGATCGCCACAGGACGCGATGCACCGAGCTGGTTGCACGGGCATCGAGAGGGTTACACAGTCTACGCGTCACAACTGATGGAACAGAAAACAGAGCAAAGAAGAGAGAGAACGGGTTACCTGAACAGGGTTTCGTGGAACGAGGATTTCTCGTGTCCGGGTCACTGTGCTGTGTCCTGGTTCGAGTCTGCCGTGTCCGGGTTCTGCAATGCTGCTGTGTCTGGGTCAACCGTGTCCGGGGCTAGGGCAGCAGGTCGTTGATGTCCTGGGTGGCAGAGGGCGGTGCGAGTTTAGGGTGGCGAGGTTGGGCTGTGGGGGCTCAAGTCGGCGGTGGGTAACAAAGGGTGGTGGTGATCGAGGAGGAGAGCGGAGGTTGCAGAGGGAGTCGGGATCGACGTAGGGATGGTCGTGGGTCTGTGCTCGGGTGTGTTCGGCTGACAGGGATGGAGGAGATGGTGTCGATGATGGGGTGGTCGACTGCTGGCTCGGCGGAGTCAGGATGTGCAGCGGGGATCGTTGGAGAACTTCGACGGTGGTGGTGGTGGTGAAGATGAGACCGGTGGTGTCGAGTCGAGGCGTCGATGCTCAAGTGGAGGGAAGAAAGGAGGACAGGGCGGCGAGGTCGATGAGATGGCGATGGTGGTGGCTCGGGTTATGGTGGTCCGGTGAGGCCGACACGGGGAAGAGGGTGGCTGACAGGCGAGGAGTCTCGGCTAGGCGGTTGTGGGGGTTCGAGGAGGGGCAAGGTGGTTCTAGGAGGAGGAGGAGGAGGAGGAGGAGGGAAGTTAGGGTTCAGGCGATCGGGTTTTGGACGGTGGTCGGGGGAGATGGTCTGGAGGAGGAAGACGAGGGCTAGGGCAGCGAGGGAAGGTCGGGGATGACTGAGGGTGACCGGAGCGGAGCTACGGGCGGAGGAGGAGAAGTTAGACTAGGTTTCCGGCGGCGGAGCGAGGAGTTCGAGGTGATTATATGGCCGCCGGAACAGTAATTCCGGATAGGTTTAGGATTAGGGTTTCGGTTAGGGTTAACGGGTCCGGGTCGGGTTCATTTCGGATTTGACCCGACCCGTTAAGAGTGGGTTCGGTCCGGTTCGGGTCACCACGGTTTGGGTCGGTTTGGTTTGGTTTATTTCAAAATAAACCGGGTTCAGTTTAGGGTTTAATTTGGTTTAAATATACATTAGTTTCTAGGTCTTTAAAAATGCTTCTAGGGTCCAATAATTTCCCAAAAAATTACCCTATGTCTAGTTTTTCATTTTATACTAGAAAATATTATTTTTATAATATTTTAATACTAATTAACATTAAATATAAATCATTTAATCATAAAATATCTTAGTTTTAATTCCAGAAAATTACAAAAAATTGTTTTAAAAATTTTAAAAAAATCAGGGGGTTTACATTTATTTATGTAGATTTTTGGACCCTCTTCATGAGACCACCCTATCATTATGGAGCATCACTAGGTTCATTGGCCGGGACACAGTTGTTACACGAGTTGTGAGTCTCATATAGATCACGGACTGCGTGACATGTCTGGCCTCCTGTACGTATGAGCTGTGCGTTAGGGATGACTGCTGATAGAAACTTTGTATGCTAGTAGACCTGGCAGTTATTTAGAGATTTTATCGTGCCATGGATGTGGCATACTTAGAGCATGGGGCGGGGAGGACTACTAGTAGGCGTATGGGACACCCCACTTCCTTTACTATGGATGCCACACTCGACGGGATGATATGGAAGTTATATACTATGCAGATTCTCCGTTCTTCAGAGCGGTAGGACGTTATTATATACATGTGCCCCTGTATTGGGGGACATATGTGGCATATACTAGCCAGTTGTCACGATTGGTGAATTACGTCAGCATATGTCTAGTCTACACTTTCCATACGTCCAAAGTTGTCCTCAAGTTGCATTTCACTTAGACGGTTAGGCGACCCTTTGGATGTTTATATTTCAGTACTTTATTGGCATGTTTATATGTATCTTGTTACGTCCCTCTGAGGACCTGGTCCCTTTCCAGATATGGACGAACAAGAGTATCCACAGGAGTATGGACCTGGACTTGACTCTACTTACCTGACTGAGGAGGTCTTACCCTCAGAGTAGCTGTGATTACTTCCACTGTTTAGAGATTTTGTTGCTACTACAGTATAGTCGTTTTGTAGTGAATTTGTTTCCACCTGACTATCAGACTGATACTCATCTTGGATATCCAGTTATATTTCAGCTCTTTATTCCTACTTATTATTTGTGCTGTGGATGAGATATAGATTGTGTGTGACTTGTTGTGACAGTATATTACCACTGGTGGATTTTATATTCATGTACAGCGTACGTATATATATATATGATTTCCATATATTGGAGTTCGTATACATACGACTGGGCGTGTTACGTATTCCTAGTCCTACGTATTTTAGGACTGGGGCGTGACAGAGAGAGAGAGAGAGAGAATTATATATATATATATATATATATATATATATATATATATATATTTATATTTATATAATATAAAACGTCCTTTGGAATGACATTTTTTCTAGAAAAAACGTCATTTCATAGGACGTTATATATATATATATATATATATATATATATATATATATATATATATATATATATATATATATATATATATATATATATATATTAACGGCAACAACGGAAACCAGATGAAAGAATAAAAAAAATTGGGAAGCCGTAAAACGCCCTTCGAATAGGCGTTATGATGCTTTCTGTGAAAATTTTAAAAATTCTATGCTCTAAGTGGAATTTGTTTGATTTTTGTTGCTCTGTATGAAATTTTTCGTAAATGAATATATGGTTTTACAGTGGCCACGAGAAAAAGGGGGAGCCAGATGGTTAGCACGTGTATATGAAATTTTTTTTTTGTTTTGTTTTTGTTTTGCTAATTAGAGTTTTGACTCTAGATTTTATACTAGCTTAAATTTTAAGTCTTTACTTGTCCAATTAGAAAATTTAAACCATAAGTTATTATTATTATTATTATTATTATTATTATTATTATTTTATTATATCATTCTTACTCTATATAGAAATATTTCATTATCAAACATTGAAGAGAGGGTATAATAATAAAAATAATACTAATTCAGTATCTAAACTTTCTAATTGGACAAATCAGGACTTGAACTCTAAGTTGGTATAAAACTCATGGTCTAAACTCTAATTAGCCCTTTTTTTATCCATTGAAACTTCGGTGGATGTCACCCTTCCTTTTAAAGATGGTTATGTATCAAATCACTAGTCAAAATTAGTATATATGTTCATCAAATTTTTTTTAAATTTTTTTAGTTTGGATAAAAATGACGCTGTCAACCCTTGAGTGAAAGGGTGAAGATCTACCGTAGTTCTAGTGGATAAACAAAAATAGACTCTTGTCATGTTTACAATATCATGTGTGTCTCACACGCAGATACCTTGGCATCTCGTTTGATTCTCGAAAAAGTAAAGTAGAAGAAAAATTAATTCTTCGCTCTTTCGAGATAAATATAACAAATTATAATTTCTATTAGTTTTTATTTTATTTTTGTTTGGAAAGGACAAGAACATAGTAAGAATATATCTTTGAGCCAGAATAGTTTAGTCCTAATTTGTTGTAATAAACGTCAAAAATTAGGAGAAAAGTGAATCACTGGGATGGTGGGGAAACCATTTTTCTTTTCTTTCGGGCTGCACTTTCTTTTGGCATAAAAAATGAATGACTTTTCTTTTTCAAGATCCTTATTTTGCGAACGAAACATGGCTTAAGCACTCTGATACCTTAAGAAGATCAAATTTTTTTTGGCATATAAGTTAATCTGCCATGCTTTTATAATTTTCTATTTTGTTATTTGCTTAGAACGATAATAAATCATCAAGAATTAAGTTATGTGTCCCTAACATAAATGGTAAAAAGCAAAATATTTTATTAAGTTGGATGGAAAATTAGATTTTACTTTTTCTTTCTCCACCCCTCTTCTTCCTCCTCCTCCTCCCTCCTCTCTTCATCTCCCTCTTCGGTGCTCTTTTACACTCATTACTCGTAAATGCGAGTACATATGTTGACTAGAGCTGAAAATCGAACGAAGAGTGTTTGAACTTGGTTCAACTAAACTATCAAACAAATTTGATTCAAACCGCACTTAAGGTCGAGCTCAAAAATGGTTTTTGAACTCAGTTCGATTTGAGACTCGAAAGGATTTTGATTTAGCTCGCGAGCTCGGACAAACGTGAACCGAGCCTGAGCCAAGATCGAGCCAAAGTCCCATTAAACCTGCTATATAAAACATCATGCTGTTGCTTTCAAGACTTAAAGATTTTTTGTTGTTGAATTACTTATGCTCTATACATCATAAATTTAGCATCAGATAAAGAACAAAAAAGACTAAAATTTCCAAGGCAATTTAGTTCCATCCATAAATAAATACATAGCATATAATAAGGGGAGCCCTAATACGAGAAACCAACCCGAGTTCGAGCCCATTCGCGAACAGAACTGAGTCGAACAACATATAGTCGAACTCGATTCGAACTCCCCTTCGAAAGGAGGAAAAAAAATCAATCGAGTTCAGTAATGACCAACGCACGAACGAGCTTCGAACCGAACTTGGACCGAGCCGAACATGAACCGTTTGAATCATTTTACAATCCTACTGATGACATAGCAGAGAGTATGATGAAAAATGAGAGCGAGGATAAGTTGGTGGAAGTTTAAAGTAGCGGAGTGTTGAGCTAGTGATGGTTGAAAGTGGTGGAGATAAATATGATTATTAGTTGTGGAAAACAAAAAAAGAGAATAAAAAAAATGGGTGGTGGTGTGTGTGTGTGGTGGTGGTGGTAGGGGGGGGGGGTATTTGAATCGAGTTCAACTATATGTTGTTCGATTATAGAGGAGATGAAACTATGGAGGAGAGAGAGGGGGGGGGGGTTCAATGAATGGAGGAAGAAGAATAAGGATCAAAGATCATTTAATAATGAAATATTTTAGCTTACAAATATAGAAACTAGTATATGCCTTCACTTATTTAAAAAACTAGTAATTATTTTCATTCATTTGTATGCAACATTTAAAAATTTAAGATATACCCCACTATTTTAACAATTTTTTTTTAATTATTTTACACATAATAGAGACATTTGCTAATTTTTTTAAATAAGTAAGGGTATATGCTAGTTTCTATATTTGTAATTGGAGCATTTACTGAAATATTACTTTAATAATATTATTTAAATAAATTAGTTAATTTATTTAAATAATAGAGAAATTTTGACTTACCCTTCACTTTATTTATTCATATTCAGGGTGCACCCCACATTGTTTCCATAATGTACAAGTCTCCCCATTTTTGACGAAAATCGTCTCTTCCTAACGGTCAACTCGTTTAACTCATTTTTTTGGACGGAAATACCCATGCCTTCTTGTAAACCCCCTGACCAAAATATAGGATTATGGATTAAATTAGTATTATTCGGAATTAATTATCGGGGTTATAATTCACTACGGTAATTTTTATTCAATTGTTGTACTTTACCGTTGTTTAAATATCTAGAGTACTACACTAGTTTTTGCCATCCAACAAATATCACACCGTTGACCTAGATGTACCAATCTTCAATCCTGATCTTTGTGTCACTAGTATATGCACTCTCTTGTGCTTCATTTTAATTTTACAATATTCGTGCATATTTTTTAATAATAAATCCAACTTTTGCATCCTTGTTCGTTCCAATCGAAATTGGAGACGCAACCTCGACCCTTTCCTCACAACCAAATTTATGACAATAATATATTCCGAGTCTACTACGTCCATGACACTTGTGTCCCACCCAATTTAAATTCTATGCACTTCCAATTAATTATAGAACACCATTGACACTAATTTTAACTAAATTGGTGCAATAACTCAACTTAACCCAAAACTAGACCCAACACTAACACAAACTCTCACTCACATCCTCATGGTTCATACAAAATACCACACACCAATTTTCCCCACTGTAACACACCAAACATGGTATTTTTCCACATCCAATCCACTTTTCCTCTTTGTGCAAGTCCTAAACTATTGGAAACTTTTGTGCAAATAGCTATACATGTGTCCACCTCCTATTGGTTGGAACAAATGAAAGAAACCCACTTTGCATGCTTGACCGGTCATATGTGCATCTCCCTCCTCTTTGCATGAAACTATGCAACCTACAATCAATCTCCACCCTTCATTCAAACTTCATTCCATCACCTCCACTCATTCCTTCATGAAACCCCCTATCCTTGGGAACCTAGCCAGCCCTAATCCCTAGGCAACACTCTCTCCATCTCTCCTCATTTAAAACAACACCCTCTCCCTCTCTCTCTCTCAACATGCAACCACCATTAACCACCATCACCACCATCACCACCCCCAACTCCGACCACCACCCTCTCCTTCACCAGCTCCCCGACATCACCACTGCCAACCACCATCACCACCGCCACCCTCACCTCCACGACCATGACCACTGTTATTGCCCCAACGACCAACGCTACCCTCACCTCCACGACCATTCCCAACTCCCCCTCCACGATAGCCACCACCCTCACCACCGCCAACCAACACGACCACAGCCACCAACACCATCACCCGAGCCAACCTCCATCCTCTCCATCGAACACCACCATTTCCATCGTCATCACCACCACCATCATCTCTGCCAACCACCAGCACCAGCAAACCTCCTCCGCCCCCCAGGTGAAGCTGCCGTCGTTGCATGCTGAAGTTGTTGCCGCTGCTACGACTGCGTATGTTGCTGTTGCCGCAGTTGCTCCTGCCTCCCTGACCGGAGCAGGCCGTCGTAGCACCCCCCTCTGACAACCTCTGACCTCGACGACCCCCACCATCCTCTGGCAAGGCACCCCGAGCAAATCAAGCTTGCCACGACCGAGACCTCCCTCCGCGACCAAGAACGACACAAATTAAAGCATAATTACAGTATCAACGAGCCAACTTTACGTCACGATTACACCCTTCTCGCTCGTCCAATCCTTGAACCACCACCTCTGGTTAACTCTCCACTTGACCTTCTTCCAGCGCCTTTAATTACTTTATTTTAGTTTGATTTAGGTTGGTAGTTATTTGAGTTCCAATTCATGAGAAAAAATAGTTTTTAAATATTAAAATTCTACGATACGGAGTTGGTCCCATCAAACCGGGCAACCAAGTTGCGTACCGATTGCACCAAAAGGAGCATACGATATTTTTTGACGTGTGGGCTTTCGCGAAACTCGATTCGGACGTGTGTGTGCGCCGAAATCAACCCGTATCCGTCGGAAGTCTCCTGTATAGATATTTTACAAATTATCCAATTACTTTGTACACGCTTGTCGTATCGTGACGAAACTGGCGCCCTGGGACTCGCGGCGTTCGACTTGCCCTGTGACCCAAGTTTTGCCTGATTCTAAGACAGTGACCGCATCGCTGTTTCACGGGCCCAACGATCCGTTCCAACGGGCGTTTTTGTGATCGGCTCACCGGAATCCAAATCTGGACATACCGTTGACTTTGTATCGTCGTTTAGAATTTATTTGACCTATAATATGCTATTTTTAGTGACCTTTGCTCTTGGCACATTTTTAGGTGCAAGGCGAGAGCCCACTTGTGGACTCCGTGTTGACCAAAAACTGCCTTTTTGCCCCTGTGTTCAAGTTGGACGTATGAATATGCTTTTCTGAGTATCTCACTCATTCTGGGATCGTTGGTGATATTTTTGACAGCATCCGGGGATATCTGCTCCAGTTTTCATCTTGCGTTGCTACTTCCCTGGCGAGTTCGTTTTCGAATCTTCGCCTGGCTTTCAGACAAGTATACCTTGCCTTGTTGTACTGTTTAAATTCAGTTAATATTATATATTGTGCTCTAAACATTATATAACTGTGCGCGTCCGAGAATGACTCGGGTGCAATCGACGAATGCGTCGACGTTAGGACTTGTGTTTGACCTAGCATCTAGTGGACGTACCCTAAGTGATGGAGTTATCATTATAACTCTGAGGCCTTGACACGTATCATTCCACGTCACAGAGTGAGTTCATGATAGAACACGGGTTTACGCACTCGACTGGCCATCGGTGCGAGTAGCTCGTGTGATGGTACTTAGCCTAGTTGTATTACTTTAGGTTATTTGCATTATAGTTACGAGATGTCCACGTCGTACTTGAGACTTGTATATTGGCATTCGGAGGGGAGGACAACTAGTAGGCGTATGGGACACCCACCTCTTTATTTATGTAGATTTTGCGTTCTTCGGAGCGATACAAACGTAATTATTTATGCAGATTCCGCGTTCTTCGGAGCGATACATGTAACACCCCGTTCCGCTCAAGCGGACTGCCGTTTCAAACGGCAATATTACAACTATCCCGATCCGCTTTGCCTCGATAAAGAAGCAAAGGATATCCAGACTTGTCCCTACAGGAATCCCGGCTTAGGCTTTCAGAGGCTCGCTCAGGCGTATCGCTCTACCGAGGCAAATTATCGCTAAGGTGGGTGGCTACGGTGAACTTGTCTTTGCTTAGCCAGTACACATAAAATCTGGAATGATACATGCTAGTCGCTAGGTGATTCACCCCCTGCATGCTAATAAATCCAACGCACCTAGCTAAGGGAATAATCCCAACTCATATTGCTTATGCTAGAACATGGAAATTGAAATACTGCTTGTATTCAGACCCTCGCATGCTAAGTCCCTAACGGTTTCATCTCTCGGCTTACCTTCGGGTCCGAGAAAACGTGCCTGCTTATGTTTCTTAGAAACGCATGCTTGTCTGCTTAAGAATGTTAAATGTTATTGTATTGTGCATGCATTCTTGTTAGCCAGGAGACTATCAAATAGTCCTTCTATGCAAGTAAACCTGCAAGTATCCGGGACCGTCAGGTCACCCAAGGCATATCCCCGAACCAGGGGAATGCATCAAGTAAGAATGAATATGAACGTGAATCACTTGAATGATAATCATGCCAAGTTATGCATCTGAACGAGGATCGTGTTATGTACTGATTAAATCCCAGCTCGTGGGGCAATATGCTCGTTCAGACTAAGTTTAAGTTCATGATTATCATGTCAAGCTATGGATAATGGATAGACCCTGACCTGCATTGTCGCGGACAACTTGTGCACAAGGTATGTTATGTTGAGTTCAGCGGACGGTCACTGGGACCGATCCGATCCGGACGGGACGTATGAGCAGTCGTATGTTATGGGGCAAGGTGTTATGCAGCGGGGCTCGCCACCTGTGTTGCATATCATTCTGTGTCTTGAGACTGTGAACCGTCCATAATGGCTACGCCAGCGACTTATGTTCATATAGATAAGTCATCCTCGCTTAGCGGCTATCCGCGTACGAGTCATTGCATAGCATTAATGAATAACTTAACACCTGAACGATCATGTTATAAGAACCCTCGTGTTTGTATATGCTATGCCTCCTGAATGTTTATGCTTACCGTGCTAGAATTAATCATGTTTGCCTTGGACAGGGAAGGAGAAATGGTAAGTTGGTAAGTCTCGCCGTGTTTCCTCAAACATCGCACGGCGCACTGCCCGACACGTTAGGCTATTCTATGTTTGCATGAAACTGATCCTAAGGCAACTAGAAAGACAACTTAATAGTTGGTGCACGGAACTTATATTACGTGTTTGGATTTGTCGAGCGGGCGAGTAGCTTCCCCACCAGTGCATTCAATGTACTGATAATCCACCAGTTTGTATGCAGGGTGCGGGAGAACCTCGTTCGATGCGGACGCCTCCTTCGTGCGTGCTAAGGCCAGGAGTTCCCGATGAAGCCTTGCAACGGTGCGTCCGGGACTGAAGCACATATACAAGACATAATGTTGGAACTCGCCTGACCATCGCCTGTACATTCATTCCACAGTTGTAGCCACTTGGCACGCTTTTACTGTTTCAGAGAAAGAGGCTTGAGCGACTTGTAATCTCGGCTATATGTCGCCTGTAACACATGTTCATATCAATAAAAGAGCTTGCTTTACTTCAACTTGTGTTTTAATGCTTCCGCTATATTTGTCGACTCAGTGAACCTGTTACCAAATCGCTATGCGTTCATGACTCCGCTGCACTCGGACAATCTGTGCGACTCTGTGGCTTAGAACTCTTGCTCCAGCCAATAAACCATGGCCTTGCACGGGCGTGGATCACGCTCGTGCGACATCACTCCCGGATGGGTCAATGCGATCGTTCCGCGGGAGCGCTGGCGAGGGTGATTCCCGCCTAGCGGGAACGGCCGATTGCCTGCGGGAGATCGGGGCGTGACATGTTGGTATCAGAGCCTGGCTTCTACGCCTTTGGACTTCGATTTTGATATCTCTGTTTCGAAAGCTCGTTCGTGAGTTATGTGCACGCTCTCTCTCAATGCCTCGATGGGATGTTCCAACAATAAGTCTAAATACTTTCAAAATGCGTTTTGAATGATATGATTGTTTGTCTGGTTGTATGCTGCGAGTGGCCTTTGTGCCAACCTGTGCGAACCCTTGAGAGAATCGCTAGTAGCTTGTCCGATTTTTACTAACTCTAAGTTTGGTTGAATGCATCTATTCGAGGGACGCCTTGAACTAGTGCACCATCCAAGACTTAAGGAAAGGTGAAACTCGAGTGCTAAGACTTCGCTATCACTAAGCTGGTTGACGTGTTCACGCTAGAAGTGCACTTCGAAAGTGCGCACGATCCAGTCTAAGCGATATGCTGATTTTGAAGCTTGTGCAAGTGAATATCCAAATGAACAAGTACAACGACTTGTCTAGGATTGCCTCAACCCTAGATTACTGCTTGTCCTCAGTAAGTCTCGAGGACGAGACTTTTTCTGAGTTGGGTAGGATGTAACACCCCGTTCCGCTCAAGCGGACTGCCGTTTCAAACGGCAATATTGCAACTGTCCCGATCCGCTTTGCCTCGATAAAGAAGCAAAGGATATCCAGACTTGTCCCTACAGGAATCTCGCCTTAGGCTTTCAGAGGCTCGCTCAGGCGTATCGCTCTACCGAGGTGAATCATCGCTAAGGTGGGTGGCTACGGTGAACTTGTCTTTGCTTAGCCAGCACACATAAAATCTAGAATGATACATGCTAGTCGTTAGGTGATTCACCCCCTGCATGCTAATAAATATAACGCACCTAGCTAAGGGAATAATCCCAACTCATATTGCTTATGCTAGAACATGGAAATTGAAATACTGCTTGTATTCAGACCCTCGCATGCTAAGTCCCTAACGGTTTCATCTCTCGGCTTACCTTCGGGTCCGAGCAAACGTGCCTGCTTATGTTTCTTAGAAACGCATTCTTGTCTGCTTAAGAATGTTAAATGTTATTGTATTGTGCATGCATTCTTGTTAGCCAGGAGACTATCAAATAGTCCTTCTGTGCAAGTAAACCTGCAAGTATCCGGGACCGTCAGGTCACCCAAGGCATATCCCCGAACCAGGGGAATGCATCAAGTAAGAACGAATATGAACGTGAATCACTTGAATGATAATCATGCCAAGTTATGCATCTGAACGAGGATCGTGTTATGTACTGATTAAATCCCAGCTCGTGGAGCAATATGCTCATTCAGACTAAGTTTAAGTTCATGATTATCATGTCAAGCTATGGATAATGAATAGACCCTGACCTGCATTGTCGCGGACAACTTGTGCACAAGGTATGTTATGTTGAGTTCCGCGAACGGTCACTGGGGCACTGGGACCGATCCGATCCGGACGGGACGTATGAGCAGTCGTATGTTATGGGGCAAGGTGTTATGCAGCGAGGCTCGCCACCTGCGTTGCATATCATTCTGTGTCTTGAGACTGTGAACCGTCCATAATGGCTACGCCAGCGACTTATGTTCATATAGATAAGTCATCCTCGCTTAGCGGCTATCCGCGTGCGAGTCATTGCATAGCATTAATGAATAACTTAACACCTGAACGATCATGTTATAAGAACCCTCGTGTTTGCATATGCTATGCCTCCTGAATGTTTATGCTTACCGTGCTAGAATTAATCATGTTTGCCTTGGACAGGGAAGGAGAAATGGTAAGTTGGTAAGTCTCGCCGTGTTTCCTCAAACATCGCACGGCGCACTGCCCGACATGTTAGGCTATTCTATGTTTGCATGAAACTGATCCTAAGGCAACTAGAAAGACAACTTAATAGTTGGTGCATGAAACTTATATTACGTGTTTGAATTTGTCGAGCGGGCGAGTAGCTTCCCCACCAGTGCATTCAATGTACTGATAATCCACCAGTTTGTATGCAGGGTGCGGGAGAACCTCGTTCGGTGCGGACACCTCCTTCGTGCGTGCTAAGGCCAGGAGTTCCCTCTGAAGCCTTGCAACGGTGCATCCGGGACTGAAGCACATATACAAGACATAATGTTTTAACTCGCCTGACCATCGCCTGTACATTCATTCCACAGTTGTAGCCACTTGGCACGCTTTTACTGTTTCAGAGAAAGAGGCTTGAGCGACTTGTAATCTCGGCTATACGTCGCCTGTAACACATGTTCATATCAATAAAAGAGCTTGCTTTACTTCAACTTATGTTTTAATGCTTCCGCTATATTTGTCGACTCAGTGAACCTGTTACCAAATCGCTATGCGTTCATGACTCCGCTGCACTCGGACAATCTGTGTGACTCTGTGGCTTAAAACTCTTGCCGCCAACCAATAAACCATGGCCTTGCACGGGCGTGGATCACGCTCGTGCGGCATCACGCCCGGATAGGTCAATGCGATCGTTTCGCGGGAGCGCTGGCGAGGGTGATTCCCGCCTAGCGGGAACGGCCGATTGCCTGCGGGTGATCGGGGCGTGACATGTTGGTATCAGAGCCTGGCTTCTACGCCTTTGGACTTCGATTTCGATATCTCTGTTTCGAAAGCTCGTTCGTGAGTTATGTGCACGCTCTCTCTCAATGCCTCGATGGGATGTTCCAACAATAAGTCTAAATACTTTCAAAATGCATTTTGAATGATATGATTGCTTGTCTAGTTGTATGCTGCGAGTGGCCTTTGTGCCAACCTGTGCGAACCCTTGAGAGAATCGCTAGTAGCTTGTCCGATTTTTACTAACTCTAAGTTTGGTTGAATGCATCTATTCGAGGGACGCCTTGAACTAGTGCACCATCCAAGACTTAAGGAAAGGTGAAACTCGAGTGCTAAGACTTCGCTATCACTAAGCTGGTTGACGTGTTCACGCTAGAAGTGCACTTCGAAAGTACGCACGATCCAGTCTAAGCGATATGCTGATTTCGAAGCTTGTGCAAGTGAATATCCAAATGAACAAGTACAACGACTTGTCTAGGATTGCCTCAACCCTAGATTACTGCTTGTCCTCAGTAAGTCTCGAGGACGAGACTTTTTCTGAGTTGGGTAGGATGTAACACCCCGTTCCGCTCAAGCGGACTGCCGTTTCAAACGGTAATATTGCAACTGTCCCGATCCGCTTTGCCTCGATAAAGAAGCAAAGAATATCCAGACTTGTCCCTACAGGAATCCCGGCTTAGGCTTTCAGAGGCTCGCTCAGGCGTATCGCTCTACCGAGGCGAATCATCGCTAAGGTGGGTGGCTACGGTGAACTTGTCTTTGCTTAGCCAGCACACATAAAATCTGGAATGATACATGCTAGTCGCTAGGTGATTCACCCCCTGCATGCTAATAAATCCAACGCACCTAGCTAAGGGAATAATCCCAACTCATATTGCTTATGCTAGAACATGGAAATTGAAATACTGCTTGTATTCAGACCCTCGCATGCTAAGTCCCTAACGGTTTCATCTCTCGGCTTACCTTCGGATCCGAGCAAACGTGCCTGCTTATGTTTCTTAGAAACGCATGCTTGTCTGCTTAAGAATGTTAAATGTTATTGTATTGTGCATGCATTCTTGTTAGCCAGGAGACTATCAAATAGTCCTTCTATGCAAGTAAACCTGCAAGTATCCGGGACCGTCAGGTCACCCAAGGCATATCCCCGAACCAGGGGAATGCATCAAGTAAGAATGAATATGAACGTGAATCACTTGAATGATAATCATGCCAAGTTATGCATCTGAATGAGGATTGTGTTATGTACTGATTAAATCCCAGCTCGTGGAGCAATATGCTCGTTCAGACTAAGTTTAAGTTCATGATTATCATGTCAAGCTATGGATAATGGATAGACCCTGACCTGCATTGTCGCGGACAACTTGTGCACAAGGTATGCTATGTTGAGTTCCGCGGACGGTCACTGGGGCACTGGGACCGATCCGATCCGGACGGAACGTATGAGCAGTCGTATGTTATGGGGCAAGGTGTTATGCAGCGGGGCTCGCCACCTGCGTTGCATATCATTCTGTGTCTTGAGACTGTGAACCGTCCATAATGGCTACGCCAGCGACTTATGTTCATATAGACAAGTCATCCTCGCTTAGCGGCTATCCGCGTGCGAGTCATTGCATAGCATTAATGAATAACTTAACACCTGAACGATCATGTTATAAGAACCCTCGTGTTTGCATATGCTATGCCTCCTGAATGTTTATGCTTACCGTGCTAGAATTAATCATGTTTGCCTTGGACAGGGAAGGAGAAATGGTAAGTTGGTAAGTCTCGCCGTGTTTCCTCAAACATCGCACGGCGCACTGCCCGACACGTTAGGTTATTCTATGTTTGCATGAAACTGATCCTAAGGCAACTAGAAAGACAACTTAATAGTTGGTGCACGGAACTTATATTACGTGTTTGGATTTGTCGAGCGGGCGAGTAGCTTCCCCACCAGTGCATTCAATGTACTGATAATCCACCAGTTTGTATGCAGGGTGCGGGAGAACCTCGTTCGGTGCGGACGCCTCCTTCTTGCGTGCTAAGGCCAGGAGTTCCCTCTGAAGCCTTGCAACGATGCGTCCGGGACTGAAGCACATATACAAGACATAATGTTGGAACTCGCCTGACCATCGCCTGTACATTCATTCCACAGTTGTAGCCACTTGGCACGCTTTTACTGTTTCAGAGAAAGAGGCTTGAGCGACTTGTAATCTCGGCTATACGCCGTCTGTAACACATGTTCATATCAATAAAAGAGCTTGCTTTACTTCAACTTGTGTTTCAATGCTTCCGCTATATTTGTCGACTCAGAGAACCTGTTACCAAATCGCTATGCGTTCATGACTTCGCTGCACTCGGACAATCTGTGCGACTCTGTGGCTTAGAACTCTTGCCGCCAGCCAATAAACCATGGCCTTGCACGGGCGTGGATCACGCTCGTGCGGCATCACGCCCGGATGGGTCAATGCGATCGTTCCGCGGGAGCGCTGGCGAGGGTGATTCCCGCCTAGCGGGAACGGCCGATTGCCTGTGGGAGATCGGGGCGTGACAATACAGACGTTACTATATTCAGGCGTCACGTTCTTCGAAACGTTATGGCCGTCATTACATATGCGAGGACCCTCGTTATGGGAGCATATGTAGCATATACTAGCCAGTCATGACGATTGGTGAATTACGTCAGCATATGTCTAGCCTACACTTCCCATACGCTCTAAGTTGTCATCAAATTGCATTCACATAGATGGATAGTTTACCCTGATTTACTTTACTCAGTATTTACATTATGGCATGTACTTTTTGTATCATGTTACGTCCCTCTGAGGACCTGGTTTCCTTCCAGGTTATTTGAGCAGTTTGGATGAGGCTTGATCTGGTGGTGTGTTGGACATCCTTGCAGGTATCATTATATATTTTCTCTATTACAGTTATGTACTATTTTCCATTGTGACTCTGCTATTGTAGCCTAGTGTTTATAGGTCTATATTATTCTCTTGTTCTATTCAAACGGCTGTATTATTGGGCTGCAGATTAATGATGCGTACGGTCCCCTCTTGTAATTTATTTACCATGGATTGAGATTTAGTTTAGTTGTTGCATGTTAGGATTAGATTTTATTTTTAGCTTGATCACTTGACCGTGGACAGCGTAAGTGCACTTCGTCGGGTCCATTAAATTGGAAAGCCCTATGGAGTCGTACCAGCTGGCCATTGCCACGTGTCTGGTCCCATATATTTTGGGACTGGGACGTGACACTTCTTTTCTCTCCTTGTTGCAGGCCCCCGCTCCCCCTCCTTCTCCGCCACCGCCCCCCCCCCCCTCCTTGCCGCAGGCCTCATCCCCCCCTTCCGGCCACCACCCCCCTCCCCCATCCCACCACCGCCCCCTCCCCGCTCCCCCGCAGCAACAACAACAATAGCAGTGGCGAGAAGCGCGCGGGAGCAGCGCCTGCTGCTGTTGGCTAGGGGGTCGGGGGCAGGGAAGGGGGCGATGGCGCGGAGCGGGGGGGGGGAGCGGGGGGGGGGGGTGAGCGGCGGCGGTGGCTAGGAGGGAGCGGCGGCGACGACAGCCTGTCCGCGGAGGATGTGGGTGAGAGAAAAGAGGAAGAAGAAATGAGGGACATTTTGGTCAAAAAAAAATTGGTCAAAACTGTTGACCGTCATCCCTGGACGAATTTCGTCAGAAGTGGGAGAACTTGTACATTATAGAAACAATGTTGGGTGCACCCTTAATATAAATAAATAAAATGAAAGTAAGTCAAATTTCTCTAAATAATATTATATATTTAATAATCTGAGGGACTTATGAGCAAGTAATAAGATTTGAGGGACTTATCTAAACATTTGGTAGATTTAAGGGAACTTATATGATAAAAAGAAGAAGAAGCAGCAGCAGCCGCCGCCATAACTAAAGACCAAGAAAGAGGGTTCTGAATCCCAGTAAACTAACTACTCGATATCAAGAAACCATTTAAGAGATGATGGAGAAACCTTTCTTCAGATTGAAGTTTCAGAAATGTTCTATTAATTGGGAATTCTTTTGATATGCAAACAGGCATTTGGTATTAAAATGGGTACGTGGGTATTAATTTGTGTGTGAAGTGTGTGTTCGCAACGAAATCCTAAACATTTTACTCGGCCCTAAACGAAATCCTTAACCTTTCTTCCTCTCAAATGGTTGTGGTTTGTTTGCTTCAGAGACATAAAAGACACATCGATGCAGTTAGCTACTGTTAACTAAGCAGTTTCAATATCGGAATCGCTGTCGGACCCAACCTATAATTATCGGAATTGACAGTATCGATAATATCGACAATTTAGTTCGGAGTATCGAATTTTTTGGTATAAAAAAACAAATAATTATTACAAATTTAGAGGTAAAAAATATTTTTATACATTTAGACATAATTTTAAATATTTTTATTGTTATTTTTTAGTAATTTTAAAATTAAATAAAATAATAGTCAATATTGTTGATTGTTTTACCAACTACAATAAATAAGTTCTTTTACACCCTTACTGTCGAATTGACTAAAAAAAAGATCCCAATGTAAGGTATCAATAATGGTCGGTATTGGATCGAGACATGCCAAACTGTATCAATAACAACAATATTGGATCGGTATCAGTCGATACTGCAAACTATATCACGCAGCACATTCACATATTCAAGTAGAGAGGTCTGCAAAATGATATAGGAACTCATTCTAGCATCCTGCATACTTTGTTTCCTGTTTACTTGAACATGGGAATAAAGATTTCAAAACCAATGACTATCCGCAGCTTCATGGTCTCCTCAAGCAACAATTTTGACTCATAATACTCAACTTTCCCGTTAGCAAGCAAAGAAGAAGGAACATTCCTAATGGTTTCCTTCATTAAGAACAGGAATAGCAAAAGATTTAAAGTTGCTGTGCTGTGTATATGGAAGATATAGTGTGACACAAAGCTCTTTTACATTGTAAAGACAAGAAGCTCTACAGCTTACTTAGCATAATATATATATACAAACAAATTTTACGCCCTAACAACCAACTATCTGATCTTGCCATGACATTTTCCACTTTGGCAAATCAGCTGTGGAAGATCTTAATTCAGTCTGAAACTCGTCCTTTTCCTTGCCGTTCTGCGCAGCACAAAAACAAGCCAAATTCTGAATTTAGAAGGGTTTACCAAACATATGAATTGGTTATGTTACCAAAGAAAAAGAAAACAAAAAAGATTATTTAGTTTTAGGGTCTCGTATAATATTAAAAATTTGTGTTTAGATCTCCATATTGTCCAGGAGATGGTACCGTCCTAAATGGAGATCTAAACGTAAATTTTGAATATTATACGAGATCCTAAAACTAAATAAAAATATGTGAGAGTCGTGTGACTTGGGTTATTTAGTTTTATATGACGAGGTTTGTGCGATCTGGGTTATCTAAATTTTCAGAAATTTTCGTATATCAATAAAGTAATATGAAATAGCATCTACAGAATAAAGTTTGTTAAAATTACAGAAAAAGAACAAAAAACGCTCTTCATTAGGACGTTTTTCAAAAAAAAAAAAAAATTGAAATGCCCTTCATTCTGACCAAAATAATTAATGGACGTTAATTGAGTTAATTACTAGTGTTGACCAACTGCAAAAAAAAAAAGAAAAAGTTCCTTTGAAAGGGTGTTTCTCCAAAAGAGCATACTGCTCCTTTGTAAGCCTAAGCTTCTTCCTCGTGTTGCTGACGTCCTCCTCTTCGTCGCTCGCCCTCGAGGAGCCTCCTCTCTCCACTTCGACCTCGCCCAGGTACTCATCCTTCAATGAAGGGTATGCGGTCGAGAACGAGGACACCGTGATGTCATGAGGAGAGGGCAGCCGAGCCTTGGGAGTCCTCGGGCCATTGTTATAGGCGTCGTCGGAGACGCTCAGGTTTAGGGATGCATCGAAAGATGTCATGTTAATTTGCCGACGATGGTTTCCGATGGCCGGCTGGCCGCAGCCCAAGCTAAGAATAAGGCAGGTGTCTTCTTCAAAACCCATGTCCATCATGCTTCTTAGTTACTTCTCAAGGGGGCTACCTTGATATTCCTCTTACATAAAACCTAAAACAAAATCAAATACCTATACAATCCTAACCCCCCAAAGCAACAAACAAAATATTAAAAGAAGAATTCTCACTGAGAAACATCCTTCCAAAGGATGTTTTGCTTATTATTATTTTTGCTTTTATTTTTAGGCAGTTGATCAACCAGTAATTAACTCAATTACCGTCCATTAATTATTTTAGCTAGAGTGAAATGCCCTTCGGAAGGACGTTTCCAATTTTTTTTTAAACGTCCTTTTGGAGGGCGTTTTTGTTCTCTTTCTATAATTTTTACAAACTTTGTTCTGTAGATGCTATTTCATATAACTTTATTGTTTTGTACGAAAATTTATGTTAATTTTTTTATGACCAATTGAGAATGAAATTTGTGACAGTTATTTGCTTCTTTCCTGATCTCAGCAGCCACACAACCCTCTGGGACTTTTGAGTTGCAAGCATTTAATAATGCGATCGGGACGAGAGGCATATGATGATATACGATGCCCATGAAGTTGTCTCCATCGAAATTGTCATCAAGATGGTTGCGTGTCTGTTGAGATCGTGATAGAAGCTAACAACAGTGTCACAGGTCTCATTCTCAATTAATCATGACAAAATTAAATAACCCAAGTCACACAATCCTTACCATGTAAAACTAAAAAACCCAAGTCACACAATCGTCACATATATCCGTTTAGTTTTAGGATCTCGTATAATACTCAAAAAAAATTGTTTAGGTCTCCATTTTGGACGGCCAGTCAAGTCAACCGTTAGGACGAGACCCAAACCCTATTCTGGACAATATGGAGACCTAAACACAAATTTCTAATATTATACAAGGCCTTAAAACTAAATAACCCAAAAAAGAAACACAAGGAATTACCGGTAGCAAAATCTGGTTTAGGTCTAATAATGTTGTGGAGCTTGGAACTGAGGCTTCTTTGATTTCTTGACCATCTTTAACCGGAAGTTTAGTGTGAAGAAGATTGGAAGGGGGCGAGAGCCTGCGATGTTGCTTCTTTAGTCTGCCTCGGATTCTATGGGATGGCTTCTTCGAGAAGCTCTCGACTTTCCTTTGCAAAAATCTGAAACAACCAAAGATTATAGAATAGTACAAGTTATCGAGTTAGACCTTAGTGACTCTGAAGAACAAATGACAAGCAGTGTAGTCTGTAGATAGATAACCATGAAAAGATTGCAGGAGACACATACTTGACTAAACTCAAAAGTTGCCGCTTTTCCTTTTTAGCCATCAAAAGTTTCTTCCTTTTCGCTTCAGTTTCCTGTTGGGGAAAAAAGGGAGAGAGGATCACAACATAATCTTTCAATAGTAAGGAAACAAAAGAAAGATAAGTTCTTAATTATAGAAAAAGGCACCGAAACAAATATTCACAATCGCATGGAATCAAAAGCTGAGTGGATTTTTTTTATTTTTTTTAAACAACAGAAACTTGTATGAACTATGGAGAAACCTATATATCAAGGTGGAGAAACTCCAATAGAACATTTAAATCTAAACACCGCTTCTATAATAAAAGAACTCTTCCTTTCCCAACCAAAAAAATAAGCCAAAACAGTTCATGCTTAAAAAAGGTGGAGAAACCTATATATCAAAACGTAACAGAAACCCACAGCACAAACTATGCACCGATACATTCCTAATAATCACATAAATAGATAAATAGTGTCAACCCAGTACTATTAACACCCAACATACTTCAATCAAACAATAAGTGCACTCTACCCATTTAAAATTAAACTTAAGAACACATTCCACAACCATCTCAACCAAACAATCCTGTATCAAAGAACAGCCTAAATAGTTCATGGATCTAAAACTAATCAATTTTCTTTAAAAGTATACATAATCAAGTAATAACAGCGTAAATATTTCAAACCAACACAAAATAAATCCAATTAGAGCCACCTTTCCAAGTTTGTTCTCATCATCTAAACCTTCTTATATCAGAAAAGGGTCTGCTATGGAGTACAAAAAGGCTCCACAAGAAATATTAAATGTTTTTATGACCAACTGGTAAATGTCAACCTGATCATCAACTGTTTCTCTTGGTGCTAAATTCCTAGACAAACGCACAGTCCGACTGAGAGGGCCTTACCATGAAACCTAGAAGGACAGTTGATGGGCAGGCATTCGCTAATGTAACCATGAGCAATATCCAAGTTCCAAAGAGTACACAATGAGGTGAAGTGATAAGAATTGCTACAAAGGATCTGCATCCCTCTATGACGCATTAAGGGGTTGTTTGGTTAGCGGATTCGGAGCGTGAAAGTGGCTTAAATCCGGATTTGGGACCACTTCACGTGTTTGGTTGGAGGATTTGCAGATAAGATTTATTGTGAAGTGACATGAACAATAAATCTTGTCAGCCACGAAATCAGAATTTTGACATCGGAGTTTTTTTCCTCCGAAGTGGAGCATGGAAGTAGGAAATCCTCGTTCCCACCTCGCGCGTTTTGTTGGAGGACCACTCCCTCTCTACTTTAACACTTTACAAATCATAAGAATTAAAAAAAGTTATACTTTCCCACTCACTTCAACAACCATCCAAACACCAAACTTTAGGATTTTTCACTTCTAACCTCCACTTCTTCAAAGCACCCCAAGGAAGGATTTTTCACTCCACTTCACTGCAATGCATACGCAAAATGTCGATTTATGAATTTTCCACTTCGCCGAACAAGGAATGTCATTCCCATTACACTTTGCAACTCTATCAATATAATAAAACCCACATCACAAAAATGCCTAAGCTAATTCAATCTAACAAAACAATGAACTAGTCGTTAAAAGATAGCATCAAAATTAGACATTTTGCAACTCAATGAGATTGTAGAGTCCACACCATGAAACATCAATTAAATAAACCTAAACAATCCAAATAACATCAAGATCTCACTTTTTGCAATTCTTATGGTCTTACAACAAAACTCAAATCCTGAGTATCCTAAACTTATTAATTCTAAGAAAAATTCAATCTTCTAAAGACATCACCAAGGCCTCGTCTTTAGTATCTCATGGGATTATAATAGACGCATCACAAGGCCCCCGTCTACCAAGTATACTGTAATAAACTATAATATCATCAGACTCTCACCTTGTTCCACGGGTCTATAGCAGAATAAAAAAAATATTCAAAATAGTTCAATCCCAACACATATTACAATTAAAATCCAACAAGCCAAAGATAATAAAACCAGGATCAGAGAACATCAATCTAACAAGGTTAAAATCCAACCTGCAAGATAAGATCAAGATATCTAACCTACTGCAACTCTGCAAATTTCAACCCAACCAGGTTATAGATAGCAAAATCAAGATTCAACCTTATTTGGTATCATTGTCACCCCGTAACGAAATAATCAAGGTTACAATCTAATTTGTAAAAGGCTAAATTTCAACTTGATACCCTCAACTGTTCAAAAATTTCAACTTAATAGTTAATACCCTAAACTTTAATATTAGACAACTTAATAACTCAACTATAATTGTACAACTTAATATCCTAACAGCGTTAACGGAAAATCCTAAATGACAAAAATACCTCCTCATTCATGGTCACTTCAAATACCCACGAGGGAGGAGGAATAATTTGGTCAAAATTTTATTATTTATTTTTTGTTGAAATGAAAAATTAACCCCTGACTGACGGAGGGTATCGACTTCAAAATATTCAATAGTTGGGGGTAGTGATTGGTATGATATTAAAGTATACGGTATAAAATTGAAAAACTTGAGTAGTTGAGGTTATCAAGTTGAAATTAAGCCAAAATAACAGCAAGATATGTCACCTATAGCAACTCTATTACAAGATGACTAACAAGGTTACAATCCGATTAGTAAGATAACATCATGATGTCTAACCCATAGCAACTCTACAAAATTTCAAGCCAACCAGGCCAAAGATCACAACAGCAAGATTCAACCTTCTTCAATATCATGTGATTAGAACAAAACCATCAAGGTTTACAATCTAATAGGTAGGATAACATGAAGATGTGTAACCTATTGCAACTATACAAATTTTAATCCAACACAGGCAACCAGGCTAAAGATAGCAACATCAAGATTCTACCTTCTTCCACAGCATGTGACCATAACAAAACCTTCAATCCAACTAAGGTTACAATCCAAACACTCCACAGAACATCAAGATCTCATCTTGGCTATCGCAACAACCGTGGGGAAATAACAATTAAAAACCCATAACAGGAAAGATCCTAAACAGTTCAACCTGTGAAATATTTAAACAATCAAGATCTAACCCTTTCCAACGATTATGGAAAAATAACGAAAACCCGGATGACAAAAAACATTTACAAGAATAAAGATTGCACCTTTTGCAAGTCCAGGTAGTCCAGCATGAGGCTCTGGTGCCTGAACCTCGCCTTGGCCTCCTCTTCCTCCTCCTTCCCATCTTGGTAAGAGTATGGAGAGGGCTCCATAGAAACTTTCATTTTCATTGATTAGGAAGAGAAAGACTCGATCTTGGAAGAAGAGAGAGAGAGAGAGAGAGAGAGAGAGAGAGAGAGAGAGAAGAGGAAGAAGAAATAAAGGTAGGTGGAGAGAGAAGGAGAGAGGAAAGTTTGCAACTTTCTTTGTTGCCAAAAGGGCCCATGGATGAGGTGGAGGTGGAGGAGGAGAAGGAGAAGGAGAAGGAAAGGCTTGCTGGGTGGATGCAGAGGGGGCATTTTGGGAAGTGGAGTTGCTGGTCCTTTGTGGAATTTGGAGAGGTGGTCTTTGATAGGAAGGCAACAACAGCATCACCTACTGGGAGTAGAGTCTAGAGAGAGAGAGAGAGAGAGAGAGTGGGGATGAAGGAAAAGAAGGGGAAACAAGTTTGATGTCTGCAGTTATTCTGTGGATGGTGCAGTTTTGTTGCTATTGGTATGTACATTTCTGGTGGAATGGAATGGCTTTGACGATGATGGAATTGAGAGAGATTTGAACTTATTCAATTTACTTCACTCTTCCATGTGGAGGAGTTTTCCTTTATTTAGAGTTCCTCTTCTTCAATGGAGATGTTGAGACCCAACAAGAACAAGGGCACTGACAATTTTTAACCTGACCATTCTGATCCAAACCAGTTAGACGCATATGCATGTCCTAAATTTTTTTTTTTTTTTATAAAAAAAAGATGTTTTGTTAGATTAGATTAAAAATATATAAAAAAAATCTTAATCTATTTAGTTTTTCATAAATACTCTTTCAAGTATCTATTACATAAATTTACATCAAGTATCTATTACATAAATTTACATGTTTGAATAAAAGTTCAAATTTTGAAAGTAAAATGAGGCAGGCTGTTATTGTTCAAACAAAATATTCAAAAGAGAGCATTATGAATTACTTTTTCACATCAATGAAAATATAAGGCTTCTCATATTCCTCTCCTAATTTCTAATCCTAGACATACCAAATAAGGATAAGGAATCTAAAATCCATTTCCAAGCTTCCAAAACTTAAACCAAACGCATATAGGTAGGGTTCTTATTTGGACCCAAGATCCGAATTCGGTCTTTTTTTGGATCCAATTCTCAAAAGTACCGTTCGATCCTTTGTACAAGATATGGTTAGTTGAGATTGTAACATGCTGTTTGGTTCAAGTTTTATATATTTGGAAATGAGTTTTTGGGTTATTTATCCATGTCTCATAAGTTTGGAATTGAAAATTATAACATACGTAAGGCTCCCTTTCGAAATATTTTGCTTTTCTTGTAAATGTTGGTTAGATGCGTTAATTACAGTAATACTCTCGATGAATTTGGATAATAGTGATATCATGAATTTAAGAGATATTTATGAAAAATTAGACAAATTAAGATTTATATTCATGTCTGAACAAGACAATGGAATGAAAAAAATTGAATTTTTCGAACAATATATTCTCAACCGAATCAAACATGGGTGTGTGAGTGTTGAATTCATTTCCGATAAGTAAAGCAATAGGAAGAGAATTTCTATAAATAATTTTTTTATCCAAATGCCAGATATATATATCGAAAATATCCTGATCACTAATTTTTAAGTTTTAATTGTTGATTCGATATGATATGTCCACAAGCTGTAAATATGTGGATAGATATGTTGTGACACTGAGCTGGTGTAGGTCACCAAAAATTTATTATTATTAAATATAATTGGTTATTGGAAAATTTTGAAAAAATATTAAGTGTTTTTTGTCGAAAATTTTAAAGCTCAAAAATAAGTCGACAATGATGAAAGATGGATTTAGGATATTGAAAATACTACAAGAGGTATAAATACAATAACAAATTGGCTTGCACAATGACAATCTAACTTGCGTGCTTTGGAATTGTTGATGCTTTCCAAAAAGCAACAACAAAAGTCGTTAAAGACAATAAGTCTCACTTGTTGGCTGCTTTTTCAAAATATCTCTACTAATATAAGTAGGCTTAAAAACTATTTAAATTTGAGCCGTTTAAGTCGTCTGTAAATACACTATTAAATATTTTTTTAAAATAACTAATTATTTAACTATCTAATGTAATTTATTTATAACTAAATACATTTAACTCAAGTGGTTAAGGTAGAAGATATTTTTTTTTCATTGCTTAAGTTTAATTCCTAGAAAAAACAGTATTTATAATTAATTTATAATTAATTTTTTTAATAATTTTTTAATGCACTTATAATGCACATGCATGTTACTAGTTTTTAATAATTTGTTACCTATTTATTGTATGTAGTAACTAATTTTTCCTTTTTCAAATATTAAAATTTTTCTTTTATATTAACAAAAAATAAGGGTATGGTCGTAAAATCTGTTAAGCAAGAGACAACTACAGACCTTTACTATCAAGGACACAGCTATATTGCTAATTATGTAAATTTTTTATTTAAATTTTGATCGCTGTATACATTCTATATTTACCTTCATTGTAAACTCTATTTATTCAGGCTTTACCTCTAATAAAGGAGTACACACAAAAGATTACTCCATTCTCCATTGCATTCTTTATTGCTAACATTGTCACGTTCCGACTCCGTAAAGTTGATAATCGTCCCCTGGACGTGATGTCGTGTGTGTCTAGGTTGCGCAACGTACAAGACAAGAATGTGTATTTTTTATAATTCGTTTGAAACACAGAGTATAAGTCACATTGCAGCAGAAATATTGAGACGCATCATTTGAATAGGAAGAAACGACTTCTCATCCGTAACTTGAAATATATTACATTGATACGAAGTACATTGCTTATACCGTATCGGCTACATTGCTTAGAAATAACAAAAAGAACAAACAAGCTGTCGTGAATAATATTTGTTGTCCCATACATTACACCTTTGATAAAGATTGATACAAAATGCCTTCAAAATGAATTGGGCTTCATCTATACTTCAAAATAGGAAGAGCTTCACGTCCTTCTATCTTCAGCTTCGGCATAGTACCATGCGCCCTCCGCGTTCCCGACATATGAGATATTGGGTATTAGTACGCCTACTTCTACTAGTGAGCGGGACGAGCCCACTCGCCTAAACCGACGCTGCTTATTAAAGGGACGCATGCATTGAAATTATCTTGCTATCAGGAACTAGAGTGAATTTGCAGTTCATATCATAGGCACATTTGAAAGCAATAAGTTGAATTTATATCGCACACAACGGTGATAGCGTATTTACCCGACGCGTCCATCCCTGCATTGAAACATAGAATATTTACCCCCTGCATAAGGCAATATGTTAGAAATGCGTTCTATCTTATATGCGGTCATTGGCGATAGATCGACGCCATGAATGACTATTCCATGACAATTACGGCACGCCCCTCATCTCTATGGTTGCTAGCCCTGTTGGGGTCTCGTAATGCCCCGCACCATAACACGTTTTCATTATTTTTTCCTAGGTCGATTCAGTTTCAGTGTCCCAGATATCGTTTCAAGAAAACATTAAACCTTGTGCACAAGTTTTCCATGATCATGCAAATGCGTGAAACATTTTATCTTATGAAATATATGCATGACACGAAGCATAATTAAGCAGAAATATTTATATACTAATGCGATAATTTCAATCTTTCATCCAAACCGTATATTCCCATTAGTACCCAGTAGGCACCCAAAATACTCCGAGGTACCATGCCAAAATCGATTATTCAAATATTCTATCTCTTCTTGACAGTTCCGTGGTTCTAACCACAACTGTCGGCTTCACGCACGAAACTTGTTATAGGTCGCAAGCATAGATGCGCTCGACGATTACAATTATCGCATGTTCTATTCCTTAGTGGTAAACATGCATTGTAGCTAACATTTATATTTACATTCATCCGGACATCGTCGATATGAACGTATTCGAAACAAAGTATGTGTTTACGCGACCGAGTAGAGAAAAAGGGACCGAACCACCCACCGATTAGAGAATGTGTCGATGATGGAGACTCGCTTTGCTACGATCAACGTCAACTACGCACGTTCCTACAACGACACCAACATCGTGTTAGAATCCGTTTCCAGTCCCTTCTAGTGAATTCCTTAGAAAACGAAAGAAAAAAAACGACGCAAAAATACTTCATCCAAAATCTAGCAACGAAAGCGATCAAGAAAAGAAACAGACCGGTCCCGTCGAAGAGACTTTTATATGGAACTCACTCGCCGAGACGCAGTCTCCTGCAACTTGGATTTATTCCAACAGGATCCAAACCATGAGTTGAAATGATTATCTTTTATTCGTCTGATCGGAGTCGATGTCGAAAGGGTCTTTTGATATTAAGTTTAAATTGAGTCAGACTAGCCATAAACTTTTATGTAGTGTGTCTTCCGGTCGAAAAGGAGATGGGGCACTACAAACATGGTATCAGAACTTTGGCTCTGACTGTTCTGTTAACATCTTCTCCTCCCTCCTCCGATCCAGCGGCCGCAACTAGACGGCTAACCTTTCCCGACAGATCCGGTCTCCTCCTCTGGTTTCCGGTGAGCCTGCGCCTCGATTCCGCGGCACCGGCCAAAGTGTCGACACCGGAAGCGGCTGCACAGCACCGATCCGGTCACTAAACATCAGATCTTCAGTGGATCTGGTTCCCTCCGCCGATCTCGACCGGCACGTCGTCTTCCGAACCGCCACTGGCTGACTTCTTCTTGCGCCCGGTCCGGTCTTCTGTGCGAAGTTCCGTCGAATGACCCGACAGTTTTTATCCGTAGATCCCGAGCGACCACCACCCTGTGCCTTGACCACCGGATCTGCCTAGGCATCTTAATATGTACACAGATGCTATAACTACCATATAGCCACCAGGTTCAAGGAAAAAGAAAGGCAGAAGAAAGAGTTTGGATTTTTTTTTCTCTCTCTCTCTCTTCAACCAATAGGTTCTTCTACTTTCATTTCTATTAACAAAGCAAAAGAAAAAATAGGGCAAGGAAGGAGTGTCTGTGCTCTTGCTTCCATCAGTTTCTTTTTGAAAAATATCATACAGAACAACAAAAATCTAACCAATTCCATTGAAAGCATAAAATTTAAAAAAAATTTACATAAGGTATCATAACGTCCGTTTTACAACTTCTCCTTTTTTTTTTTCTTTTTCGTCTGGTTTCCGTCTGCTGTCGTTACTATATATATATATATATATATATATATATATATATATATATACACCAACGGTAGTCTCTCTCTCTCTCTCTCTCACGTTCCACTCTCTCCCTCTCTCACCCTTGCTCTCTCTCTCTCTCCCTGCAACGATCGTGCCAAAAAGTGGGGCTCATTGCGTCAGAGTTGTATTTTTTTACTCACTCTCTCTCTCACTCCTTAACACATACACTCTCTCTCTCACGTTCACTTTCTCACTCCCTAACACACTCTCTCTCTCTCACTCCCTAACACACACACACACACACTCTCTCTCTTTACTCTCTCACTCCCCAAAATTTTTATATTATTTCCCAATGCATTGAAACCAAGAATGCTCACGGGCTCCCATTCGCATCCATGTGATTGTGTGAAAAAAATAAATAAATGAGAGAAGAGTGTCAGTAAGAGAGAAGAGGAGAGGAGAGGAGAGAGATAGAGAGACGAGCGGGAACGAGAGAGTGAGAGCACAAAGAGTGAGTGAGAGAGAGAGAGAGAGAGCGAGAGAGCAGAGAGTGAGTGAGTGAGAGAGAGAGAGAGCGGGAACGAGAGAGAGAGAGAGAGAGAGAGAGAGAGAGAGAGAGAGAGAGCATAGAGAGTAGAAAGAGAGCAAGGGTGAGAGAGCGAGAGCGAGAGTGAGTGAGAGAGAGAGAGAACAGAGAGATAGAGAGAGGGGGAGAGAGAAATAGCAGAGAGTGAGTGAGAGAGAGCACAGAGAGTATAAAGAGAGAGCTAGGGTGAGAGAGCGGAATGAGAGAGAGAGAGAGAGAGAGAGTGTTAGGGAGTGTCACACCCTGCTTCCTAAGATGCAGTGAGCCGGGTACGTAACTACATCTCCAAGCTACGCCCTATATGAATACTACCGTACCCGTATCAGCGATTGTCATATGTATAATTTTAGGATAAAATGCAAGTCATACCAAATACTTTATTACTACAAACTATAATTATACAACTCAGACTAAAGTATAACTGAATAAGTCTTTACAACAATATCTCCTTAATGTACATAGTTTCAGCTACAAAATGTTGTGTGCTATACTTTCTGGAATCACTTGAAGATTATTCCTCGACTTCGTCCACGTCATAAAGAGGTAACATTTCTCCATATACTTCGTCTTCCCCTAGTGAACAATACTAGGTCGTCAGAACGACAGCAAGTCATCGGTCAAGAACGGTAAGAAAATAAAAATATGATAGTAAGGCATGGAAGGAATAATATTGCATAGGGAGTAGGAGAGTGAATCATATAATTATGCCTACGACTCGAACAATTCCTAAACTAGTATTCTTATAGTGTCTAATAATTAAAGCAATACAAATCCCTATGTCACTACCACAGTACACAAACAATTTGTCTAAATGATGATGCAAATTGAAGAACAACTTTTTAAATAATCACTTTAACTAGTTTTCCGTCAACAATCCCGTACACCAGGGATCAGGCTGTGACTTAGTGGCACGGTACTTAGAATCCGGCCCTGCCTCTCATGGGCTTAATAATTAATAAGGCCTTATGAATGAAGATGTGTTTATATTTAGGTACGATTAACTTGGACTGGATGGCACGGTGTTATAATCCGGCCCTGCCTCTCATGGGCTTAAACAGGTAAGTGAGCTAAGCCTCACACACTCAATTCGTAAGGCCTTACGAATGAGCTTAACTGCTGATCAGCTATGTATTGTTATTATGTTGCAGGATTTCGTAGGTGGTTTAAGTTATTCTCCCCCGTCCAATGCTTTCTATCCTAAATCTACAAATAATTCTTATTCTATTATCTTGCATTAAGTTTCTGCTCTGTATATCATGTTCACTATCAATATGCAAAAATGTATTTTTAAGATAAAATAAGATATATACTTTTTCGTCTTATTCATAATCCATGATGCAGGTGTCAAGTTTTTATCCCAACTCTATTTCGGGATAATCATAGTTATCAGAGCACAAATTCCAGGAAATATTATTTATACAGAGCAGATTGTCAGGAATCTAAGTTTAGATTTTGTTGAGTGACTTGTGTCCGTGTCCTACGTATCCTGGACTCTTGCTAATCGTCCCCTAATTAAGTCAATTAAAGTTGTCGATGGCCCGTCGCTAAAATGTATATATATCAACTAAAGTTTATGGTTAGGAATATCGGTAATATTTTCGGATATTGAAATTTGGTTAACTCCCAAAATTCTTAAAAATTTCGGCAGAGTTTCCTTTGTATTTCGAGCTCCAGAAATTTAATAGTTTATAGATAAGACCCGGAGCAACCCCCCATAGCCTTTCCGGGTTCGCCGACCCCTTCGGTGGAGCAACTCTCAACACCGGTACACACGCAGTTTATAATTATAGACAAAATAATATTCTTAAATAAGAGAATCTTCTTACCTTGGTAATTAACTATATATATATATATATATATATATATATATATATATATATATATATATGTATATATATATATATATATATATATATATATATATATATATATATATACACACACACACACACCTTGGCTATGCAATTTGCTGGCTATTTTGTAAGATAACACAATGTAATCATTAGAAACATAACAATTCTATTTTCAAGAAATGACAATATCATTCTTATAAGAATTAGTATAATTGACATCGCTTGTAAGGTATTTATCATTAAACTGATCCAAGTTTCATATATATAATATTTTTTATGTAAATGGAGATGTTTCTTAGAGTATGAAGTTTCTATATTAAATGTAAAACACAGTATATAGCTAAATTTACTTATGAAGTCTTGGAATGCAAATCCAATCAACCTTTTATACAATTTTCATGACTATATTTATATAATACAAAATGTATAATCCAATTCTGAATTTATTTCATGACCAAGTATTAATATAAAGTATACAATCCAATTCTAGATTCTTTTCATTTGGTAATTAAGTACATAAATCACGATGGCATTGTCCAAGAATTTAACTGCTTCTATTTTAGCATACCTTTATAGAAGTTAATTTCTATATATGTCTAATAACTATATACTCCTCTATTTATTTCACTTTTAAAACCTTCATTCATCCGTGTGGGCAATATACATATATACATGAATGACACACGAATCATCAATATTTCTAACATGCCCAATAAATTATAAACCCAATCTTAATTTGTTGTCCATATTGTGTCCTACACTAGAGTTCGTACCATACTACGTCAATAATTAAACTAGTCCAAATCATACAAAATTGAAACAACTCCAAACAAAATTGAAACTCTTATGTCTTAGTTTATATACTTCTTTTTTCGAATCGATTACAACTTGAACCCACATGTATAAATATGTAACAATACAATTTATATGCTACAACTATATTTATATAATTTTCATGTAAATATGTATACCTAGATATGTAAACACAGAACATGATTATTCAAACAAACCCAACACATACATAAAATACACATAATATTATCTCATGGTGTCAGTGCATTTCGTATCGTGTCCTAATATATGAGTCGGTATCGGAATACAAAGAAACAAATCCTTCTTCTCTATAAATATTCTGAAATGTGAGTTCCAAATTTAACTACATCAAATTACATTTTAGACTATATAATATAAATAAATATAACTAAATTGAAAAGGAAAGATGAGGACTTGCATTGCTTGAGCAACCTAGGGTTCTTTCAAAAGTTTCCAAATTGGTACTTGATTCCTCCCTATATTCCTATTCCAAGGACTTTTGAAATTAAGCTATATTTTAAATTGAATTTAGAAAAAAAATTGGGGGAAGAAATGGGAAGTACCTAGGTTTGGGAAGAGGGAGGAGGAGTTGTAAAAGTAGGAAGGGAGGAGGCCGACGGGGATGCGGGGTCCGGCAGCGGGCGGTGCGGAGGACGGTGGCGGGTGGCGCGGCGGACGGCAGCGCAGCGGGCGGCGGACGGCGACGGTAGTAGCAGCAGCAGTAGCAGACACAGTAGCAACAACAACAGCTGCTTGAGAAGAGGGAGGAGGAAGGAGTTGAAAAGAGATTGAGGTTAAGGAAGATAATGGTTGTTGGTCATGACATTTAATAGATGCGGTTAGGTCTCTTGGGGAAGGAAATGAGAAGGAAAATGGAAACATGTGTTCCATTGGAAATGAAGAAGAAGATGGGTGACTACATGTGTAAAGAAGGGTGGTGAGTCAAGGAGAGTTACGGTGGGTGATGGTTTCTCTCCCCCCCCCCTCCCGTTTGGGTTTTATGCATTCAGCCCCCTTCACAATCCAAGTATTTGATAAAGTCAATTTGTAAATTGACATTTACATCAATATATATATATATATATATATATCAAATAAAATAGAAATAAATTATAAATAAATAAATAAAAATAAAAATAAATATAATAGCAGTTATGACAGGGAGTGAGAGAGAGAGAGAGAGAGAGAGAGAGAGAGAGAGAACGAATATGAGAGAGGGAAAGAGAGTGTTAGGGAGTGTGAGAGAGAGAGTGAGAGTAATATATATATATATATATATATATATATATATATATATATATATATATATATAAAGGCAGCAGACGAAAACCAAGCGGAAAAAAAAAAAATTTCGAAAGTTGTAAAACGTTCTTCGGATATGCGTTATGATGATTTATATACTTTTTTTTTAAATTCTATGCTTTCAGTGAAATTTGTTAAATTTTTGTTATTCTGCATAAAAATTTTCAATTTATTTTTTCTCTCTCCTGCCATCACCTTCATCACTATACACAAAAAACTTTACGGTTCTTTGTCATTTTTTGAACACAAAGACTTATTTTCAACAATAATGCTAAGTTTACTACCAAATGCTTACAATCTTCTTACAATTCTTCCTTCGTACTGCTACGTGGGTCACATCTAGTTCCATTTTTTTTTTTTCAATAAATGACTATCATGTGACGTTACTGTCACGAAATGATCATCCAAACAATCACCGAGTCCCATCTTTTTTTTCTTCTTCAATAAACGATTGCTACGTGGACATAGATATTATATAGCTACTACGTGACGGTTGTAAGAAAATTGTAGACATTTGATTATATTCATAGCATACATCTATGTTCAATTGCCCTTCCCATCACATAAACCTCTGCACACACAACTTGTTTCAAATAGCTATTTCCATCACGTGGACTTGACAGCTTTTATTGTACACATAAATTTCTTTTGTCATTTCTCAAAGGCAAATTATAAGGGCACTGCACATTTTACTCGGGGCTAGCCCATTTCAAAATTAGAAAAAATTACAAATTTGCCATCATGAAAGTTACTCGGGGCTAGCCCACTGTAATACTCAGGACTGTCAAAATTTTGACAGTCCTACCAGTTGGAAGGACTGTCAAAATTTTGACAGTCCCATTTCCTAAAATTACAAGTTTTCCAAAGTTACTTGGGGCTAGCCCAAATTGTTATAATCAGGACTGTCAAAATTTTGACAGTCCTACCACTTGGAAGGACTGTCAAAATTTTGACAGTCCTACAAATTGTTAGGACTGTCATAATTTTGACAGTCCCACAAGTTATATAGACTGTCGAAATTTTGACAGTCCTAATTTTAACCCACTGAAAATTTTATATAAAACTAGAACTGTCAGGATATTGACAGTCCCACAAGAAATGAGGACTGTCAAAATTTTGACAGTCCTCATTTGGGGCTAGCCCAAATTGTTATAATTAGGACTGTTAAAATTTTGACAGTCCTTCCACTTGGAAGGACTGTCAAAATTTTGACAGTCCTCATTTGGGGTAGCCCAAATTGTTATAATAAGGACTGTCAAAATTTTGACAGTCCACATAGCTTGTGGGACTGTCAAAATTTTGACAGTCCTACAAATTGTTAGGACTGTCATAATTTTGACAGTCCCACAAGCTATGTGGACTGTCAAAATTTTGACAGTCCTAATTTTAACCCACTGAAAATTTTATATAAAATTAGGACTGTCAGGATTTTGACTGTCAAAATTTTGACAGTACCCATTTTAATTGTCAGGATTTTTTTTTAGTTTATTTCTATTTAGTTAGTTTTGTATTTTGATTTTTTTTATTTAGTTTAATATCCAAAATAAAATATGTTATCATTGAACCCAAAAAAATAAAATATATATCTACCGTACGAATATTACGTCTGCCGTCGATCAGACTTCGAACGGCCATAACTATTTGTTTTCAAATCGTTTTTCGTCACACAATAGGTCGATTTGTATGTTTTCGACGAGAGTAACACAATTCATGTAGAGAGAATTTTCATCCGAAGTAAGACGTACATATTACAGGCAAAAATATAAAATATAAAACTTTAAAGTATCATAACTTTTGACTGGGAGATCGAAACAAGCTCCAGTTTGAGCTAAAATGACCGTATGGAAAAGTACTTCGGGATAAACCGTTTCACCGTTTGACGGACTTCCCAAATTTTTAGAATCGCCAAAAAACGATGTTTCGACCTCCAAATCTTACTTTTGGTAATTTTTTTTTTACAAAATATTTAATGTACCAATAATAAATTTACTATTTTAAATAACAGAATACTTTAATAAATTTTAAGGATAGAAATTTGGGATTTTGATATATATCGACAACTGAGTTAATTTATTTTAATTTTTTGTTAATTTTAAAATTTCGATTGGAAGGACCGTCAAAATTTTGACAGTCCTAAAAATTTCGACATATATTTTTAGGACTATTAAAATTGTGACAGTCCTAGTATAAAATAGGACTGTCAAAATTGTGACAGTCCTAAACTTTACCCACTGTCTGTAAGCACAGTTATATGTAAGTTTAGGACTGTCACAATTTTGACAGTCCTAGTATTTACTAGGACGGTCACAATAGTGACAGTTCTAAACTTTACCCACTGCAGAATTTAACATTCATGACTGTATAAATGTCTACAGTCCTATAAGTATACAGGACTGCAGAATTTTTCACAGTCCTAAATTTTTAGGACTGTTGAAATGCCTACAGTCCTATATAAATTTAGGACTGTAGAAAATTCTACAGTCCTTAATATACATAGGACTGTCGATTTTCCTACAGTCCTAAATCTATATAGGACTGTAGGAAAATCTACAGTCCCGCCCGATACTGCTCGACATTGTCGACGATTCTCGACATTTTATGACCTAAAATCGTGTTCGATTCTCGACATTGTCGACTTTGGGAGCCATCGACAAGGAGGACGAAGTCTCGGAGAGTTGGAGAGTTCCGCCGGCGGGAGGGGGGAGGGCTCCGGTAGGGTGGGGAGGGTTTGGGAGAAGGGTTTGGGAAAGTGGGCTAGCCCCAAGTAAAATAATGGGCTAGTGTGAGTAAACTTTGCTCAATCCTGGGCTAGCCCCAAGTAATATATGCAGTGCCCTTATCAAAAGCCTTTCTCAAATAGCTCCTTTTAGACCCGTGGTAATAGTGACTTGACAGAAACTTAGTTGTCTCTTCTACCACGTTGACTTCTGACTTGTCGAATCAATACTGGTTAAAAGTATTTTATATCATAGGAGTGTTTGTCCTGGGCCAATATTTCTATCTTTCTATTTTAAAATTAAACTTGTGCACCTTTTTTCTTTTTATTTATTTATTTATTTATTTATTTAAACATATGTTATGACTGCCTCTGCGTCATCACCAGTCAAATATAGTATTCTATCTGCTGCTAATATTCAGAAAATGGTCAAACATGCTCTTGTTAATAATTCTTTTGTGTCCTTACAATTTCAGATATTTATTTCAATAATTGGTTTCTTGACTCTGGTGGATCATATTATACGACATATAATTCAAAATATTTTGAAAATTTAACCCCTATTTCTTCATCTCCTATAAATTATACTGCAGATGGTACTACTGTTAGGGCAAATCATATCGGTTCTGTTAAAACATCTAATGGCCTAGTTGTCTTAGATGTTTTACTTGTGCCTAAACTGTCAATGAATCTTCTATTTGTCGGACAATTATGTGATCAAGGATTTGATATTAACTTCTCTTCTTTTGGTTGTGCCATTCAGGATCGCTAGATTGGGAAGCATGTTGGAACATGCCATAGAGTTGGTAGACTTTTTTGTCATAGACAAACTTACTATCCCACTCATAGTTGGTACCTCATTTGTTGCTCCAATAACTCTTTCATCTCCTTTTATGTTTTGGCATTCTAAATTAGGTCATGTTTCTTTTTCTCGACTTCGATATATGCTGAATAAAGGATTGTTAGGTTATGTCCATCTAGAAAAAAAATCTTATTGTGTTGCTTGTAAACTTGCTAAACAACCCGCACTTCCTTTTAATACTAGCATAACTTCTTCTACATCACCTTTTGATATTGTGCATTATGATGTTTGGGGGTAAAGCTCCTGTCAAATCTATGGGAGGTGCTCAATATTATATACTCTTTGTTGATGACTATACTTGCTGACTATACTTGCTATACATGGATGTATTTATTACATTCTCATTTTAAATTTTTTTTAAAGTATATATTGAGTTTTGCACAATGATCAAAACACAGTTTTCAAAAATCATTAAAAAATTTAGATTGAACTCTGGAGGAAAATATATATCCAAAACATTTCTTGATTTTTTGAAAACTCAAGGAACTCTTCCTCATTTATCATGTACTGAGACATATGAACAAAAAATGTGGGACATTGCTCTAGAAGCCAGTCATCTGAAAAAAAATATCCAGTCAGGATTGGAGCGAAGTACATACCTCTGAAAGCAGTTTCAATAGCATAATCGAGCATATAAACATATGTAGAAATGAAATACAAGATCACTAAACATATGAATGATGAACAATAGATATACAGGTAATGTACGAGAATATAGATCAACAATATGAATATCAGCAATATGATGAAGTAACTACAATATAAACTAATGTGCCTCAGAATACAAGTTCATTATGTGATCGGGTTGGGTGAACATGATCAGGTAAGACGATTACAAGTGAGGTATGCAACCAGAATGTATACGATGTAACAATGGCTTTGATCACATAATCAACTCCTACTCTCCCACCCCCAACTAATACCGATGGATCCAATCACGACATGCTACGAACACAAAATATAACCACTGAACACGAGCAGTGGGTGTACACAAATATCATAACCACCGAACACGAGCGGTAGGTGTACACGAATAAGCACACTGAACACGAGCAGTGTGTGAACACGAAATGTAATCAATACCCAATATACACGATGAGATACAATGTACACGAGTACCCGCTGGACACGGTAGGGGATAACATCTCCTGACGGGATCCATATAGTACCAGTCCATAAAATCACTGTGTCGGGATCAAGTATACAATTCTAGAACATGCATATATACAATATTATGAATTAAACTATCAAAAAAATGTACTCGCCTGAAGTCCTGAGCAAGGTGTGTCTCTCGATGCCCAAGCTGGTGTCACACAACCTAACTTGTGAGTGGCTTATATTCGATTCAGTTGACCCTTCTTCCAAGTCTTCACATCTAAAAATCTTGTATTATTGCTTGCCCCGATCAAACGATACCAATTAATAACTAAAAGATGTCAAGATAAAAAGGAATAGACTTGGACTACTTTATGCTTTCCATCAACTTGAGAACGATTATCTTATTGTGTGCTAGTTCGTTTAGAATGTTCTATACATGCTTCAATTTTAGCTAGAATGCATACCTCTTCTATAAATTGTACTAAGTATGGAACACACCTTGTTATGCAACAAACTGATCAGGGAGACTATGATAAATGAATCATGCCATAAAACTTGTTTCGTGCAAGTAATTGTAAACCCCCTGATTTTTCAAGAATTTTTAATTTGGATTTTTCATAATTTTCTGTAATTTTCTGGGATTTTTCTGAAATTAAAACTAAGGTATTTTATAATTAAATAATTTTTAAATGATGTTAATTAATATTAAAATATTATGAAAATAATATTTTATGGTGTAAAATAAAAAACTAGACATAGTATAATTTTTTGGGAATTTATTGGACCCCGAAAATATTTTTAAAGTCCTAAAAACTAATGTATATTTAAACCTAATTAAACCTTGACTGAACCCGATTTATTCTTAAATAAACCAAACCAAACCAACCCAAACCGCTGTTAAACCGAACCGGACCAAACCCACTCTTAACGGGTCGGGTCAGATCCGAAATAAATCCGACCCGGACCCGTTATCCAATCTGAACCCTAAACCTAATCCGAACGAAAATACTGTTTCGACCCCTATTTAACCCCGCGATCCGCCGCCTGAACCCTAGCTCCGCCGGAACCTTTCCCCTCTCTCCTCTGCCACGCCGCCCTCCGCCTGGCCCTCTCTCCTCTCTGTCATCTTCCTCCTCCATCGACCCCGCTCGACTTCCGTCCACCATCGTCTTCCTCCTCCAGACGCCCTCCGCCCGTCCCCGACTCGCACCGTCCTCCGCCCCGACCAGAACGACCTCGCCACCATCTCTTCCTCCTTCCCCGACTACATCTCCTCCGCCCTAGCCCAGCCCAGCACCGCCTCACCCTCAGCCCCGCTCTGTCTTCCCTTCTCCTTCCTCCGCTGCCCAGCCCCCTCGCCGCCCTGACTCGACCCCGGTCGCCTGAGCCCTAGCAACCTTGAGCCCCCATCTCCCCTTTTCCTCCTTCCCCGACTCCACCTTCCTCCGCCTTGCTGACGAACCAGAGCCACTCCACCACCCGCTGCCCTGCCCTTGGCACCTCGAGCCTCGCCGAGCAGCCCCGGCCGCCTCCGCCGTGTCCGCCGACCGCAGCCATCTCCGGCATCGATCCCTGACCCGGACACGGCACATCCCCGTGTCGATGTGTCAAGATGACCCACGGACACGAAAATCCCTGTTTCATGGAGCCCTGTTTAGGTAACCCGTTCTCTCTCCTCGTTGCTCTATTTTTTGTTCCGTCAGTTGTGATGCGTAGGTTGTGTAACCCTCTCGATGCCCGTGCAACCCGCTCGGTGCATCGCGTCCTGGTGCCCAGACTCTCTTGCATGCTTCGCCAGAAATGAGATATAAATCTTGAATCTTGATCCGATATAATACTAACCGGCACTCCATGTAATCTGACGATTTATCGCATATATATGTCGGCTAGTACCTCTGTGGACTGTCCAACTCTAAATGGCAAGAAGTGTGCCAATTTAGTGAGTCGATCCACTATAACCCATACTGCGTCTCTTCCGCTGGGGCTCCTCGGAAATCCTGTGACAAAATCCATCGTGATATGCTCCCACTTCCATTCCGGTATCGGGAGCGGCTGTAACATACCTGCAGTCCTATGATGTTCGGCCTTTACTTGCTGGCAGACTAAGCATTTGGCCACAAATCTTGCAATCTCCCTCTTTATTCTGTGCCACCAGTAATACTGTCTCAAGTCTCGGTACATCTTGGTTCCTCCTGGGTGCACAGAGTACATAGAGCTATGTGCTTCCGTCATTAACTCATGTCTCAATTCTCCATTTGGAACATACAGGCGATTTTCAAACCTTAATGTCCCGTCTTCGTGGATGCGAAGTCCTGTCTGCATGCCTGCTTCTGTCCTCTCTTTCAGTCTTCTAAATCTAGCATCGGTGGGCAATGCCTCTTTAATCTTCTCTACGAGTGATGACTGAATCTCAAGATTAGCCATCAAGCTATTCTGTCCTGGTAAGACAACCTCTATCTGAAGCTCCTGTAGATCCTTCAATAACTCGGGCTGCATCATCAAGAAATAAGCCGTAGGCTTCCTGCTCAGCGCATCTGCAACGACATTCGCCCTTCCCGGATGATACTGCAGATCGATGTCAAAATCTACCATCAATTCAAGCCAGCGTCTCTGCCTCATGTTAAGCTCCTTCTGAGTATACACATACTTCAGACTTTTGTGATCTGTAAAGATGTCTACTTTCTCCCCGTAAAGGTAGTGTCTCCAAATCTTCAATGCAAATATAACTGCTGCTAACTCCAGATCATGTGTTGGGTAGTTCTTCTCGTGTACCTTCAACTGTCTTGATGCATAAGCAATGACTTTACCATGTTGCATTAAAACACATCCCAGTCCACTACCTGATGCGTCACTGTAAACAACAAAACCTCCTGACCCTGAAGGAAGAGTCAGGACAGGTGCTGTTGTTAACCTTCTCTTCAGTTCTTCGAAGGCCTTCTGGCAGTCTTCTGTCCATATAAACTCCTGGTCTTTACGTGTCAGCTTCGTCATCGGTTCTGCAATCATTGAGAAATTTTCTACAAACCTTCGGTAATATCCCGCAAGTCCGAGAAAACTTCTCACCTCTGCAACTGACGTGGGTGTAGGCCAAGTCTCTATTGCCGCGACTTTCTCCGGATCAACTGAAAGTCCTTCTCCTGATATGATATGTCCCAAGAAAGGTATTTTGTCCATACAGAACTCACACTTACTGAGTTTGGCGTATAACTTCTCCTGTCTCAAGGTCTCTAACACGATTCTGAGATGCTCCTCGTGCTCTTCATGGCTCTTGGAATATATGAGAATGTCATCAATGAACACCACCACAAATTTATCCAAGAACTGATGAAAGACTCTGTTCATTAAGCTCATAAACACCGCTGGCGCGTTGGTTAAACCAAACGGCATCACTAAGAACTCATAATGTTCATACTTGGTCCTGAAAGCTGTCTTCGGGATGTCTTCCTTCCTTACTTTGATCTGATGATAGCCGGATCGAAGGTCAATCTTCGAGAATACCCTTGCACCACTCAATTGATCAAATAGGTCATCAATGCGTGGCAAGGGATACCTGTTCTTGATAGTCACAGCATTCAGTGACCTGTAGTCAATGCATAATCGTACTGTTCCATCCTTCTTTGGCACAAATAATATGGGTGCTCCCCAAGGTGAAACACTGGGCCGAATGAAATCCTTCTCCAGAAGATCGTCAACCTGTTCTTTCAATTCCACTAACTCCTTAGGTGCCAGCCGATATACTGATGAAGTGATAGGCTCTGCTCCTGGAGTTAAGTCTATTGTGAACTCTATTTTCCGATCAGGTGGTAAACCTGGAAGATCATCAGGAAATACATCCACAAATTCTGATATGACTCTTGGGTAACCTGTCTCCCCTTCTACAGATAGTACCTTAAGAGTAGGCTAAACTCCTTGCTCTACTGCTCCTCGAAGGAACTCGAATTCTGGATGTCCAGGCGGTCTAAATATAACCTGTCCAAGTCGGCAATCAAGAGTCGCATGGTACTGACTTAACCAGTCCATACCAAGTACGACATCATAATCTGGCATAGAAAATATCAGGAATTGAGCTCGCATTTTTCGGCCACAAACTACTACAGAACATGATCTACAGACGTCACTCACCGGAATAATTCTACCTCCCGTAAGAATCCTCTTCATCTTCGGAAGGGGTGCGGTAGCTACTCTATGGGTGGCTACAAAGCTAGCTGCTATAAATTAATGCGATGCTCCAGAATCAAATAATGCTACAGCTAGTAATGAAGCTACTAAAATAGTACCTGCGATGACCTCGCCTGCTGTAGCCTCCTCCTCAACAGCTAATGTGAATGCCTGGCCTCGTCCCTGAGCTTGGCCTCGCTGCTGCTGAGCCTGCTGAAATAGAGCTGCCTGTGGTGCCAGGGGTGGTCTCTGCTGATTTCCTCCTGGGGCTGGTGGCCTGACGCCTCCAACTCCTGTCTGCTGTGCTCCTACGGCTGGATAAGCTGGTCGTGGTGTAGGCAAAGCTAATCTCGGTGCTCCCTCTCTGCGCTGGGTGCAGTCTCTGTTCTGATGCTGGTTGGACCCGCAAGCCAGGCATAGTCCTAACTTGCGTCTGCATTCTCTCTCAATGTGACCTATCTTGCCGCAGTGGTGACAAGTAGGGAGTGATATGGCCCTGTGTGCTGTCCTCTCGGGCATACTCCTCTGGGTCCGTTTGGCTGAATCCCCATGTGCTGTCCTGGATGGTGCTGAGTTGATAGGCCTCTTCAGGTTCGACTCTCTTTTAGTGACGCGCTCCATGCGTCGTGCTGCTGCGAGAACGTCGGTATAAGATGTAGGTGCGACCGACCCAATCAATCTCTGGAGCTCGAACTTCAGCCCGTCAAAGAACTTCTCAGCTTTCTCTTCCTCGGTCGCAATCAAGGTTGGGGCAAAGCGACTGAGGCGAATGAATTCCGCGTTGTATTCTTCCACTGTCATGTTGTCTTGGATAAGGCGGTTGAACTTGTCTCTGAGCTCTGACCGTGCTACTGCGAGAATATACATCTCTTTGAAGAGTCTGGAGAACTCTTCCCAAGTGACTCGGTCCTGCCCGAGCCTTCTCTCCTCTGCTAACCACCAGTGATGTGCATTCTCAGTTAACTGCATTCTGACTACAGTCATCCACTTTTCTTTCGGAAGTTCAGCGGCTTCCAACTGATGCTGTATGTTTGTAAGCCATTCATGAACTTCTGTTGGCCCTTCTTTACCAGAAAATATACGAGGCTTGAGCTGACGGAAGTCGGTGATAGATCCCGTCGTTGTTCGCCTCGTTGGTGGATTTGCCTGCTCCAATGCGGATACCAGGCTGGTCCTCAGATACTCTGCTTCCTGGCGATGGGCCTCTTGCTGAATCTGCTGCTGGGCCTGCATCATGGCATACATCATCTGGAACATATGTTGCCCGTCCATGGCTTGTCCGGGCGGGAAAACTGGCATCTGGGGAGTAAACTGTGGTGGAGGTGGGATGTCATCTCTCCGGAACCTTGGATTAGGCTGACCGGTTTGGTCGCTCTGCGATGCTTGTCCTCCATTCCCTGGAGTCACTCCGTCGGTGTAAGTAACCACAGTGTCGTGTGGCGTATCCAAAGGAATCTTGTCTCCGTTCCTGGGATCCATTTCTCTGCAACCAAAAGATAAACTGTAAGAAGGCACCAAGGAATCAACACAGGATGCAGTTCAAGTAACAATTTTGAGTTCGATATAGAGTTCAATAATGGTTTAAATAATGGATGAGATCCTACAATCTATCCTATCCTTTGGGCAGGCTGGTTCGGTCCCTAAGTTGAAACTGAACTATTTAGTCGTAGACCTGCATGGGCCACCACAAAAACCATGTCACGCCCCAGTCCCAAAATACCGTGGGACCAGATACGTGGCAATGGCCAGCAGTACGCACCGATGGACAAACCCAATTTAATGGATCCATCAGGGCATACTTAAGCTGTAAAAACCAAGTCTACGACAATCATGGCACAACTAATCTCATCCACACAAGATAATAAATATGATCCACAAAGTAAATAAGGAATGTCACTACCACGTTCCGGAAACAGGGGTATTTTTGACTTTTTATAATATTTAATATTATGGTAGATTCAATTAAATAATTGCATGATAATATTTTTAATTTAAATAATTATGTGTGATGTGTAATTTAAATATAGTATTATATACAGTGATCATTTGTGTTTGAGCTAGTAGACTTGACCTAGAAGCCCAGTAGATGACCACCTGTCCGAATTATAGAATTCTGGATTTTATTATTTTTATTTAGAATTTATTTATTGAAGATTGTAATTAATTACAGTATTTTAATTAATTATTGCGCATTGCCTTTGCTTCGATAATTGGAGCAGTATCCTGACTTTTGTCTTCCAACAAATTTCACAATCTTGCCCTAGACATGCCCGCCTTCCATTTTGCTATTTTTTGCAACTCATAATTTTGCTCCCTGTGCATTATTTCTGGCCGCACAAAAATCGTCGCGGACGTTATTTTAAATTCCTATTTTTGTATCGTTGTGCGTTCCAATCAAAATTGGGGACAATCTTGACCTATTTTTCGTGTGGCCCAAATTAGAATAATATTCTGTTCTGAGTCTTCTTTATTATTGGTATTGATGACCTGACCTGATTTTGGCCCCATGTACTCTTGATTAATTTTTGAACACAACTTGCATTTATTTCTAATTAATTTGAGGATACCATTTTATCTGATTCCGTAAATCCCAAATTAATTCCAGTGCCCTGCTAATTGAGCCCGTACCAGTCTTACAGTGCCCCCTGACCCTACAAAACACCGGACCCCGAATCGCCCGCCAAATTTCGTCATTTTATGTGTTTGTGCAATTTCCCGAATTTAAGGGGCTAAGTTGCAATTATTCAAATTGTAGGTGTCATCACCCCATTGTCCAAGACCTAATGGAAAGATTATTTACTTGTGGACCAAATTGTATTTTTCCCCACATGAATTATTTTCCCATGTCCAATCTGGACCACTCATTCAATGAGTGCATCCTCACCCTCCATCAAAATCCCCTCATCCTATTTAATGTCTTGTACCCTCAAACCCTAATCCCTAGACAACCTAGGTTTTCCCCCACCTCACAAGCCTCCATCCTCAACTCCAAACCGTAGGAATTCTTCTTCCTTTCATTTTCTTTTTTCTTCTTCTCTTCTTCTCTTTCTTTTTCTTCTTCTTCCTTCTTCTTTATTTCTTTCGAATTCAAATCCATAGGGGGGGATACTGTTCACCATCCCCCCTTACTGTGCCCGGTCGACATCTCCCAGCCGATCCTCCGGCGGCCCACGTTCAGCACCCCGGCGGCCTCTTCAGTCTCCGGCGGTCCAGCCAGCCTGCTCCCCCATTCCTCCACCGGCCCGCTGACTGCTGCCCAGGCCGACCCGACTCCGGCGCTGCACTGATCTCCGGCCCCTCTCCATCTCCTCCTACCACCTACCACCACCACCTACAAGATCCGGCGGCTCTCCCCATCAGCCTCCTCCACCTCTCCTTGCTCCCTGCTGTTCGGCCGACCCCACTCCGGCGACCACCCCGAGGGCCGCTGCACCCTGCAGCCGACCACCGCTGCTCCTCCCTGCTGCATCCCTCCGGCCGGCGAGCCTCCGTCGACACCCCCAGTAAGTTCTCTTCTCTTCCCTTCCTTCTCTTTATATATATATATATACATATATATATATGTATATATATACGTACGTATACGTCTGAGCATATATACTATATGTATATGTATAATAGTTATCTAACTAATGCTTTAAATACATGAATATGTATTGTATATAAAGAAGATTGGTAATGTATAATTTAATATATGTACATGTATAAATTATTTTTATTAAATGTATAAGCATAGTATATATATATATATATATATATATATATATATATATATATATATATATATATATATATATATATATATATATATATATATATATATATATATATATATATATATATATATATATATACTTTAGTATATATATATATATATATATATATTTCGTATATATATACTTAAAATGTTTTTAATATATACAATGAGCATACATGTATATATATATATATATTTAGTAATCCTTGTTTGGTATATGTATATATATATAATTAGTCTATGTATATATTGTTAATTCGTATGTGCATATATATTTTGTATGAACCCTTAGTATATTTTTAATATATATATATATATGTACTGTATATGTATATACATGCATTTTGTATACGTACTTAGTATATTTTAATATACAAAATTAATGTATGTAGTAAATATATTGTTCAACCTGTATATATATTATACATATAATTAAATGATACATATAAATATTGTATATACTTAATCAATGTGTAGGTATTGTAAGTATTAATAAGTGTAATGTGTTTTACGAACCCCTACTAGGTGGTCCTAGGTGACCAGTATCATACCTAGAGAAGTCCCGAACTCAGTATTTTTGACTGTGTTAGTGTAGCATCTGATGCAAATGTGATACTGTGATATGTTTTTAGGACTGTTGGTTCACCCAGGGGATACTCTGGAACAGGGCATCAATAATTACCAGCTAAGGACCCAAGGCAAGTACATTCTCCGATAATTTCCAATTTCTTGATAATTTCTATAAATTCAATAATCTTGAAATGTTACAACTGAATCCTTGACACTGTGCTACACGGACTAGTATAGCTTGGATCTGCAGTCATGAGATGTTATCTTAATTATCGTATTGACATTGTACACGACATGTATATTAGACATCGTACATGATAGACTTGACTTGCTCGTGTATCGTGACGTGTCATGGTTGGATCCACAGTACTAGTTGGGGGCGGGGAAGTAGTTAGTAAGAAATGTGATCATAACCTCTTATTGTAGTATAGAAAATTGTAAGTGTTAATCATGCTCTTCACCCATGATTAGCCAGGCCCTGTAGCTATCGTACATGTTCCCAAGCCGATCACATTTTGAAACTACTATTTCAAACACTTAGAATAGATTACAGTTTCCTATTTAAATCATATACTACATCACCCGTATATGATACTGTTCCTTGTTCTTTTCACTTTCATACATGCACTGACTGTATCATATTGCCTATTGCTGTCTCTTTATATTGCCTGTCTCTCTTTAATTGCCATTGCATTTATTTTACTATCTTCTCAGTAGCTAGCATGACATGTTTATTGTATTATAGACCTTATCAATTTAATGGAACTGTTATTTGAGATTTGTACTTTGCTCCTTCCTGACTGGAAACATTTTTCCAGACTATGCCTTAGAGGACCGCCGTCCGACACTGTATGGACCATATGGTGAGTAGCTGCAGACTTGGTAGTCTAGTTGTGATTCCGGGAGGACTAGCCGGAAATTTCTATTTTTAGTTGTTCTTTAAGTAGACTATTTGGTACCGGATTTGTCTCCGGCATTCTTGATGAGACTTGGTTATTTGTTGAGTTAGATTATTACTTTGACTTGTGTTGTATTTAATTAAATTTCTGTTCGTTATCTTATCGTGCTGTAATCCTGTGATTGAGTATGTGCTCGTTTATTTGTGTCATCCGTGCCTCCTTATGGAGATTGGATGTTTGTGTGACATTAGCTAGATAGTATCAAGACCTTGACAGCGTTCTACCGCCGATGCTGCGGCGTAGGCTGGACGTACCCACGCACTCGTGCCCCTAAACCGGGTGCGGGTCGTGACACGTTTTTAGTGGTGGCCCATACAAGTCAGACTTCGTAATTTGAGCGATGTCGTGGTAGTGCGACAACTTAGTTGTACTACTGCGTGCCTGCGATAGGATCTAGGACATAGGATACTAGGACGAGAGCGAATACTCAATCACAATTCCTTGAGAGATTCCTGGGATGACCCCTGAGAATCTTGTTATAACTTCCAATTTAAAATCATTCCCTTGTTCCGTCCATTCTTACTTATTGATGTTGAATTTGATTGTTGTTTATTAGGTATTAAATTAGGATTTTGGTTTCATAGTAGGGTTTGATTTCACATCAAGATGAATTTGCAGACTAATTTATGGTATTAACTGATGACGCATGACGATGAGGACAGTGAAAATGATTAACATTAGAGCTATGGGACTACAGAAGGTGGATTTAAATCTTTAATTGAAGACTAAAAATAAATTGCAAATTTTTGGAATTTTTAGAAGTGAGATGTTGTTATAAAAACTTTTTGAGGATTCAGATTCGATTCAATAAACCTAGACAAGTCTGTAAGGATTTTTGTGATTAAGTTTTTTTTTACTTCAGTAATTAGATAATTGGTCTTGAGGAAGTGTATGCATTTACTTTAAAATTTTCGAGGAGTTAGTTTCGAGGACTTTGTTTGGAGGATAAAATCTTATAGTGGGAGAGATATATTAGTATATAGTAAATAAGATGCATGTGTAAGGATCTGTTGGCTTGAGCATAATTGAGATTTTACTGCAACTGACTTAAGTGTTCATCTAGGATGATATTAGAGAGAGCAGTACTTAGTATGGTGTGTTGCATTTGATATGCACTTGAGTGATAAGGATAACTAGTATCAGCGATTGCAGTAGGTAAGGAAGCTAGCAGTGAGTGTGCTTGTGATAGAACTGTGGTACTTAGAGGGATAGAAGCATCAGACCTTGGATGTATCTTTAACCTGTGCAATCACAACTAGGATTTTTTCCAATCTTTTATCTTGAATGTTGTTCTTTAGAACTGTACTGTCCTTCCTTGATGATATCACATTTTTGCCTAAATTGATTCTTTGGGATCTGTCTCCAGGATGTCGCCGCAGACACGATCTATGAGAGCGGGAACATCAGCTTTAGAGGGGCCTGTCACCTCTCCACCTGAGGGACAGACAGCCGTAGTTCCTCCTACATCTCCGATGCATGTAGGAGTATCTGCACTTTTCGGGGATCCTCCTCCCCCACCTGTTCAGAGGATAGCCGCAGTTGTGACGGACAACCTTCCTCCTCCACCGACTCCGATTCCCGGAGGTTTGCCCATTGATGGGACGCAGATGTTTACCTTGATCCAGGGCATGGTAGATGCCCAGAAAGTGACGGCAGACGCTCAGCGAGTTCAAGCTGAGGCTCAGAGGGTGCAAGCAGAAGCGCACCAGGCACAAACCGAGCTGATGAAAGAAAACATGGAGAATGCCCATCAAGTGACTCTCCAAGCTTTGGAGAGAGTAGCACAGTACCAGCAGTTTTCTGGCCAACAACAGCAGAGATCAGGCACTATAGTGGATTTCAAGAGGATGATGCCTCGAGAGTTTAAAGGTACCGAAGGGATACTCTACGCTGACGACTGGCTAGAGGATATAGAGAGAAGCCTGCGATTGACCCAGATTTCGGAGAACTTGCAGATAGAAGCCGCTGGCAGTCAGATGTTCGATATCGCACTCACGTGGTATCGCACGGAGCCGAGAATTACTACGCAAGGACATACTTGGGAGACCTTCAAGGAACTCTTCAAGGAGAAGTTCTTTCCCGACGTGGCATTGGGAACCTTGGAAAGTCAGTTTCATGACTTAGTTCAAGGAAACATGTCGGTCGACGAGTACGCTGCAGAATTCTGTAGATTGAGCCGTTTTGCATCGTCCATGATTCGAGACCCAGGAGATCGAGCCCGGAAATTTAGAAAGGGACTGACAAGAGAGATTAGGTCGCGCACTTCTGGTCGTCGTACCGCTACCTATGAGGCTATCTTGATGGATGCTCAGATCGCAGAAGAGGATCTGGATCTTAGGCCTAAGAGGAGTCACAATACTTTTGGAGATACGAATGGTAACACAGGACCGGCCAAGCATCCCCGTATTTCGCACCAACAGCAGTACCCAGTACCATTTCATAGTCAGCAACAACCATGGATATTTCAGCATCCACCGCAGTACCTAGCACCAGTTCCTATCCAGCAACATCCATGGGCGTATCAGTATCAACAACAGTACCAGGCACCAGTCCGTGTTCAGCAGAATCAGCAACAGCCTCCAAGAGAGACACAACAGGCTTGTCATTTCTGTAAGAAGCCAGGTCACCTTTGGGAGAGCTGTAGAACGAGACTAGGACTCTGTTTGCACTGCGGCGCTGCGGGACATCGAGTAAGGGATTGCCTTCTAGCCCCTTATCTTCCCGGCCAGCGCACAGCTTCAGATTATAGAAATCCAGTTAGGCTACCTGTGGAACCGTATATTGCTCAGCACCCGCGAAGGGAACCACCCCAGCAGGGCGGGGCATTTGCGATGACGGTCGAGGAGACCGATACTACAGGTAATGTGTTAGCAGGCTCTGTTCTTTCCTTCCTTCTGTTCCTATCTATTTGATTGATTGACTGATACCTTAGTACCGTAGCTTGTATGCATGATTTCTTGTTAGAATGTAGTTAATGGTACCCCTGATATAGAGACTGCAATACCATGACAAGACACCATACATATTCCCTTAGGCTGCATGTTGTATGATTGTAGGAAGTTTTGGCCATGATTATCGAGGTTTGACCATGACGAGGATTCAGAAAGGGGTTGTGACTTGACAAGATGATTAACAAGATGAAAAAAAAAAAATTCGAGGATAAACATCGATTTAAATAAAGGGCCAAGAATTTAACATGGCAAGATTTATGATCTATTAATTCCAGGAAGATTATGGCATATTTAAATTGGTTATTAAAAATTTGGAAATTCTGGGAGATTATCTTTATTTAATTGCGAGTTATGAATTTTAGAATTTTATATGAGATGTTGCAAATTGAGAATCTTTAAGTATCGCATTGGTGGGTATTTTGAGGAAGAGAAAATCGAGAAATAAAACTTTTGATGAATAAACGTTTAAATTCAAACTTGTGGAACAAGATTACATTTTTATATCTGTTCATTGATAAAAAAATTAAATTTGAGGAGTAGATATTAAATTTCGAGTATTGAATCGTTAACTAAAAACTTTCAGGAAATTTTTGATAAAAATGGACTTTGATGTTATTTCGAGGATTTTTAGGGATGCAATAATTTTATAATTTTTAAAAAATCGTGAAAGGACATTGTAGATTATAACCTAATTTCATGGATGATGAATTTAAACCTTGAGGAAAAATAATAATGTGCCTGATTAAATGCTACTATGAGGATTTTGAATTTCGAGGACAAAATTCTTTTAAGGTGGGTAGACTTGTCACTACCACGTTCCGGAAACAGGGGTATTTTTGACTTTTTACAATATTTAATATTATGGTAGATTCAATTAAATAATTGTATGATAATATTTTTAATTTAAATAATTATGTGTGATGTGTAATTTAAATATAGTATTATATACAGTGATCATTTGTGTTTGAGCTAGTAGACTTGACCTAGAAGCCCAGTAGATGACCACCTGTCCGAATTATAGAATTCTGGATTTTATTATTTTTATTTAGAATTTATTTATTGAAGATTGTAATTAATTACAGTATTTTAATTAATTATTGCGCATTGCCTTTGCTTCGATAATTGGAGCAGTATCCTGACTTTTGTCTTCCAACAAATTTCACAATCTTGCCCTAGACATGCCCGCCTTCCATTCTGCTATTTTTTGCAACTCATAATTTTGCTCCCTGTGCATTATTTCTGGCCGCACAAAAATCGTCGCGGACGTTATTTTAAATTCCTATTTTTGTATCGTTGTGCGTTCCAATCAAAATTGGGGACAATCTTGACCTATTTTTCGTGCGGTCCAAATTAGGGTAATATTCTGTTCTGAGTCTTCTTCATTATTGGTATTGATGACCTGACCTGATTTTGGCCCCATGTACTCTTAATTAATTTTTGAACACAACTTGCATTTATTTCTAATTAATTAGAGGATACCATTTTATCTGATTCCGTAAATCCCAAATTAATTCCAGTGCCCTGCTAATTGAGCCCGTACCAGTCTTACAGTGCCCCCTGACCCTACAAAACACCGAACCCCGAATCGCCCGCCAAATTTTGTCATTTTATGTATTTGTGCAATTTCCCGAATTTAAGGGGCTAAGTTGCAATTATTCAAATTGTAGGTGTCATCACCCCATTGTCCAAGACCTAATGGAAAGATTATTTACTTGTGGACCAAATTGTATTTTTCCCCACATGAATTATTTTCCCATGTCCAATCTGGACCACTCATTCAATGAGTGCATCCTCACCCTCCATCAAAATCCCCTCATCCTATTTAATGTCTTGTACCCTCAAACCCTAATCCCTAGACAACCTAGGTTTTCCCCCACCTCACAAGCCTCCATCCTCAACTCCATACCGTAGGAATTCTTCTTCCTTTCATTTTCTTTTTTCTTCTTCTCTTCTTCTCTTTCTTTTTCTTCTTCTTCCTTCTTCTTTATTTCTTTCGAATTCAAATCCATAGGGGGGGGATACTGTTCACCATTCCCCCTTATTGTGCCCGGTCGACATCTCCCAGCCGATCCTCCGGCGGCCCACGTTCAGCACCCCGGCGGCCTCTTCAGTCTCCGGCGGTCCAGCCAGCCTGCTCCCCCATTCCTCCACCGGCCCGCTGACTGCTGCCCAGGCCGACCCGACTCCGGCGCTGCACTGATCTCCGGCCCCTCTCCATCTCCTTCTACCACCTACCACCACCACCTACAAGATCCGGCGGCTCTCCCCATCAGCCTCCTCCACCTCTCCTTGCTCCCTGCTGTTCGGCCGACCCTACTCCGGCGGCCACCCCGGGGGCCGCTGCACCCTGCAGCCGACCACCGCTGCTCCTCCCTGCTGCATCCCTCCGGCCGGCGAGCCTCCGTCGACACCCCCAGTAAGTTCTCTTCTCTTCCCTTCCTTCTCTTTATATATATATATATATACATATATATATATATGTATATATATACGTACGTATACGTCTGAGCATATATACTATATGTATATGTATAATAGTTATCTAACTAATGCTTTAAATACATGAATATGTATTGTATATAAAGAAGATTGGTAATGTATAATTTAATATATGTACATGTATAAATTATTTTTATTAAATGTATAAGCATAGTATATATATATATATATATATATATATATATATATATATATATATATATATATATATATATATATATATATATATATATATACTTTAGTATATATATATATATATTTCGTATATATATACTTAAAATGTTTTTAATATATACAATGAGCATACATGTATATATATATATATTTAGTAATCCTTGTTTAGTATATGTATATATATATAATTAGTCTATGTATACATTGTTAATTCGTATGTGCATATATATTTTGTATGAACCCTTAGTATATTTTTAATATATATATATATGTACTGTATATGTATATACATGCATTTTGTATACGTACTTAGTATATTTTAATATACAAAATTAATGTATGTAGTAAATATATTGTTCAACCTGTATATATATTATACATATAATTAAATGATACATATAAATATTGTATATACTTAATCAATGTGTAGGTATTGTAAGTATTAATAAGTGTAATGTGTTTTACGAACCCCTACTAGGTGGTCCTAGGTGACCAGTATCATACCTAGAGAAGTCCCGAACTCAGTATTTTTGACTGTGTTAGTGTAGCATCTGATGCAAATGTGATACTGTGATGTGTTTTTAGGACTGTTGGTTCACCCAGGGGATACTCTGGAACAGGGCATCAATAATTACCAGCTAAGGACCCAAGGCAAGTACATTCTCCGATAATTTCCAATTTCTTGATAATTTCTATAAATTCAATAATCTTGAAATGTTACAACTGAATCCTTGACACTGTGCTACACGGACTAGTATAGCTTGGATCTGCAGTCATGAGATGTTATCTTGATTATCGTATTGACATTGTACACGACATGTATATTAGACATCGTACATGATAGACTTGACTTGCTCGTGTATCGTGACGTGTCATGGTTGGATCCACAGTACTAGTTGGGGGCGGGGAAGTAGTTAGTAAGAAATATGATCATAACCTCTTATTGTAGTATAGAAAATTGTAAGTGTTAATCATGCTCTTCACCCATGATTAGCCAGGCCCTGTAGCTATCGTACATGTTCTGAAGCCAATCACATTTTGAAACTACTATTTCAAACACTTAGAATAGATTACAGTTCCCTATTTAAATTATATACTACATCACCCGTATATGATACTGTTCCTTGTTCTTTTCACTTTCATACATGCACTGACTGTATCATATTGCCTATTGCTGTCTCTTTACATTGCCTGTCTCTCTTTAATTGCCATTGCATTTATTTTACTGTCTTCTCAGTAGCTAGCATGACATGTTTATTGTATTATAGACCTTATCAATTTAATGGAACTGTTATTTGAGATTTGTACTTTGCTCCTTCCTGACTGGAAACATTTTTTCAGACTATGCCTTAGAGGACCGCCGTCCGACACTGTATGGACCATATGGTGAGTAGTTGCAGACTTGGTAGTCTAGTTGTGATTCCGGGAGGACTAGCCGGAAATTTCTATTTTTAGTTGTTCTTTAAGTAGACTATTTGGTACCGGATTTGTCTCCGGCATTCTTGATGAGACTTGGTTATTTGTTGAGTTAGATTATTACTTTGACTTGTGTTGTATTTAATTAAATTTCTGTTCGTTATCTTATCGTGCTGTAATCCTGTGATTGAGTATGTGCTCATTTATTTGTGTCATCCGTGCCTCCTTATGGAGATTGGATGTTTGTGTGACATTAATTAGATAGTATCAATACCTTGACAGCGTTCTACCGCCGATGCTGCGGCGTAGGCTGGACGTACCCACGCACTCGTGCCCCTAAACCGGGTGCGGGTCGTGACAAGGAATGTAAATCATCAGCTAGTCTCAACAAAGTACTTCGGGGAACAACCCGGTAAATATCTAGTACAATGGTTCAACAGACCAGAATATAAATAACTAAAATAAATAAATACTGAGCATGAAACATGGATGCTCAGGAGAAGTCTTCAGCTAACACCTCATCCTCGGATGGCGGTACAGCTCCTGGATCAGCTCCTGCTGCGGTCCCGTATACCTCGGGATAGATCTCGTCCTCAAATCCTGGGGTCATAATCCATATCCAGGTCCTTAGGGGACGTAGCAAGGTACAAGAAAGCTCAAGCCAAAATAAATACAGTACAGAAAATAAATAGAATAAATAGGGCAAGTAAGTAAACATCTGTGTGAAATGCAAGAGAGAATATCAATAGTACTCAGGTTGAAACAACTACAAGCTCTGTGTAGGGGAGCCGGTAGCAGTGGTATCATGAGGTGGTCTAGCTCAGCGGGAGACTGAGTAGCCGGCATAACATAATCAACCTGTAGCCTGTGGGTCTCTCCAGCAATAGATGGAACGATAAGGGAATCTAAATAACCAGCTAAGTGATATGCAAGATGAGAGCAGCACTAGATCTCAGGCTGAAGCCACTACAAGCTCTGTGTCAGGGAGCTGGTAGCAGCAGTAATAATGAGTAATGGGCCAAGCTCGGGCTTTAGAGTCTTGTGCCTCACAATAGTAGGGGTGTATATATATGATCGGCCTGTAGTCTGTGTGTCTCTCCCCACCCAATGTAACCACGCATATCATGACCATAACGTCTCATGTCCATGTCAGCGGGATCATAACTAATGCACAAGTCATAATGTATCTAAAAGTAGAGTATCTCTGTCAAGTCCTGTATCCTATACAGAATCACCACGAATATCTCGGGAAGATCCTGTCTCATAAACAGTGTCCAGTGTCCTGGGTCATAATGTACTTGGTAAGACAAGTACGAGAATATATAGTGTCACGTATGTCCATCTCTAGATGACAATACCCAACATCGCGTACGATGTCGGCACCCGACTGATAATCGGACGCTAGGTACGTCACACGGTCCTAGGTTGAGCATGCACAATAATATAAATGAAGCAAGGAAATGTATAACAATACTGCAGAGTTTGGCAAGGTACACTTGCCTGGGGTCCGAATACCAACAACTGTCCCTGTATCAGTGGATCCGGTAGGTACTACTCCAAAAGCTGTAATAAATATCACTGACAGTCTCAGAAGATGTCAAATAGCTAGAAATGCCTGTTCTTACGTCTAATTTGGACACAGGGGCAAAAAGGTCATTTCGGGCCAAAGCGGGTCCACAGGTGGGCCACTTTGCACCGAAAAGCGTATCAGAGTCAAAGGTCTCCAAATTTTCCAAACGTAGTGTCAACAAGTCAAGAACGACGATACGAACCCAACGGAACTTCCAGAATTGGATTCCGATGAGCCGATCACAAAATCACCCATCAAGTGGAGCTTGTGGGGCCCACGATACGTGATTTTGTCAACGTTCTCAGAATCGGACCAAACTTGGGTCACAGGACCAGCGTATTGCTACGAGTCCGATGGCACAAGTTTCGTCTCGATCTGACGTGTGTACACCAAGTGTCACGACCCGCACCCGGAAAATCGGGCATGAGTCGTGGGTACGTCCAGCCTACGCCGCAGCATCGGCGGTAGAACGCTGTCTAGGTCAACTAACTAAATAATAAATCTCACACAAAAATCGGCCATGACCTCTCCAAAAGGAGGGCAACCACACAAACAATATAAACCTGTCAAGATCTCAACTCCAAACGGAGGAGCAATATCAAATGATAATCACAATATACTCAATCACGAATCTAAGCACGATAAGATAACACATAGATCTAACAACTATAAAGTCTAACCAACAACAACTACTACAACAACCACAACATCAAATAATAATACAATAATATCCAAAATAATATACAAACAAGGTCTCAATCTAAAACCGGAGACAAATCCGGTGCTAAAAGCTAATAAAAACAACAACAAAGTCTCAGTGATCCCGGCTACCAACCCGGAGATCACCCCTAAACTAGAGGGTCCCTGTCTGCACCATCGACAGGCTCAGGTCCATAAAACGTCGGACACCACTCCTCCGGATACTCTGAAAAATATGTCCAGTCAGGACTGGAGCAAGTACATCTCTAACAGCAGTTCCATTTAAATGATAAAAACTATAAAACAGTTATAGCAAGTAGCAAGAAGAGTGAAGCAAGTATGAAACAAGGAAATATGTATAACTAGTGCATAAAGGTAAAGATGCATGGATATCAGAGCAAAATAGTAATAACTACAAGATACAGGAAATCTAAGCTAAGATCAAGTCCGTGCACATGAACGTGTAGTGAGTCCAGCATGAAAAATATGTAGTGAGTCAAGTCCAGAAACATGTAAGTGAGACCAGCAAGAAATGCAAGTGAGTCCAGACTATAAAGAATGAACTCGGTGTCTTTGAAATACTTATTTCGACATGTAAACGGCTAGGGGTAAGTACGGCTCACCGCGCACTGGGTGCGCGGCTGCTATCATTCCAGATTAGACCAGAGGGAGTGATTCCTAATGATGCCAAATAGGAATGTTTACATGTCTACTCGAGTATTTCCCCGCCCCGACTAATACAAGTGGATCCAAGACCCGACACGCAAATCAAGATGAGTCCAGCCTGAACATGAATGATGCCTGTAGTGATGCCTGTAGGTGATGCCAGTAGTGATTCCAGAATAGAGGCCAGAAACATGAAATGTACGTGTCACAAGTAAATAAATCCAGAAATATCAATCAGTGTCCCGTGTTGTGCCAGAATAATCAGATGATACTATACTAGAAGCTGAATCATAATAATCATCAAATAATGAAAACTATCAGAGAATGTACTCGCCTGACGTCCTGAGCAATTAGCGATCCGAACTGGTGTCGCAAGGACCTAATATGAAAAGCAAGGTTAAACAGGGTTCTAAAGAGTTAAACAGATATAAAATAACTAAAAATAGGCTTCTAGGGTCGTTCTAGGTCAAACGGGTCAAACTGGTAAAATCTGGGTCAAAAAGTTAACTCTGGGTCCAAAAAGTCAACCCTAGGTCAAAACTAGGTCAAAAGTTGACTTTGGCGGTCAATCGAGTCAACTACGGTCAAGTCTGGGTCAAACTAGGGTGCTCCTGAAATTCTAGGTCAAACCGAGGTCATTAAGCTAGAAAACTCACAAACTCGCCTCCTTGAGATACCGGGATACCCTCGGTATCCGATACCTCAACCTAGGCTACGCACCCCGCCTAAACCCGCTAAAACCTATGCTAGCACGCGTAAATACATACACATATACATATACAAATCACTCCAATACTATTCCTAGGCTATTGCTCAAAAACCCCGCTCGAAACTCAATACCTTGGTGAGATACCTTGATATCTCAAGGTATTGGGATACTCTCCAATACCCCTCTAACTACCCCTCCAGTTAGCTATCTAAGCTAATAGATATATACCTAGTTATTAATTTAGGCTAGAAAATATATAACTATCATATATTTATACATATCTAAGTATCTATATATATATATACATAGCACATACACACATACACTTAAAACCCATATACCTTACCTTACCTTATCTTACACATACCTTACATATACATATATATATATCTAGATCTAGATATCTAACTATCTATCTAGCTATGTATATATCTATCTATCTATCTATCTTATTATCTATTTATCTATAGGTCTATCTATCAATCTATCTACGTATCTATTTATCTATTTATATCTAGCTATCTACTTACCTATGTATCTATGTATCTATCTATTTATTTATCTAACTAACTTATTATCTAACTATGTATCAATCTATCTATATCTATATATATATATATATACCTCTCTCTCCCTCCCTCGCATTGCTACTGCTGCTGCTAGCTCTTGCTTGCTGCTGCTGCTGCTAAGCATGCTGCTACTGCTGCTGAATTGCTGCTGCCTGCATCTGCTATGTACTGCTGCTGCTAGCTGCTGCACTGGCAGCAGCATGCTGCTGCTGCTGTCCCAGTTTCAGCTGGGCACCCCCCCCTCTCAACACACATACACACACACACCTATATATATATCACTATATATATATATATCTATATATATACATACATATATATACATATATATATAACTCTATAGATATATATATACATACTAACTAACATATATACTAATACCTATATACCAACACACACTAACATATATATCTACACACACACACAAACACAAGCACACACATATATCTACATATATATATATAAACACTCACACACTCAAACATATATATATCTATATATATATATCTATCCTCACTCACACACACTCACTCTCACACACCCTCACACACACATACTCACACACACTAGCACACACTCTCACAAGCGCACAACCACACACATAAACACTCACAACACTATCAACACACACACATAAGCACACACAAACTCTCATACATATATATATATATATAAATATATATACATATATACATAAACTCATATATATATACCTATAAACACTCACTCACACTCACACACACTCACCTACACACTCACACAAGCACTCACTCACACACACTCACCTACACACATACACTAGCACATAGATATAAATACACACACATATAAATAGAAATATATATATATATAGAAACACACACCAACATATATATATAAATATATAAATATAGACACAAACACTAACACAACACCACACACAACAACACACAACCAACACGTCCCACTCACGCCCAACGACCCCGACACTCACCGACACCCTAAAATATATAAAATATAACTCGAAAACTCTAGCACACACTCCTCGATACTAACCCAACGCGCGCACAAGCCCGAAACGAGGAAACCAAGTCGAAATGGCCGTTCGGTCATTTCGACGAACACGTGGTGCGCGGCTCGAAAAACCTCCTGAAACGCACACCAAACGAACTCGGAATCGGCCCAAAATTTACTCACGTGCTCTACACGATGTCTAGATCATAGAAAATGCGCTTCCGCGTCGATTCTAGGTCCGTGGCGGAAACGCACACGCACTTAGAATCGGCGACGACGAAAAGCCCCAATTTTGCCCGAAACGTCCGTTTCTCCGCGACGCGGCTTCCCATGTCCGAACGGAGACACGCACTCACCCTCAAGACACCCGACAACGTCTACCTAGGTCCATCTAACCTAGGGCATCACCCAAAATTGGGCCAAATTTGGATTTCTCCCGAAATTGACACAAAACCTAGTGTTAAAGTCTCCAAACACTACCCAACTAGTTCCAACTTCCTCCCACGGGTAGCCTAAGGGTCTAGGAAGGTTCTAAAATATTAATTACACTATAAAAGAGTAATTACAAAGGGAAATTTAGGATTTACCTCTTGGGAGTTGGAATCCCAAGCCAAAGTCTCAAAATGCTCCAAATCCTCCAATCCAAGCTTCCAAGCCTCAAATCCAAGCTCCAACACCAAATCTAGGCTCTACCCACCTAGGTTGGGGAAGAATGTAAGGTTAGGGTTCAAGTAAGAAGAAGAAATGGAAAGAGGAAGGAAGAAAAATAAGAAAACTTACTTTGGAAGAAGGAAGAAAGAAGAAAGAAGAAGTGGAGAAGAAGGAGAAGTGAAGAAGAAGATGAAGAAGAAGAAGAGAAAGGGGAGTGGGGGCTGCTGCTCACGGGAATGGGGGCTGGGATAGGGTCGGATGGAGCAAAATAAAGGGATTCCACATGTTCCAAAATGCCCAAAACGCCCCTACGTGACTTGGTTTTGGGTTCCGGGTTCCAAAAGCACTCAAACTAGTTCCAAATTTCTCCAACTAACCTCCTAAAAATAAAATAAATATTCTAAGCCCCAAAATAATTCTCACAAGGGTGTGGGCTGGGTCGGACATGGGTCCACTAGGGTCTGACATGGGTCCAGGCTAGCCAAAATCCTAAAACATACAATAAAAATATAATACAATCAATAATTAATTATAAATACAATTAATTATAAATAATACACAATTAACTAAATTAAAAAAAAAATACCCGGCTCTGGAAATGGTGTGGTGACACCAAGTTACAGCGTGTTCCAGAAGGGACGGATACGGGGTGTCGTCGGCGGATACGCGTTGATTCCGGTGTGCACGCACATCCGAATCGACTTCTGCGAAATCCCATACGATCGTATCAACGTCGCGCACGGTTCGTTAAAGACCGCGTACGACCAAGTCGTCCCGTTTGGCGGGACGCACTCAGTTCCGGGTGAACCAGGGCATAGGTTTTTCCTTTTTTGGATCGCGGTGTGCGATCACCACAGGACGCGATGCACCGAGCGGGTTGCACGGGCACCGAGAGGGTCATATAGCCTACGCATAGTAACTGACGGAAACTAAAACGGAGTTGCGAGGCGAGAGAAATTAGTACCTGAACAGGGCTCCGTGAATCTGAGTTTTCACGCGTCCGAGTGTCAATTCCGTGTCCAGGGACCGAGTTGCTGGGTCCAGACTAAGGTTCAGGATTTCGTCGATGAACCGGCGGAAAGGGGATGCTCTGGTCGGCGAGGGGATGCTCTGGTCGGCGAGGGGCGGAGTGAACGTCGACCGGCTGGGCTTCGATTGCTGCCACGAGGGTCGGGTTCGGTCAGTCGGCCTGCAGTGAGGTCGGCGGCTTGGTCGACGATCGTCCGCGAGGTCGACGGGGCTTGGTCGACGACCGACTGCGAGGTCGACGGGGCTTGGTCGACGATGGGAGGCGTCGGGGTCAAAGGCAGTGTCTGGCGGACTCGACGTCGATCGACAGAAAGGGGAGTTGATCGGCTGAACCGGTGGCCAGGGTCGGGATGAGGGTCTCGGTGTAGAGGTGAAGATGGCGGCGGGGATGATTAGGGCTACACGGATCCGAGGCCTTTATATTGCGCCGCCGGGTCGGAACAGTATTTCCGACCCGGTTTGGGGTTTTAGGGCTTAGGTGAGCGGTTCTCGGGTTGGGCAGTCCCATCCGACCCGGTTTGCTCGGGTTTGGGTTTGGTTTTTAATTATCAAATAGTTTTAAGGCTTAAACGCTACTCCGGAGCCCAATTAATTCACCGAAAAATACCACATGTCCGGTTTTCCATTTTACACCGTAAAATATTATTTTCATAATATTTTAACACCATCTAGCAACACTTAAAATTCTTTAAATCACAATCACCTTTGTTTTAAATTCCAAAAAAATACCAAAAATTCAGAATAACTCATTTTAAATTTATTCTCAAAATCAGGGTGTTTACACCTAGCCACCTCGAGCCTCACCGAGCAGCCCCCGGCCGCCTCCGTCGTGTCCGCCGATCGCAGCTATCTCCGGCATCGATCCCTGACCCGGACACGGCGCAGCCCCGTGTCGATGTGTCAAGACGACCCACGGACACGAAAATCCCTGTTTCACGAAGCCCTGTTCAGGTAACCCGTTCTCTCTCCTCGTTGCTCCATTTTACGTTATGTTAGTTGTGATGCGTAGGCTGTATAACCCTCTCGATGCCCGTGCAACCCGCTAGGTGCATCGCGTCCTGTGGCGATCGCGAACCGCGATCCAAAAACAGGAAAAACAATACCCCGTTTTCCCCCAGAACCGAGTGCGCCCCACCAAACGGAACACTTGGTCGCGCGCGGTCTTCACCAAAAGGTGCGCGCCGTTGATACGGACATGCAGGATTTCGCAGAAGTTGATTTGGATGTGCGTGCACACCGGAATCAACACGTATCCGCCGACAACGTCCCGTATCCGCCTGTTCTGGAACACGTCGTAACTTTGTGTACACACGTCGGATCGTAACGAAACTTGCGCCATCGAACTCGTAGCAATACGCGGTCCTGTAACCCAAGTTTGGTTCGATTCTGAGAATGTTGACAAAATCGCGTATCGTGGGCCCCACGACTCCACTTGACGGGCGATTTTGTGATCGGCTCATCGGAATTCAGTTCTGGAAGTTCCGTTGGGTTCGTATCATCGTTCTGAACTTGTTAACACTAAGTTTGACGAATTTGGAGACCTTTGACCCTGACACGATTTTTGGTGCAAAGCGGCCCACATGTGGACCCTGCTTTGACCAGAAACTGTCATTTTGCCCCTGTGTCCAAATTGGACTCAAGGATAGGCGTTTCTAGCTATTTGATATTTTCTGAATCTGATGGAGATGTTTATTTCAGCAACCGGAGGAGTGCCTGCAGATCACACTGAGACCAGAGCTACAGTTGGAGCCAGAACCCCAGGCAAGTGTACCTTGCCAAATCTTGCAGTTCTTGTTACATATTTTCTTGCCTTATTTATATTGTTGTAAATGCTTGACCTAGAACCGTGTGACTTACTTAGCGTCCGTGTAAACCCCTGATTTTTCAAAAATATTAAACTTGGATTTTTCACAATTTTCAGAAATTTTCTGGAAATCTTTCTGTAATTAAAATCAGGGTTTTAATTATTAAATGATTTTTAATTGATAATAAATAATATTTTATGGTGTAGAATTAAAAACTAGACTTAGGATAATTTTTCTGAAATTTATTGGGCCCCGGACCTATTTTTAAACACCAAAAAACTATTATATTTAATTAATTATTTATTTATCTATTATTTATTTAATTATTTATTTATTCCCAAACCAAGCCGGCCCAGCCCAACCCTTGGCTGCGAGTCGGATCCGGGTCCAACCCGCGACCCGAACCCGCAAGCCCGGATCCGTTTCTTTAACGAGTCGGGTCGGGTCTGTCCGATCCGAACCCGCCGACCCGACCCGGAGACCCGTTCTCTCCCCCACGTCTCCCCGCGATTTCCGGCGGCGGCTCCGGCCACGTCGCCGGAGCCCGCGTCAGCCCCCCCGCGCCCCGCGCGGCACGACCCCCCCTCGATCCGCCTCTTCCGGCCACGCCACCCTCTCCTCCGCCCTATAAAAATGCCCTCCTCCAGCACCTCGCCGCACTCGCGCCAACGCCAGCCTCCGGCGCCACCCCCCGCGAGGCCGCCCAGCCTTCTCCCCCTTCTCCCCGACTCCTCCTCCTTCTTCCCCAGCTCCGGTCGACCCCTGCGCCGCCGTTCCCGCCGCCTCCTGCAGTCACGCGCCCACACCCTAGCCCCCGGCCGGCCTCTCCCCGCCGCAGAGCCGCCGCAGCTCCGGCCAGCAAGCCTAAACCCTAGGTCATTGTGTCGGACACGTGTCGGACACGACACAGACTCGAGAAACGCCGTTTTTGGAGCCCTGTTCAGGTACTCGTAACTCTCTGCTCGTAACCCCGTTTTTGATTCCGTATTTTGCATCGCGAAGCCTGCGTGACCCTCTCGGTGCCCGTGTAACCCGCTCGGGGCACCGCGTCCTTTGGCGATCGCAACCCGCGATCCAAAAATAGGAGAAACAACGACCCGATTCACCCCGGAACTGAGTACGCCCCGCCAAACGGGACGACTTGGTCGCGCGCGGTCTTCACAGATACGTGCGCGCCGTCGATACGGACGTGTGGAATTTCGCAGAAGTCGATTCGGGTGTGCATGCACACCGGGATCAACGCATATCCGCGGACAACGCCCTGTATCCGACTTTTCTGGATCATACCCTAACTTTGTGTACACACGTCGGATTAAAACGAAACTTGCGCCATCGGACTCGTAGCGATACACTGGTCCTGTGACCCCAGTTTGGCTCGATTCCGAGAACGTTGATGAAATCGCGTGTCGTGGGTCCCACAGGCCCCGCTCGATGGGCGATTTTGTGATCGACTCATCGAAATCCAATTCTGGAAGTTCCGTTGGGTTTGTATCATCGTTCCTGACTTGTTGACACTAAGTTTGGTGAATTTGGCGACCTTTGGCCCTGACACATTTTTCGGTGCAAAGCGGGCCCACATGCGGACCCCATTTTGGCCCAAAATTGCCGTTTTTGCCCTTGTCTCCAAATTGGACTCAAGGACAGGCATTTTTAGCTATTTGATATCTTCTGAGCATGATGGTAATGTTTATTTCAGCATCCGAAGACATTTCTGAAAATTTTCCGAGAACAAAATCGTAGTTGGAATCCAAACCTCAGGCAAGTACATGCACTTCAATTTTAATCTTTATATTGTGATAATTAGTTCCTTGATCTATTAGTACCATTGGATGATTACACTTAGTGTTAGGATTTGGAGTTCATGTCTTACTTTTCATGTCGGGAGGGAGAATACTATGAGGCATGTAGTTTACCCTTCCCCCTGTCCTGACTGCTAGCTGTTGGTACGCGACTGTACCATCAGCCTGATACTCGATTATTCCTGACTGATAGCCGTCTATGACGGCCTGATTAGCCTTATAACCCCCTACATGCCAACTATGTATTCTAAATACACAATCACACACACATAGTTTCTTTGTCTTGTTGCAGTTCTATTTTCTTGTCTCATTATAACCCTGTTTTACTTATATTCCTGATTTTTAGTGCTTAACCTTAGTTAATTTTACTACTTATTATGCATATTCTTATCGTGATATTTAGTCAGTTTTCACTACTTGTCATAAATATTTAGTTTAAACTTTGTTGTGTATTGGTACTTTGCTCCTTTCTTGACTGGATCCGTTGACATATTAGGCGATGATGAGGACTATGCCCCCACCTTTTATGGCCCATATGACGTAGCAGATGATACATTTGAGGAGCCGGTTCCTACTCAGGAGACTACTTTTGAGGAGTAGTTAACCAGTTAGCTAGTATTTCTTTTCAGCATAGTAATCGGGTTTGTCCCTGATTTATCTTCTGGTTCTGTAATAACTGTAGAATTGTTTGTCATAATTTGTCTTTTGAAATCTTAGCATTCCTATTTCCTGTTATTATCCTTGCCTATTTATTTTTGTGAATGAGCTAGATTTTAATTTAACTGTGAATATGACCTAGACAGCGTACTACCGCCGACACTGCGACGTAGGCTGGACGTACTCGCGAACCGGTGCCCGATTCATCTGGGTGCGGATCGTGACACATTTTTATGGTGGCCCATGCAGGTCTAGAATCCTTAAATAGTGTAATATCCTAGGACAGAGTATGAAATAATATTGAGGATTTTAGGAAAAGCTCATTCACAGAATATGATCTTTTTTTTCAAATCTTGATATCATTCCTAGTAAATTTTCCTATCGCCCTTGATTTCCAAGTAATCTATTCTAATCCTACTATCCCTTAACCTTTCAGAATGGTTCAGACAAGGAATACCGTAGGAGGCACATCCGAACCCGTCGAACAGACTGTGCCTGAAACCCTTGCACTCCCTCCGCCTCCAACTACTCCGACAGTTACTATGGATGGAGCGCAGTTACTTGGAGTATTCCAGGGACTTATAGAATCCCAGAAGGAACAGACTGCCCTGCTACGAACTAGCCTTTCAGATGCTTTTCTGTCCCAGGAGGCACCACAAAAGAGGCCAGGAAGTGCCAAGGACTTCAAGAACCTTGGACCCTTGGAATTCTATGGGACCGAAGGTATTCTCTATGCCGATGAATGGATAGAGAATGTGGAGCGACTCCTGAAAACTGCTCGGGTCCCTGATGATCTTAAGGTGGAATCTGCAAGCCTGCAACTATTCGACATAGCTCGGACCTGGTTTAGAGATGAACCTCAGTTATCTGCTCCTGAGCTCACTTGGGAGGATTTCAAGAGGCTGTTCAAGAAGAAGTTCTATCCCGAAGTAGCTCGGGAAGCTCTCGAAAGTCAATTCGAGAGGCTGGAACAAGGTAATCTTTCTGTTGATGAGTACACTGCTGAATTTAGCAGACTGAGCCACTTTGCAGAATATATGGTTCGTACCCCTGAAGATAGAGCCCGTAGATTTAAGAAGGGGTTGTCTCCTTATATTCGCCTTGCTGTCACCACTAGCCGAGCTCGTACATACGAAGAAATCTTGAGCGTGGCACAAGGTGTTGAAAGAGACATGGGACCTAGACTAAAGCGGAAAAGAGATAATGGAAGTATGGGACCCCACAAACGCCCATTCCAACCGCAACTACAGCAGAGGGCCCCGCAACAAACCCAGCATCCTCTCCCTCGAGCCACAGCACCCCAACACCAAACTCAAGGACAGAACCAACAAGCTCCCCCTTGTGGCTATTGTCAAAAACAAGGTCACACTTGGCAAGTTTGTAGAAAGAGGCTAGGTGCCTGTCTATATTGTGGATCAGCAGAACATCAAATGAAGGACTGTCTTGCTACTCAAGGACGCACAGCTGCACAAAAAGTTCCAATTCAGGCCAGGCCCCCAGCAGCGCAGCAGAGAGGACCTCCACTCCCAACTCAACAACAACACTTTGCTCAGCACCAGCATCAGCAACAGAGGAGTGCACCTCAACAAGGCCGTGCTTTTACAATGACTCTAGAGAAAGCTGAAGCCACAACAGATGTGATAACATGTTCTGTACTTATAAATTCAGTACCAGCCATTACTTTATTTGATTCTGGAGCTTCACATTCATTCATGTCCGTAGATTTTCTTATGAAGCATAGCTTAGTCACATAACCTCTTAGGAATTGTTATAAGATCATTACCGGTGGAGGAATTATCCCGGTTAGTGATGCATGTAACAATTATCCTATTACACTATGTGGGAGAAAATTATATGTGAGGCTACTCGTAATGCCAATTCCCAGTTTCGACATTATTCTGGGTATGGATTGGTTGAGTCAGCATCATGCCACTATAGATTGTCACAGAGGTAGTGTAATCTTCAGGCCCCCTGACAAGCCAGAATTTGAATTCGCTAGAGGTTCTAGAGAATTGGGTAGTAACCAAATTTGTGGAGCCCTAGTACTAAAAGAAGTGCCACTACCTATCATTTCTGAATATCTTGATGTCTTCCTTGAGGATCTCCCAGGATTACCCCCAGACCGAGAAGTTGAATTCTCTATTGCCTTAGTGCCAGGAGCAGCACCAGTATCTCAAAATTCATATAGAATCAACAAGAAAGAGATAGTAGAATTAAATGAGCAGATAAAAGAGTTAGAAGACAAATGCTTCATTAGGTCTAGTGTTTCACCCTGGGGAGCTCCAGTATTATTTGTGCCAAAGAAGGATGGAACATCTCGAATGTGTATTGACTATAGGGCTCTGAATGCTTTAACAATCAAGAATAAGTATCCCCTACCAAGGATAGATGATTTATTTGATCAATTAAGCGGAGCTCGGGTATTTTCGAAGATTGACTTGAGGTCTGGTTACCATCAAGTAAGGGTGAGGAAGGAAGACATCCCTAAAACTGCTTTCAATACCCGGAACAGACATTACGAATTCTTAGTGATGCCGTTCGGGTTGACTAATGCTCCAGCAGTATTTATGAATTTAATGAACATAGTCTTCCAGCAATATCTAGACAAATTTGTAGTGGTTTTCATTGATGATATTTTGATTTATTCCAAGACTCCAGAAGAACATGAAGAACATTTGAGGCTAGCTTTGGAGACATTAAGGAAGGAAAAACTTTATGGAAAACTATCTAAATGTGCATTCTTCCTAGACAAAGTAGAATTTTTGGGACATGTTGTAACTGGAGATGGCATAGCAGTAGATCCTAAAAAGATAGCAGCAGTAGAATCATGGCCCACTCCAGACTCTGTAGCAGAAATTAGAAGTTTCCTGGGACTAGTTGGCTATTATCGAAAGTTTGTGAAAGACTTTGCTAGAATTGCTGAACCAATGAGGAAATTAACAAGGAAGGATAAAAAATTTATATGGACTGATGAATGTCAACATGCTTTTGAAGAATTAAAGAAAAGGCTGACTACTGCCCCTATTCTGACCTTACCATCTGGAACCGGAGGATTCGCTATATACAGTGATGCTTCTGGAAAAGGTCTAGGTTGTGTATTGGAGCAGAACAAAAAAGTAATAGCATATGCTTCTAGACAGCTTCGACCTCATAAAAAGAACTTTCCAACTCATGACTTAGAATTAGCAGCTGTTATCTTTGCTCTTAAGCTATGGAAGCATTATCTTTATGGAGAAAGGGTGGAAATCTTTACAGATCACAAAAGTTTAAAATATATCTTTACTCAAAAAGAGCTGAACATGAGGCAAAGAAGGTGGCTGGAGTTAATGAAAGATTTTGACATCACCCTTCAATATCATCCGGGGAAGGCCAACGTAGTTGCTAATGCTCTAAGCAGATATCATATGGCAATGTACTTAACGATGGACCGACACTTGCTCGAGGACTTGGAAAGTTTGGGTATTGAGGTAATTATTCCAGGAATAGAAGGTCAAATGATGAATTTGAAGATCCAATCTACCTTAATGGATAAGATTAAGGAGACTCAGTTTCAAGACGAAGGTCTACGAAGCATTCGAGGCCAAGTACAAACTGGATTATTGGAGGAATTCAAAATTCATGAAGATGGATCACTAAGACATGGAGATAGATTATGTGTACCTCAAGGAGATATAAGAGAAGAAATTATGCAAGAGACGCACAGATCGCTATACTCTATACATCCAGGAGCCAATAAAATATACAAAGACCTAAGGATGCATGTTTGGTGGTATGGCATGAAAAGAGAAGTAACCAAGTTCGTATCCCGTTGCTTAGTATGCCAACAAGTCAAGGCTGAAAGACAAAGACCTGGGGGATTGCTTCAACCACTACCCATTCCGGAGTGGAAGTGGGAACATATTACTATGGATTTTGTTTCTGGACTTCCAAGGACACATAGTGGGAAGGATGCAATATGGGTGATAGTAGATAGGCTGACCAAGTCTGCACATTTTTTACTCTTCAAAGTAGGGCTATCTACGGAAAAGTTGGCTGATTTATATATTCGACAGATTGTTAAATTGCATGGAGTTCCAGTAAGTATTGTCTCCGACCGAGATTCAAGATTTACCTCTCACTTCCGGAGGAGCTTACAAGCTAGCTTGGGGACTCAACTCAAATTCAGCACAGCTTATCATCCCCAAACTGATGGACAATCTGAACGTACAATTCAGACACTTGAAGATATGCTCCGTACGTGTGTTCTGGATTTTGGAGGATCGTGGAAAGATTATCTATATCTTGTGGAGTTCTCTTATAATAACAGTTACCAAGCAAGTATTGAAATGACTCCATTTGAGGCCTTATATGGACGAAGATGTCGTACCCCACTATCATAGGACGATGTAGGAGAAAAAGCTTTACTGGGACCAGAGATGGTGGTCGATTCAACCGAGAAGGTGAAACAAATAAGGGAAAGACTTCGTGTGGCTCAATACAGGCAACGACATTGGGCAAATAGCCATCGAAGACCATTGGAATTTGAGGTAATCAATTTATGAAATTCAAGTTAATTTAACACTATGATTATGGAACTAAGACTTGATTATGACTTTATTAAAGGTTGGAGAATTAGTATTCTTGAAGATTTCTCCGACACGTGGCACCATTAGGTTCGGAAGGAACGGAAAACTCAGCCCAAGATTTATTGGACCGTTTGGCATACAGGAGAGAATCGGAGAAGTGGCATACCGTCTGGCATTGCCACCCTCTCTGGATGGGGTCCATAACGTATTCCACGTGTCGCAACTGAGAAAATACGTGTCAGATCCAAGTCATATTTTGGATCATTCAGAGCTCGAAGTGGGCCCAAGCTTGACTTACCAAGAGCAACCTGTGGGGATACTGGACCGAACGGAGAAAGTTCTAAGGAATCAAGTTATTCCCCTTGTTCGTATAGCTTGGAAGCATCTTTCTCCCGGCGAATCCACCTGGGAGCGAGAAGACGAGTTTAGGGAGCGCTACCCCTATCTTTTTGAACCTTGAGGTATATTTTAACTCTCGACCTTTCCTTTCGTGCCATTGTTATTCTTAAATTTCGAGGACAAATTTTTTATAAGTTGGGTAGATTGTAAACCCCTGATTTTTCAAAAATATTAAACTTGGATTTTTCACAATTTTCAGGAATTTTCTGGAAATCTTTCTGTAATTAAAATCAGGGTTTTAATTATTAAATGATTTTTAATTGATAATAAATAATATTTTATGGTATAGAATTAAAAACTAGACTTAGGGTAATTTTTTAGAATTTATTGGGCCCCGGACCTATTTTTAAACACCAAAAAACTATTATATTTAATTAATTAATTAATTAATTATTTATTTATTTATTCCCAAACTAAGCCGGCCCAGCCCAACCCTTGGCTGCGGGTCGGATCCGGGTCCAACCCGCGACCCGAACCCGCAAGCCCGGATCCGTTTCTTTAACGGGTCGGGTCTGTCCGATCCGAACCCGCCGACCCGACCCGGAGACCCGTTCTCTCCCCCACGTCTCCCCGCGATTTCCGACGGCGGCTCCGACCACGTCGCCGGAGCCCGCGTCAGCCCCCCGCGCCCCGCGCGGCACGACCCCCCCTCGATCCGCCTCTTCCGGCCACGCCACCCTCTCCTCCGCCCTATAAAAATGCCCTCCTCCAGCACCTCGCTGCACTCGCGCCGACGCCAGCCTCCGGCGCCACCCCCCGCGAGGCCGCCCAGCCTTCTCCCCCTTCTCCCCGACTCCTCCTCCTTCTTCCCCAGCTCCGGCCGACCCCTGCGCCGTCGTTCCCGCCGCCTCCGGCAGTCACGCGCCCACACCCTAGCCCCCGGCCGGCCTCTCCCCGCCGTAGAGCCGCCCGAGCCGCCGCAGCTCCGGCCAGCAAGCCTAAACCCTAGGTCGTTGTGTCGGACACGTGTCGGACACGTGTCGGACACGACACAGACTCGAGAAACATCGTTTTTGGAGCCCTGTTCAGGTACTCATAACTCTCTGCTCATAACCCCGTTTCTGATTCCGTCTTTTGCATCGCGAAGCCTGCGTGACCCTCTCGGTGCCCGTGCAACCCGCTCGGGGCACCGAGTCCTGTGGCGATCGCAAACCGCGATCCAAAAACAGGAGAAATAACGACCCGATTCACCCCGAAACTGAGTACGCCCCGCCAAACGGGATTACTTGGTCGCGCGCGATCTTCACAGATACGTGCGCGCCGTTGATACGGACGTGTGGGATTTCGCAGAAGTCGATTCGGGTGTTCATGCACACCGGGATCAACGCGTATCCGCGGACAACGCCCCGTATCTGACTTTTCTGGATCATGCCCTAACTTTGTGTACACACGTCAGATTAAAACGAAACTTGCGCCATCGAAATCGTAGCGATACGCTGGTCCTGTGACCCCAGTTTGGTTCGATTCCGAGAACGTTGACGAAATCGCGTGTCGTGGGTCCCACAGGCCCTGCTCGACGGGCGATTTTGTGATCGGCTCATCGGAATCCAATTCTGGAAGTTCCGTTGGGTTCGTATCATCGTTCCTGACCTGTTGACACTAAGTTTGGTAAATTTGGAGACCTTTGGCCCTGACACGTTTTTCGGTGCAAAGCGGACCCACATGCGGATCCCGTTTTGGTCCGAAATTGCCGTTTTTGCCCTTGTCTCCAAATTGGACTCAAGGACAGGCGTTTCTAGCTATTTGATATCTTCTGAGCATGATGGTAATGTTTATTTCAGCATCCGAAGACATTTCTGAAAATTTCTCGAGAACAAAATCGTAGTTGGAATCCAAACCTCAGGCAAGTACCTGCACTTCAATTTTAATCTTTATATTGTGATAATTAGTTCCTTGCTCTGTTAGTACCATTGGATGATTACACTTAGTGTTAGGATTTGGAGTTCATGTCTTACTTTTCATGTCGGGAGGGAGAATACTATGAGACATGTAGTTTACCCTTCCCCTTGTCCTGACTGCTAGCTGTTGGTACGCGACTGTACTATCAGCCTGATACTCGATTATTCCTGACTGATAGCCGTCTATGACGGCCTGATTAGCCTTATACCCCCCTACATGCCAACTATGTATTCTAAATACACAATCACACACACATAGTTTCTTTGTCTTGTTGCAGTTCCATTTTCTTGTCTCATTATAACCCTGTTTTACTTATATTCCTGATTTTTAGTGCTTAACCTTAGTTAATTTTACTACTTATTATGCATATTCTTATCGTGATGTTTAGTCAGTTTTCACTACTTGTCATAAATATTTAGTTTAAACTTTGTTGTGTATTGGTACTTTGCTCCTTTCCTGACTGGATCCGTTGACATATTAGGCGATGATGAGGACTATGCCGCCACCTTTTATGGCCCATATGACGTAGCAGATGATACATTTGAGGAGCCGGTTCCTACTCAGGAGACTACTTTTGAGGAGTAGTTAACCAGTTAGCTAGTATTTCCTTTCAGCATAGTAATCGGGTTTGTCCCCGATTTATCTTCTGGTTCTGTAATAACTGTGGAATTGTTTGTCACAATTTGTCTTTTGAAATCTTAGCATTCCTATTTCCTGTTATTATCCTTGCCTATTTATTTTTGTGAATGAGCTAGATTTTAATTTAACTGTGAATATGACCTAGATAGTGTACTACCGCCGACACTGCGGCGTAGGCTGGACGTACTCGCGAACCGGTGCCCGATTCATCTGGGTGCGGGTCGTGACAGTCCGATTAATAGTCGTGTGCCAACACCGTACGCGGAGTTGTGTAGTGTCACCTAGAGTTGGATATCGTGACCCATTTACATTCTCGTACTTGTCTTATCAAGTATATCATAACCCAGGACACTTGACACTATTCATGAGACAGAGTCTTCCTGAGATATTCATGGTGATTCTGTATAGGATACATGTTACATGACATATTCTTTTTGCTTAGATATTACATGACTGGTTGCATTAGATATGATCTTGCATGGCATGGACATGAGACGTTGTGGACATGAGACATATGATTACATTGGGTGGAGAGAGTCACAAAGGCTACAGGTTGAATATATTATGCCGACGTCTCAGTCTCTCTCCGAGCTAGACAACAACATGATATCACTGCTACCGGCTCCCAGACACAAAGCTTGTAGTTGTTTCAGCCTGAGTTCTAGTGCTGCTCTCATCTTGCATATCACTTAGCTGGTTATATAGTTTACCCTATTATTTTATTTATTTGCTGTACTACATTTATTTTGGCATGAGTTATTTTGTACCTTGCTATGTCCCCTGAGGACCTGGATTCGGATTATGTCCCCAGGATTAGCAGACGAGATCGATCCCGAGGTATACGGGACAGGAGCATTAGCAGGAGCAGGAGCAGGTGCAGACACTGGAGCAGTACCAGATCCAGTAGACGAGTGATCCCTGAGGGTATCTTCTGAGTATATACTGTTCCATACTCAGTATTTGCTGTGGTTATCTTTATTCTTGTATCTTGACAGATGTATCAGACTCATTATCGGGTTATTTTCCGAGATTATGTTTTATTGTGATTGATCTTATTTTATGATTCTGATATTGTTGTATTTATTTCTGTGGATGAGATTAGTATATCTAGACCATTATTGTTGTATTACAGCTTAAGTACGTCCCGATGGATCCATTAAATTGGATTTGTCCATCGGTGTGTGCTGCTGGCCATTGCCTCGTGTCTAGTCCCTCGGTATTTTGGGACTGGGGCGTGACAGTAATTGCCTCAAATGCTCCCTATCACAAATTGATTTGAATGTCGCATGGTCACGGACAACTTGTGCACAAGGATTTATGGTTCCTGCGGACGGTTGCTGGGGCACTGGCACCGTTCCGATCTGGACGAAACTTAGTGATAGTCTCGTGTTCGGGCGGGATGGTTTACGGCACCTCGTATTCTTTCGTTGCATTCCATTCTCGCCCGAGACTAATTTGTCCATTATGGCATAATGTCAGTGACCCCATGTATATTTAAACCTCTGCAAGCTAACTTGTGTCTTCGTGGCAGGGAAGGACATGATAAGTATTGTGCAGGTGGTTCAGACGGGCAGGTAAAAGTCATCGAACGGTGGCAAGTTCATTTCAGTAGTTGATATATATATATATATATATATTGTTTGCTTGTAAAATAAACTAAGGCAAGATAGAAAGACCACAAATAATATGCATGCTTTATTTAAACAACGTGTTGATTGGTATAGTTGGGTTAGTTCGTCTTCACCGATACATTTTGATGTACTGACCCTCGTTGAAACAGGTTTCCCGCACCAAGGAGATCCTGCGAGGAGCTGAAGTCACTGCCCAATCCAGTCCAGCTGTCGGCGCATCCTGATCGTGCCTTACTTAAAGCATTTTGAAGCAAGGAGCTAGTAAACTTATCTCATGCAGCTCAGAGAAAAAGCCATCGTCCCGCTTGGAGGTCCCTTATTTTGAAGTTTTAGTAAATGATGTAATGTACAAGACAACTATCTCATTTTGTGTCAACTTTTGTAAGCCCGCGCGACAACCTTCTGACTCGTTCAAGAGTTTGTAATTATATGTTCATTATCAATAAAGAGAACTTTTCATGTTTCAACTTTGTGTTTCAATTATCTGCGTACTTTGAATATGTTCTCGTTATGCAAAATACCTTAGCCTTGTGCGGTGCGCAACTTAGGCCCGTACGGCGTCACGTCCGGGGAACGACTATCGATTCTACATAATCGGGGCGTGACATATTGGTATCAGAGCACAGCTTCAAGTTCCTTTGACCCTCGTACTGGAAAAGTTTCTTTAACGATCAAATCCCTATGCGAACTCTTGAACTCGTTAGGCCAAAATGAGATACGTTCATACAATAAGTCCATAATACATTATGATCCTGATGTAAGTTACCTTCTTTTGAAGGAATGGCACAAGCACAAGCATCATCGCTAGTATCGGGTGAGATACAAGCCCAAGAAAGCAGTTCCGACACATCGAGAAGTTCTTGGAGCCAGCGAGCCATGTCCCATGTCGATCCCATGCAACAGATGATGCGGATGCTAGAGGCTAGCCAACAGAGGGATGAGGCTCGTTATGAACGGGCTGAGAAGCGAGCGGAAGAGAGGCAGAGCAAGTTCCAAGACAATCTAGAAGCCCGGTTTGCAGTCCAACAAAAGCAGGTAGATACCCTGCAACAGATCGTGCATACCTTGGCCTCCAACCATTCCGCGGTAATGCCAATGGGTATTCTACTGGTCTCGGGTAGTCTCTCCATACAACAGAAAAAATGAAAGGAACCATCATGCAATTACAGCAGAAATACAATATCAGAAAATAAATTGAATATCATAAATTCAAGAAATACCAAATCTGCAAATGGGTGTGACAATTATATAGCCTTAAACAATCTCCAAGAGCTTGATACAATCGTATCAACTTATACTTTGAGAAACATGAATTTCAAAAATGTCCATATGAGCACACTCTTTACACCAAAGAAAGACCAGATGGAAGCTTTATTATAGTAAGTCTTTATCTTTACAAGAAATAATACGGAAATGCTGAGGGAATTTAAGCTTTCCATGATGAAAGAATTTGAAATGACTGATTTGGGAGAACTACATCATTTTCTTGGTATTGAGGCTCATTAATCCAAGAAAGGTATCTTTATTCCACAAAAAAGCTATGCAAAAGAAACCTTGAAGAAGTTTAAGATGAAGAATGCAAACCAGTCTCCTCTCCAAGCTTAGCGGGAATAAAATTTAGTAAAGATGGTGAAGGAAAGCTTGTTAACTCCACTATGTTCCGAAGTTTAGCTGAAAATCTGATGTACTTGACTGCCATAAGACCAGATATTGTGTATGCAGTAAATCTGGTGAGTCGATTCATGGAGAAGCCTTATTCAAATCATTGGGAAGCAGCTAAAAGAATATTACGATATGTCAAGAAAACTACTGACTATGGCATTTTTTATCAAGCTAATGTTCCTGTCAAACTTGTCGGATATACTGACAGCGATTTGGGAGGAAGCATTGATGATTCTTGAAACACTTCTGGTTATGTCTTCAACCTTGGCAGCGGAGCTATTTCTTGGAGTTCAAAGAAGCAGCCAATTGTGGCACTTTCTATCACAGAAGCGGAGTATAATGTTGCATCTTCTACAGCATGTCAAAGTATTTGGTTAAAAGGTGTTTTAGAAAGCATGAAGTTCAAGCAAGAAGGACCAACAACAATCTCTTGTGACAACAAATCAGCTATCTCTGTCTCAAAGGAACCAGTCCTATATGGAAGGACAAAACATATTCGCATGCGATTTCACTTCCTAAGAGAACTTGTTCATGAAGCAGAAATTAACATTGAATGTTGCAGAACTGAAGACCAACTTGCAGATGTGTTTACAAAACCTCTAGGAGGACGAGTCTTCAGAAGAAATATCGAAGCTTTAGGAGTCGAAAGCAAATTTGGTTTACAGGAGGCATTGTTGGAGATGTAAACCAAATTTTTTCAAGTTCATGGTTGCATGCATGGATGTATCTAGAAAGTATCAAGTTCATTGTTGCATGCATGAATGTATCTAGCAAGAGTCAAGTTCATAGTTGCATGCATGGACGTACTTAGGAATACTAAAGAGCCATGTTCATTGCTCTTGATGTATCTTGAGTCCTATAAATAGCTATGTAAGCAAATGGTTGTAGGGTGACAAAAATCAAGCAAACAAGAAACTTAGTTGTTTATTCAGCCCCTAAATTCAAATATCCTCTTTTGTGTTATCATTCTATTTGTATCCTACAATGAAGACTAATCTCTGGCGCGACCCGTGGATAGGGGGGAAGAGCGCTGTCGCGCTGCTGGGTTGGCCTACCTTCACTCGGTTAGGGAGGCAGGAGTATGCAGAGTTGGATAAAACCTAAGTCCTACTTTAGATATTGTCTTATACTAAGTCAATAATATCAGAATATCACTAATGTTAAGTAATACATATAATGTAGATAACAAAAGTAACCTCAGGTCCCAGCTCCATTGCAGAGTTGGATAAAACCTAACACTTAAAAAGTTTAGACTGGTTCAATAAAATAACCTACTAAACTAAAGGAAGCTTTATAGATTGCCCCCTAGTGATTAAAGTTGGTCTGTATTTTGATAGTGTGGACTTGGTATATGAACTACGGCTTAAGTTGTATCCAACTTTGCAGCTATAAATTGTTCAAAATTATTATGTTAAGGATGTCTGTAACTCTTAAATTTTGGAGCGTTTTGAACAAAGTGGCCTCTAAACGTTCCCAACTTCCAAAAAGAAGTTACGAATTTGACATCTCTGCGCACACAATTGTTTTAAGAATTCCATGAAAAATCACCATATGTTTGAAGAATAGATCAACAATATGCAAGCGGGCTTTTAAATTGCCATGGTGGGATTTATAATTGTAAGGCCATCTCCAACCCATTCCTCGAAAGTTCCCTCAATTTGAAGACTCAAAATAGAATATTATCATATTATTCCATCCTCAAAATTTTACAACTTCAACACTTAACTTCACTCCTCAAACAATAAACAACTATTATTTAATTCTACATAAATTTGTTTCTTTTACAATTATTCTTAATATATACACTATATTCTTCTTCTTTTACAATTATTTTAATATATATACTATATTATTCTACATTCTTTAGACTTACATATAATTATAATCTAATTAATATTTCGCTTAACTGCTAGTAATAACCTCCTTATTGCTCAATATTTAATAACAAAAATAAAATAAAATTAAGCACATATATATTCTATTGAAAGATCTCAAAAAGGATTTTCAATGGTATAATTATTATTTTAATTATATTTATAAATTAAAAATGGAACATATATTGTATGAATAGTGGATCCTCAAATTGAGGACTCTCTCTCCTCAAATTTCAGGACCCAGATTTTCAATCCTCAATTTTTTCCCTCAAATTGAGGATTGGTTGGAGTAACAAAATCCTCAAATTGATGTTTTGAGGGGTGGGTTGGAGAGAAATTGTAGGTGCCACTGCATCTTGTGAAACCTGTTTTCACACTTCTAGTACATGTGCTTCCCTATTTAATATTGATTGGTAACAACTGTGTTAATTAGATAATGGGAAAAATTATAGACTTGTTTAACTTACAAACTTGTAATTTTACTTATTCTTCATGTTATTGTCCCATTTAGTACTGATTGTAAAATGGTTACTTGTTAAATGGTTATTGACGATACCTGGCAATATCATTCATCTTCATTATCGTGCACTTTGATCATGAATTAATCTGGTAAAATGGTCGCACGGGCCTGTATGTGTACAAAATTGTTATTGATCTGGTAACTAATCAAGTTGTTGGTGGTGTTATTCTTTGTCCCAGCATAAAAGTCTCCCAGAAGTTTACAGTTGGATTAGAAGCATGTAACATAGTCCAACCCAACCTCTACTCATGTCAGCCATAAGAAATCCGTTCATGTTTTGTTAGGACTCACACATCGCTGGCTTTCTTTATCATAAGTACTGGCTCTTGAGTCTCTCCCATGTTTATACAAATAAGCTACTGTTAACCAGTACATTGATGCGACTAACAAGTTATCCAATTTGCATGATGAGTATTTTTTTTTCCACGGCAAGGGTACTACATAAATTGTCCATCACAATATTCCTAGGACGATCAAAATTTTGGCATTTCTGTGCATATTCAGATCTATTTGGCAGATCGAAAAAAATAAGACGCGCCAAAAAAATTGACAGTTCTAGATATGCACGGCTGTCAAAATGACTGCCCAAGTGGATGGTCCTTATCAATTTTTGTAGTACCGTTATCATTTGTAGATTACCAAATCTTCCATGAATAACTTAAAGACACTTGTGAGCACAAAGATGTACAAGCAAAAAAGCCAATATAAAACACATTCATCCCCCCGATTCAGTAGTATGAAACACATGATAATCTTCAATTTGATTAATGTACATATGACAGAGAGTCGCAGAAGAACCTTAAATGTACCCATTAGTCCAGTTTGAGCTGCTCCTAACAACCGAGACTTCCTGTGGTAACACCACCACGGGCAATAGAGGTTGTGCCATAGTTCATCAGTTAGATGTGGTCCTTCATGTGTAAGAATCATTTCTTGGTGGAGAACTTGATTTTCTACAAACTGCACCCGAACACAAAACTTCCATCTGAACAAGTATTCTAGACAATCCGACTCGTTCGGTAATAAATAATAAAATGACGACACAGCTCAACGAAAACAAGATACCGACAACATCAATTAATCCTCTCCAGTGACCTAGAAGTGTTGCCTTGCAGCTTCCTCGATCTTTCTCCATCAGCAGCTTCAGAAAACTTCCTCTCCGCAGCCTCCTTGAGCCAACCTCCTGGAAGAAGCTGAAAGCAAAGCGTAGTACTCCCAACTGGTTTCCTAGCCAAACCGACAACAATTATCTTCACCTCTTCCTCTGTGAAGTACATTTACAAAGGCCATTGCACTCTCGTCATCTTTGCTCTTTGGAGAGTGGTGGAACCACTCGGACAATCATTCTCCGATCGTTTTCCTTCATCCGTTCCTGAAAGAGATTAGACATCAGTAAAAAAGTCCAATCTCAAGGAAGCAATCCAATTCCATCACAAGGGAAACCATAATCATGCAATTCAGATACTAGTTCAAACATTACTAAATACAGGTATTAGCCATTCTTGAGATTGACCTTGGCTCACCCCATCTTCATGGTTCTTGTATCAGCCAAGACAAGTTGCAATAGTAGAGAAATTTGCCCTTAATATTTGACGCAGCACGGAACTATAAGGACATATGATTCAAGAATAATTGATCTAATATGTGTCCAGGAGCAGATTGTTAATGAAATAACTATGAAAGGAGGCACAGATGATAATAGTAAATATTCAGAAGCAAACGACTGAATTAAAAGTACTAATTCAGAAAATTACTTGCGGAAGCCCAATCCGTAAAAATTCCACATGCTTCAGAAGGCCGAATGGAAACCCGGAAATTGATCTCGTACAAACTGTCAGTCCAACAAAATCCACGGAGCAACCAAGAGTCACCAATGGCTAAAGGTCCTGTTGACTTTAGATGTAATGTAGATACCTATGATATGAGAGTTGCTTGGAGTAGACTAATGAATATGAGTTGAAGGTGGAGACTTCGTTTGTTGCCCTCGGCCGCAGAATATGTTTCTTCGTTTATGGGTTCAAAGAAACAAGAAAAGGTGAAGGTGGAGACTTTGTTTGTTGCTCTCGGCTGAACACACTGAGAATATGTTTCTTTGTTTATGGGATCAAAGAAACAAGGAAAGATAGCAGTGCAGAGAAGGCTAAGGACAGGTTGTGCTTGTTGTAGACTTGAAGTCTACCTGCTGATGAAGAAGTAGTAACTCCAAGCGACAACGACACAACAGTATATGGTAAATAACAATGAGAATGATATACGGAGAAATAAAATTAGGGTCGATAAACAAACTCAATATTTTGTTCTCCAAATTTCAATATCTAACAAATAAAGCCGCAGTACATCCCCATATATAGAAAATAACCCTAACCTACACAGGCCAGGTCTTAAGGAACCGAAACCCATAAACATCAGTACAAAAATACAAATAACATCTTACTAAATAAATAAATGTCTCAAATCCATTCCGGTTAGCTCGAACTTGAACCTAAGCGTGCCGGTCCTTCGTCAACATTGCTGGGACATACTGATGTAAATGAATATCGCGATCTACATATTTTGAGAAGAAAGATTATCAAGCACACCTGCTAGACCACTTCAATATGGAGAGATGAAAAGAGGTAATCGCAAAGCTAAACAGGGAGACCAAGGAAAAGAATGGCCAGAAAGAGTTACTTGCACAAATAAGGGCTCACTGGATCTAAGGCTCCATGTAGAACTTTAAAGCATTAATAAAATACATTCAAAGAGTGATGGAATAGGAGAATGAAAATTTTTACCTTGAAAATAGACTCTTGGCTTTTAATAAATTAGTAGCTTGTTCTCCTACAGTTCCATCTCATGACAGGTCCGGGTGTATATGACAAGTGACAACCAAATCAATAAGTCTGCTCCAGACATACTCTAGAAGAGCTGGGTTTCATCCTAAAGACTTGGAAAACAAGCCTCCAGTCGATTTGATTCCCTTGAGACCATAAAATGATCTCTCTGTCCTTCATGAACTGTTGCACCTCCTACTGCATTTTCCTTCCATGTGGTGCCATGATAGATTCCTTGCCTCTGCCCCAGTGATTTTTGTTTCTTGTTAGAAACGCCTCAAAGATCTTCTCCAGTTTTGGGTCAGCAGGAAACCCCTTAGATTTCATTTCATCATTAAATTCCATAGCCTTTGGTATCCAGCCGTGTGTTGCCAATCCCTGCACCAGTGCTATGTAATGTGAAGAGTCGGGAACGATATTATAATTCCTCATGACAAACCACATTCTCAATGCACTTTCAGTCTCATTCATTCTGAAGAACTTATTCAAAATTAGAAGAAAAGTGTAGCTGGTAGGGCTGCAGCCAGCGTCCTTCATTCTTTCAATTAGTTTCAAGGTTCCTTCTAAATTCTCAGCCTTAGCAAAAGCATGGTAAGTTTCAATTGTTGGATAAATACTCTTCTCCATCATGTCATCAATTAGCTTCCATGCTTCTTCCAGCCTGTGTGCTTCACATAATGGATATATCATAGAGTTGTATGTTTCAATATTTGGTTGCAGACCTAGCTCTAAGATTTTATCAAAAATCTTGTATGCTTCTATCAAACAATTTTCTCCAGCGAGAGCGTAAATAAGAGAATTATAGACTGCAAGACCAGGAACCCAACCTCTCTTCTTCATCTGATCATATAACCTTAGGGAATCACAGAGTTTACCATTTTTTGAGAAGCAGGAGATCATGTGGGAGTAAGAAGTACCATCAGGGGTGATGCAGCAATTCGACATTTCTCTCCAGATTCTTTTTGCTTCAACCAGATCAATGATGATGTTACACCAGCCATCTAGAATGATGTTGAAACCTTCAGTTTCAAGTGGAAATTTTTTCTGATTAAGGAAAAGAAATTCCTCAGCCTCCTCCACACTCATGTTCTTACAAAGAGCACGAAGAAGAGCATAAAATGTCTTTGAATCGGCATTGATTTTGAACTTCTCCATTGCACGGAATGTCTTGAATGCCTTGCTAGCTTCATTTGCAGCAGCATACCTATGAAAAATAAGTAACATTTATTTAACCGATAAAATTCTATAATGTTAAATATCTACAGAAATACCAAGTTTCTGGAATTTACCAAAAAAACTGAAAGAATGAAGCAAATACCCAAGAAGGATCATTGATCGTAATTCGTAAATAAAAATGATTGGATCACATGTCCCAAGAATTTGAACAGAAATAATACCAAGTTAGGGTCCCCCAGTTTTTGTGTCTGCATGTGTGTGCGGGTATGGGTCAACAATAGATGATCCGTGCTTAATACAATAGAAGAATGCAGCAAAATGTAACTTTTTTTCAGACCAATGTCATCAAAGTTGGTATCTTAAATGGTGAAAGGGGCTGGATAGATTGGGCATGATAGGATCCTCCAGATATTCCATATTTCTGCAAACTATTATGACAACACAATTTGAAAAATGATACAAATCAGAAACAAATTTCATTAATAACTCTAGCGAAAATAGGACTACAGACAATCAAATATTGCAGAAGCCAAGTTTCCAACAGGTGTAATCAGCTAGCTCATAATTGCTGCCAACTAAATTGATCCCAATATTTCCCTCATTAGTAAATAACAAAGGAAAGGAAAGAGAAAAAAAAAAAAACCTAGGGAGAGATTGATTGAACGATTTCATAATTTTAACCATTCAAGTATTAATAAATCATTGGTTGCAGTTAAAATGCATACAACCGAGTTTTGAAATAAACGTAGTAGAAGACTCCATGCCAAATTGAGTTTCTTGTTTTGTGATGTGGTCTTTTGGTTTCTCAGTTAGATTTCAATGAGGTCTTCATTAGTTACTCTCTTCCTACTTGCATTCCCCCATATGTAGACAAATTTGAGCTCAATACCAGTACCAACTGAAACCTCCCCAACAAAGAAAACATCCCAAGTTGGCCTCGTTTGGTTCGCGGAAAGGAAAGGAAAGGAAATCAATTCTTTGTTCTTTCCTTTCCTTTAGGGGTGTTGGGTAAAGTGGAAGTGGGTTAGGATTTAGTAAAAAGTGGGATTTTAGGGGATGGAAATGAGAAAGCTTTGTTTGGTTGGGAGGGAGGAGTGGAAGGGAACTGGCAAACGTGACTCCTGCCAGTTCCTGTTGGCAGTGAAAAGCTTGACTTTTTTTGCATTCCCACATCCGGGGTTGGCAGCCGGATGTTGATTGATTCCTTTTTTTTAATTTAATTAATCCAGATGTGCATAACAACAGGTTATTTAATTAAAAAATATTACGTAGTTAGTTAGTAATAATTTATTGTTTGTTATTAATTTTTTTTTAGTTAGTAATTAATTTATTACTTATAAATTTATAAAAGTTTAATTCTTAATTAGTTTGTAATTAATTTTGAGTTCATAAATTTTATATTCTTAATTAATTATCTTAATTTATCAAACTAATTATTAAATTATTTTAATTATACTATTTCACTTTCTACTTTTCACTTCTCTATCTCAACCAAACACATTTATCTAATTTTTCACTTTCCACTTTTCTATCCCAACCAAACACATTTGTTCCCTACTAGAGGGACAAGAAAGTGGATGGATTCCTATATGAAATCCATAATTCTTAGTGCAAATCCAAAATTTTCAAAACTTACGATTTACCAAACAGGCCCTAAGGAAATTACAATTTCCAACAATTTTCTTTTCCGGTGTTTGGAAAGCCCAAGTAAATTGGGCGGAAAAGTAAATCCTTATGATGGAAAAGTGAATACTTGGGTGGGTGGGGGGAACACTTCCCCCCCCCCCCCCCCCCCCCCCCCCCCCAACACCATTTTACTTTCATTTGGGAAACATTTTCCTTTCCTCCTCCTTTCCTTTGGCATCAAAAACCATGAAATGAATGACTTTCCTTTCCCATTGTCATGATTCCGCGAACCAAACATTGAGGGTCAAATCTATCATCTTTCCATCAAAAACAGAAAATGTTGATAAACTCAAGCTCGCATCCTTCTTAAGTATCTACTCTCTTCCTCCTCGCATTGTCGCATGGCCCTTTCTCTTGATAAGCTTAAAAATGTGCTAACAAATAACTGCACTATGAGACCAAAGCCCCATAGAAGCAAAAACCCAAACGCTTAAAATGCAAAAGCCAGGAAGCACATGCACTCCAAAAATTGATTCCGTGTGCAGGACACCAATCAGACACGACTTTGACACTCCAAAACCCATCAGGACACGCCAAAAATCATTGTTATATCTGTATCATGTCGTATTCTTGTCCATGAAATTCAAGAAATCAACTTTCCCCTCATTATCACCGTTTCTCTCCTCAGAACCATCAACTTCCCAATGCCAAGTTTAGTTTAGTTTAGTTTAGTTTAGTTTTTTTTTTTTTTTTCTTACACGCTTCCTTCTCGCATTGCCTATATATACAATCAAAAAAGCACACAAAGATGTCACCTTTCCATCAAGATCACCATAGTCGTCCTCGAGAGCACCGACTTCCGCCGCATCTTCCGCACCAGGGCCCACGCCGACGCGAACTCCCCGGCGGCGCCGAGCGCCCACACCATCGAGTTCCACGCGGCCTCGCACTCGGAGACGCAATCCCTCCCCCACCGAAACGCGAGAGCCGCCGACTCCCAGTCGGACCGGAGCTCCCGCAGAGCAGCGCTCACCAGTTCCTTGGTGGGTTCGACGCGGCACGACTCTCTGATCGTCCTCAGCGCCTCTTCCCGAGTGGGGGACTCGGACTTGGCCTTGGCGATGAGGTGGAGGAGGGACTGGAGGTTGGGGTCCGGGGAGGAGGAAGTGGCGGCGGCGGTGGAGGCGGCGGGAAAGTCGAGATCGGAGAGGAAGTGGGTGGACGTGGCGAGAAAGTGGGGTTTCGGAAGTGGGCATGGAGATGGTGGAAGAAGCAAGGAGGAGTGGAGAAGAAGAGGGATCCGGGTTCGGACCAAAATTCGGTTTCTGGTCACGATCGCGGCCAACGCCATGGGAGGAAAGGAAAATGATTTTCCCCCGAATATAGTATGGTTTTAGATTAAATAATGGCAAATTCTATACGCATTTCATAATTTGCTTAGGATGGTCCAAATTTATTTATTTATTTATTATTTTTTTACTTGATGGATTTCATAATTTTTTTTACTTGATGGCAGGTCAACTTCTTATGTAAAATCCAATGACATCTATTTTTCAGTCCAATTTTTTTTCGAAAGGACTGTTAATATTGTAACAATCTTAAATAATTATGACTGTCAATTTTGTTTACAGTCCTAAGAATGAGACATAGAAGAAGAAGAAGAAACGGTGACAGCAACAGGGGTGGCGGCCAGCAGGGACGACGCGAGGTAGCGGAGAGCGCACGAGAACAGCGCAAGGCGGAGGTGCACGCGTGCACGAGGACGACGCACGACGCACGACGGAGGCCCACGCGCACGGGGGACTACGCACGACGGAGGCAACGGAGGCCCCCTCCTCCTCCTCCTCCTCCGGCTGGTTAGGGTTAGGGTTTGGAGATTTGGGGGTTTGTGAATTTGAAGAAAGAGTGTAAAAATTTATAATGAAGGATTTTAGAAAGATTTGGAGGAATTGGACTGTCCTGAAGTAATGGACTGTCCTAAGCAAACTATGAAGTGCCTATATAATTTGCCTTAAATAATATACCCTTTTGCATATAAGCCCCTACAAGTTCATTTCGTGTTTCCTAAATATTGTAATTTGTCTTGAATTTATCTGATTAAGTTCACTCATATAGCACATGATAATACATCAATAAATATATATTTCACTAACCCACTAAATAAAATATACATTTATCAATATACTAGTGAAAGTATTCATATAAAATATACATTTTATCAATACATTATCATGACTTTTTTGCACATGTTAACGTATGTCTTTTTTGCACATGTTAACATAATCCATATTTTTTCAACTTCTAGATTTAAACCCTGCTTAGTTAATAAAGATGTAACTTTTGAGATTTCATAACTAAATAATATCCCATCATCCAAGTCCAATTGTACAAGTAACGTGTAAAAAAAATGTTAAATATTTAGTCAGGTTAAACGCTTATTATTCAACAGCTTTATTTTTAATACCATATATTAAAATTCCTTAATGAATAAGGATGACACATAAGAACTATCTAAAAAGATGCTGATTTTTTCATATAAAGGGACAAAATTTGAGGTATTTACGACAAAGGGGAAAAGTGTTGGTATTTTGCAACGAGGGGGACAACTCGCCAATTGAGTTGGCGGGATCAAACGCAACCCAGAGAACGAGAAGTAGTTGGCGGGCTCTGGACACGCTCGCCAACTCAGTTGGCGGGCCACGCGGGAATCACTCTGCAACTCCGAAGATCCCCTCTCTCTCGAAGACCCTCCCCTTGAAGACCCCCCCCCCCCCCCCCCCCGGGGCCTTGAAGACCCCCTCCCCCCACCAAAAAATCTCTCACTCCCTCTATAAATCAGCCCCCAACTCCTCCTCTTCACCGCACTCTCACAACACTCTCCTCTCCTCACAACACTCTCCTCTCCCCCACTTTCCTGTCTGCAAGCAGCAAGATCAACTGAAAAAAAAATAACATAAAAATCTAATGTAAGTAAACATATTATTTGTGATATTTTTTAAATCGTTGACATACTTATTATATTTTAGTCGTAAATGATTATAGTTAGGTTTTTTTTTTGTAGATGACTAACCAAAATGACTGTCGTATTCCTGGTGGACCGACTACCGACCTTATTATTAAGCAACGTGAAGACCACATATCTAGTCGGATATTTACTAGAGAGGTAATTTTTTAAATTATAAGTTTGCAAGTTAAGTAATTTGTACATAAAATATAATGCATATATTTTTTATAGTTATACGATCATGATCTTGGTTTACGAACCCGGATCCATGTACATTGGCGGACCGAAAGAAACTATCGTACGTGGGAGCTAAATTCTGTCCAAAAGGCTTTGGTGGAATCCTTTGGATTCCACTATATAGATCGGGTAGATATTTAATCCACGATCTTCATCTAGTTGTAAGTCTCGCGGAGAGTTGGTGGCCTGAACGCAACACTTTTCAACTCCCATTCGGCGAGATGATGATCACCCTATTTGATGTGGCAAATATACTAGGGTTACCTATTAAATGTGACGCTATATATTTTGATCCGCACTTAAAGGGATATGATCTGATCAAGAGGTATCTCGGTGTTATCCCTCCATCTGGTATAAAAGACGGCCATTTTGTGAAGTTTACATGGCTTCGTGGCAACTTCATGGACCTACATCACACTATTGACGGGGTGGTTGATGTAGATGAAATGCTGGTATGTATTTTAATTAGTAAGATTTGTTTATGACTTAATTTAGTATTTATATAACACTTAATATTTTAGGTCATTTGTTGCACTAGAGCGTATTTGCTCTGTTTATGTGGTATAATTCTATTTTTCGGCTCATCGGGAAATATGGTAAATGTGCAGCTTCTACCATTCTTGGATAATTTGACAAAACATACTCAGCATGCATGGGGAGTTGCTACTCTAGTATTTTTATACGCAAATTTGACAGAATTTGTGAGATCCAGTCGCAAGAGTATTTGTTGATGTATTTCATTGATTCATGTATGAATAAAAGACCTAAATTAGTTAGATTAGAATATAAATTTTGTTTGTACTAATGTCATATTTTTGTTTTATAATTCTGGTCCTACGGGCACTTCTATATTGGTAGGCCTGTTACTAGCATTCTCAGTGATGTTGGAGTCTTTTCGGTTGCTATACAATGGCCCACAGATGTAGTGGATCACTACTAATACATGAGTGTATCACTTTATCGTAGCCAATTTGATACACTGCAGTATCATGAGATAATTATTTAAATATCTGATAAATATCTTTAAATTATTACAGTTATGATCGTAGAGAAACATCATATATATTTGATACAATATTATTAAATAGGTTACCTAGTTACCTTACACATGTGAAGATGATGCTCCAGAAATTAAGAGGATATCATATTCGTTTAGTTTACACATATCTTATATTATATATGATCGGTTCACCATGTACCATCCGGTAGACCGTGTTCTTCGACAATTCGGGATGAGTCAAATAATTTTCGATGATCCACCGACTATCGGTTATGAGCCAGCAAATACAATACAACGAATCCTTGGTCTCGTTGCTGATTGGAATAATCGGTTCGAGAATTATAGTGTGAGGAACATGTTTCCCGGACTAAGATCTGCTGAGTAATGTAAGTTCTAAGTTACTCATTATTTATATTGATTTAGTGTAAATAGTTTCTTAAATTTTGTTTACATTATGCAGACATTGGTAACTTGGATTATAGGCAATAGTGAGGATGCCCTCTTATGAGCAACTGAGTATACAAATATGAGGAGCAAAGGTTCAAGAGTAGATCCGTAGATGATTCTACTTTGCGTGCTTTTGTCGATGGCATGCATAATTTGGTATGACTTCATTATACTTTCAAAATTACATATGCATATATATGATAAAAAAATTAATTTACATCTTTCATATTTCATAGTGGTGTATACCAATAATATTTGCAACAACCTGAGATAAATCTTCCCCCATAAAGTTAATTTCTTATGGAGGAACTTGTGACTCGTGTTGATCATCTCAGTATTGGACGAGAACCTAAAATGCCTCCAGTACAATCACGTCTTCCACCAGACTATCCGATCGGCTTTGTACGACCGAGACACTCTCGTCGTCGTAGGAGGGATGGTGCAGAGGGACCTATTCACCAGTATGCTGGAGACATTCCCCAATATTATGTTGGAGCGAGCCATATTCACCAATATGCTGGAGATATTTCCCAATATGCTGGAGCTGGCCCTAGTCACCAGTATGCTGGAGCGGGCCCTAGTCACGAGTTTGTTGGAGCGGGCATTAGTCACTAGGACGCTGAAGATGAAAGCTACCAGATATTCACATAATTTTTTTGACTCCATCAGTGCCGCTGCCTACCCAAACTCAGCAAGACAAGGAGGAGGATGAGTAGATGAATGTTTAGAAGTATGATTTATAACAATGTTTGATTGCATTATTTGTCAACTTTTATTATCGAACTCACTATTACAATATTTGGAAAGGAGAACACATAAGGACTATTTGAAAAAGGACGATAATGAGAAGAGAAGCACTCTTCACATAGCGAACACATAATTATTAAAGTTAATCTTTGGACAATATTAATATGTATATGTGTTTTGCTATTTAAACTTATCGTTGTTTTATTCGATTGTGCAAAAAAATATAAATCTATAAAATAATAGTATTATTGTATGTAAATATTGTTGATATTTTAGTTTATTTAACCCTCGTATAAAAGTGTAGTGCTAATAAAAAAATAATAAAAATGTGTAAAACAAACACATATTTAGATCTAAGATTCTGCTTTATAGATGTCCAAAGACTAAAACTAACAATTTTTTGTGATAATAATGATATCAAATTTCTTAATTACATAGGTGTGAAACTCATCTCACTGTTCTAGTATACGTATCTGATATACGCGTATTATACATGTATAGCTTATTTATTGTTTAATTGCTTACATCTTGCTTTATGCCATTCATGCATTGTTTTGTTTGTTTTTGTAAGTTTCCCTTGTTGTATATTTTGGACTGTTGGTCCCTTGGTTTTCTTGGTGGGTGTCTGTGATGAACCCGGGTAAGAGGCATGTATTATGATCCAATGGCCTACAATCAATCCATTGCCTATATAAGCAATCTCATTCTCTTTCCTCCACTTTTCTTTCCCTTTCATTTCTCTTTTCTTTTTCTTTTTCTCCAGCAGAGAGAAGCAGCCGAGCTTGGCTTTGGCCGTGGGTAATCTTGGTAGTATTGGTATTAAGCTAGAACTTGACCATATGCAAGTACATCTTGCAAACTGAAGGAACAACCTTGGATCTTGCTTTGATTCTTAGTATAGCTTGTTTTATCAAATGATCGATTTTATTTTTGGGTAACACTTAGAACTTGTGTCATTGATGATTTTGTTTTCCTTCGATTGGATTGCTCATGGAGCCCGAGAACAACAAGTCAGAGAATACAAAGTTGGCCTGAGAATGCATATAAAAGTACGCAGAAAACCCTTGTCACATAAGCGAAGTTCCAATGAGCGCACTTGTGTGTGTTTTACAAATTTCTTAGAAAGTGTGCCAAGATATGTTAAGTACTCTGGGCGCACTTCTCTACTTCTACGTGTCACGCCCCGATTCCGTGGAATCGATAGTCGTCCCCTGGGCGTGACCGCCGTGCGGACCTAGGTTGCGCGTCGCACAAGGCTAAGTATTTTTGTTTTGCATAGCGAGCACATATTCAGAGTACGCAGATAAATTGAAACACAATTGAAGCATAAAAAAGTTCTCTTTTATTGATAATATGAACATCTATTACAAACTCCTTGAACTTAGTCATAAGGTTGCCCTATGGGCTTACAAAAGTGTTGACACAAAATGAGATAGTAGTCCTGTACATTACATCCCTTACTAAAACTCAAAATATAAGACCTCCGGTCGGAACGACGGCCTTTCCACGAAGCTGCATAATTGCTTGGATTTGCTAGCTTCTATCTTCAAAATACTTCAAAAGGTGGCACAGTCAAGACGTGCCTACAGTTGGACTGGATTGGGGGATTGTCTTCTGCTTCTCGCTTGGTTCTCCTTAGCACGGGAAACCTGTTTCAATGAGGGCCAGTACATCAAAATATACTGGTGAAGGCAAGCTAACCCAACTATGCCAATCAACACGTTATTTTAATGAAGCATGCATATTTATTGTGGTCTTTCTATCTTACCTTAGTTTATTTTACAGCAAGCAATAGATATAGAAATCAATAAAATAACTTGCCACCGCTCGGTGACATTTATCTGTCCGTCTGAACCACCTGTATAATACTTACCCTGCCTTTCCTGCCAAGAAGACACAAGTTAGTTGCAACAGGTTTAAATATACAAGGGAATCACTAGCTTGATGCCATAATGGACGATATAATCTATGGGCAAGGATGGTATGCAATGAAGTAGTGGAGGCACTGCATAATCCTGCCCGGGACATGAGGCTATCATGAAGTTCCGTCCGGATCGAATAGGTGCCAGTGCCCCAGCAACCGTCCGCAGGAACCCGGAGGCCTTGTGCATAAGTTATCCGTGATCAATGGCATTTATGTTAAGTTTACCATTTATGTAACCGAGGCAATGAAATCAGGAGATAGGTAGCATTGTATGGTCTATTTTGCATAGTCTCCCTGATCAATTATTGCATGGCAAGGGGTATTCTACATATATCATATTTATAGAAGAAGTAAGCATTCTAACTTGTATTTATGCATATGATGAACAATTCAAACGAGCAAGCATGTAAGTAAGTAACCGTTCACAAGTTTCATTGACAAACATACCGATCCAAGTCTATTCCCTTATTATCTTGATATCTTTTAGTTATTACTTGGTATCATCTGATCGGGACAAGCAAGAATGCAAGATTATGGGTGTGAAGACTAGCAAGAAGGGCTAGCTAATCGGGATGGTAGCCACTCACTTAGTAGTTGGAAGGAAGAAGGAAAGAAGTGCTTTAGGAGTCCGTTCGAGTGGTGCCTACTGCTGGTTCACCTGCATTGCCACGAACAGTTGATTAATATCTCTTTCACTCTTTCTATTATCGGAATTGAAGCACAGTTTATCAAACAAAAATAATAAAATCCATCAAAAATGTTCAAGAAATCTCAAGCAAATCCGAAAACCAACTCAAAGCACGAAAGCAACAAGCGACAACGAAAACTAGGCAACAAAAGATGCAGCGGAGAGGTCCCTCCTGACTCTGCCGCTAAGTCGATCCCAGGGGCGTGGTCCACTGAATATGGGAATCGATTCCAAAGAAGCAAATCCATAAAGAGGATGGGTTCTTGTTTCAATCTATCCCGATCGAACGATACCGTCTAGTATTTCTTAGCCACGCTCCCCGAATAGGGGAAATGGGGCACCACATCCTACCCAACTAATTGGAAGTTTTATCCCAAAACTTAAGGAATAGAACCTACTACTAGGAAATAATGAGGGGAACCTTTCCCTCATCTCGGATTCAACTTCCCAAGTAGATTCTTCGACAGAGTGATTCCGCCAAAGCACGCGCACGAGAGGAACCGAATGAGTCCGAAGCAGCTTTTCTTTTCTATCCAAAATTTGTACAGGTTGTTCTACATACGTCAAGTTGGCCTGAAGGTTCAGTTGTTCAAGGTCTACCACGTGGCTCAGATCATACACATATTTCCTAAGTTAAGAAACATGGAAAATATTGTATACATCAGATAGGGATGGTGGTAGGACAATCTGATAAGCAACTAAAGCAACCCGCTTTAGTATTTCGAACGGACCAACAAATCTTGGACTTAGCTTCCCTTTTGCTCTGAATCTGCTGACTCCTCGCATGGGCGAGACCTTGAGAAATACTCGGTCGCCTTCAATAAACTCAAGTGGTCTTCGATGTATATCCGTGTAGCTCTTTAGACGGCTTTGAGCTACCTTTAGTCTTTCCCGAATCAAGCGAACCTTCTGGACAGTCTGTTCCACAAGTTCAGGGCCAAGTATCTGCCCTTCACCAACTTCATCCCAACAGATTGGAGATTGACACTTTCGCCCGTATAACGCCTCATACGGTGCCATTTGAATGCTTGATTGATAACTATTGTTGTAAGCAAATTTGGCTAACGGTAGATGCAGGTCCCAACTAGTCTTCATATCCAAGGCGCAGAGTCGTAGCATGTCTTCGAGGATCTGGTTGACACGTTCCGTTTGGCCGTCAGTCTGTGGATGGTAGGCGGAGCTAAACTTCAACTTCGTCCCCATTGCTGACTGCAGGCTTTCCCAGAAATGCGATATAAATTGACCATCTCTATCGAAGACTATGGATACAGGCACACCGTGGAGCCGAACGATCTCGTTGAGGTAGATTTGAGCCAAGCGATCAGCACTCTAAGTAGATTTGATAGGCAAAAAATGAGCAGACTTGGTGAGGCGATCAACAATAATCCAAACAGTATCATGTCCCCATTGCATCCTTGGCAAGCCAACAATAAAATCTATTATTATATGTTCCCATTTTCACTCCGGAATAGCAAGGTTCTGAAGCTCTCCGCCTGGTTTCTGGTGTTCGGTCTTTACTCTCTGACAAGCCATGCAATGCGACACGAATTGTGCCACATCTTGTTTTAAGCCGTGCCACCAAAATATCGTACGGAGATCCCGATACATCTTTGTGCTACCCGGATAAGAAGTATAACTAGCATAATGGGCCTTAGTGAGTATCTTTTTTCTGAGGGTTGCGTCGTTTGGAATGTACAGTCTTACCTTCACTCGGAGCATCCCATCCATGCCTATGTCTACATCAAAGTCGGATGCCTTTCCTGCCAAGATAAGAGCATAAATCTTTTGCAGGAACGGGTCATCCTTCTGAGCGGCGTTAATCTTTTATAACAAGTCGGGTTCGAGGTGTAGTTGTGCTACTTGTGTCCACTTTTTGTATCTGATTTTAAGAGTAATGCCCAGTGATTCAAGATCTTGGTGCAGCCTATCATCAATAACCAAACTCCCTACAAACACTTGACTCAGTGCGTCAGCTACTACATTTCCTTTGACAGGCGTATATCTGATCATGAGATCGAAGTCGCTAAGGAGTTCAAGCCATCATCGCTACCGAAGATTCAAATCCTTTTGTGTGTACAGGTATTTCAAGCTCTTATGGTCCATGTAGATTTCACACGGTACACCATAAAGGTAGTGGCGCCAAAGCTTCAGTGCAAATACTACTGTGGCAAGTTCGAGATCATGTGTTGGGTAGTTCCGCTCGTAAGATTTTAGCTACCTCGATGCAAAGGCTATCACTTTATTCCTTTGTATCAGGACATATTCCAGTCCTTTACCTAATGCATCAATGTATATTTTAAAATCATCCGGTCCGTTCGGCAGGGTGAGGATTGGGGCAGAGACGAGGCGCTGCTTTAACTCCGTAAACGAAGCTTTACAGTCGTTCGTCCAAGTAAAACTTGCACCCTTTCTTGTGAGCTGAGTCAAGGGCGAAGCAATTTTAGCAAATTTTGTATAAACCTGCGGTAGTAGCCTGCCAGTCCAAGAAAACTTCGAATATCGCTAGCTGACTCCGATCGTTTCCACTGCATAATGGCTTCCACCTTCTTCGGATCAACTGAAATGCCTTGCGAAGAGATAATATGCCCCAAAAAAGATATATTGTATAGCCAAAATTCATATTTACTTAATTTGGCATACAACTTGTTGTCTCGAAGGGTTTGCAGCACCATCCGCAGGTGTCCTGCGTGCTCATCCCTAGTCTTCGAGTACACCAAGATGTCATCGATAAAAACTACCACGAATTTATCGATAAAGGGCCAAAATATACGATTCATCACATCCATGAATGCAGCAAGTGCATTCATCAGACCAAACGGCATCACTGTGAATTCATAATGTCCGTAGCGGGTTCGAAAGGCAGTCTTCGGCGTGCCTTCAGGCTTAATCTTCAGCTGGTGATAACCCGAGCGAAGATCGATTTTTGAAAACACTGCTGCCCCCTGTAGCTGATCAAATAAGTCATCAATCCGTGGCAGAGGGTATTTGTTTCTAATTGTGACCTTGTTCAATTCTCTGTAGTCTATGTAGAGGCGTAGCGTTCCGTCTTTCTTCTTCACGAAGAGCACCGGCGCACCCCAAGGAGACACGCTCGGACGGATAAACCCATGATCTAGTAATTCTTGTAGTTGGCATTTTAATTCCTTCAGTTCTGCAGGGGCCATTATGTACGGAGGCTTGGAGATCGGCTGTGTGTTTGGAAATGTATCGATAGTGAATTCAATCTCTCGGTCGAGCGGCATGCCGGGTAGTTTGCTCGGAAACACATCGAGGAACTCTGCCTCAACGGAAGTAGACTCGATGTTTGCGTAGTCCTGCCGTATATCCCGAACTGACGCTAGAAATCCCTCACAGCCCGAGTGGAGCATTCATCGAGCAGATGTTGCAGATATCACCATGCAGGACCTGGTCGCATCCGTCGCTGGACTACTAGTGTAACTGAATTTGGCTTCTCCAGGCAGACAAAAAAGGACTCATTTCTCTGCACACTCTATAGTTGCTGCGCAGGTGCCAAGCCAGTCCATTTCCAAAATGATATCGTAGTCCCGAACATCTAGAACTAAAATATCAAGCGATAGCTTCCTTCCTCCAATACAGACGTGACCACCTTGGCACACTGAACGAACAGGTATATTCGTACCGGATGGGGTGCTAACACTTAAATCTAAATACAACGGAGTCATTTCTATATTGTTCTCCGTGGCAAAGTTTGTAGATATAAAGCTATGTGTTGCACCAGAATCAAATAGAACACGAGCATGTATGTTATTAAAAAGCAAAGTACCTGACACCATGGTATCCGAGGCCAAAGCTTCTTCTTGTGTCATGGTATAGACCCGGCCTTGAGCTTGATTTTGCCCTTGCTGAGGTGCAACTCGGTTGGCCTGGTTTGCCACAGCCTGATTTGGTTGTTGAGTGCGATAATTATGGCGGATCTGAGGACAATCACTGATCCCGTGGTTCGCATCTCCATAAATGAGGCATAAGCCGAGTTTCTGACGATATTTCTCAATCATATGGTAGAGCTTTCCGCAGAAGGAATATGGTGGCCCTGGATTTCCCTTTTTTGAACCGCCATTGTTAGGGCACTTTGCAGCGGTATTTCCTCTATTATTGCCTTGGCGTTTGTGATTGGAGGTTTGCACAACGCCGGCAGCAACGCGAGGATACTACGGTTCGAGGGAGAGGGCATGGTTTAAGACTTCCCGCATTATCTGATACTGTGGAACGACTATGTGCACATGGATGGCAGAACGTAGCCCTCCTTCGAATCGTCTGTCATGACTCGCTGCATCGGGTAGATAGGAACTAGCAAATTTGGCCAGTTTGTTGAATTCTGCAGAGTATTGCTTTACAGTCATGCTGCCCTGTCATAGTTGTACAAACTCATTTTCTTTCTGATGACGTACAGACGGGGGTATAAACTCCTCCTCACATGCACCACGGAAGGTAGCCCATGCTATCGTCTTCCCTCCATTCTCAACTGGAAGAGATCGCCGATGCACGTCCCACCAGTCGTGCGCATTGAGGCAAAGCTGCAATTGAGCACATGCGATACGCTTGTCTTCAGGCACTTCTAGGAGAGAAAAATGGTCTTCAAGCTCGACGAGCCAATCTAGGGCCACGATTGGGTCCTCAGTCCCTTTAAATGGCGTATTGCAGACTTTCTTGAAGTTACCAAAGGTGAAGGCAGTTACTTCCCTCGTCCTTGGCACTGACGGTGTCTCGACTTTAAGTATTGGTTGTTCCACCGGAGTCGCTGCTGTCGCTGCGGACTGGTTGGAGGCCAAAGTCTGAATAAGTTGCTGCAGGGTATCTACCTGCTTTTGTTGGACTGAGAGTCGGACCTCTAGATTGCTCTCGAACTTGGCTTGGCGGGCATCATCTTTCTGTCGTTGTGCTTCCAATATTTGCATCACTTGCTGAAGCGGATCAGCTCGAGACATGCCCCGTTGGCTCCGAGAGCTTCTTGATGTGCCGGAGCTGCTCTCCTGAGCCCGTGTCTCGCCTGGTGCTAGAGCTGATGGTTGCGCTTGCATCATTCCTCCAAAAAAAGGTAAATTATATCAGGATCATAAGGTATTATGGACTTATTGCATGAACGTATCTTATTTTGGCCTTAACGAGTTCAACAGTTCGCATATGGATTTATCGTTAAGGGAACTTTTCCAGTTCAAGGGTCAAAGTAACTTTGAAGATGTGCTCTGATACCAATATGTCACGCCCCAATTCCGTAGAATCGATAGTCGTCCCCCGGGCGTGACCGCCGTGTGGGCCTAGGTTGCGCGCCGCACAAGGCTAAGTATTTTTGTTTTGCATAGCGAGCACATATTCAGAATACGTAGATAAATTGAAACACAATTGAAGCATAAAAAAGTTCTCTTTTATTGATAATATGAACATCTATTACAAACTCCTTGAACTTAGTCATAAGGTTGCCCTATGGGCTTACAAAAGTGTTGACACAAAATGAGATATCAGTCCTGTACATTACATCCCTTACTAAAACTCAAAATATAAGACCTCCAGTCGGAACGACGGCCTTTCCACGAAGCTGCATAATTGCTTGGGTTTGCTAGCTTCTATCTTCAAAATACTTCAAAAGGTGGCACGGTCAAGGCATGCCTACAGCTGGACTGGATTGGGGGATTGTCTTCTGCTTCTCGCTTGGTTCTCCTTGGCATGGAAAACCTGTTTTAACGAGGGTCAGTACATCAAAATATACTGGTGAAGGCAAGCTAACCCACCTATACCAATCAACACGTTATTTTAATAAAGCATGCATATTTATTATAGTCTTTTTATCTTGCCTTAGTTTATTTTACAGCAAGCAATAGATATAGAAATCAATAAAATAACCTGCCACCGCTCGGTGACATTTACCTGTCCGTCTGAACCACCTGTATAATACTTACCCTGCCTTCCCTGCCAAGAAGACATAAGTTAGTTGCAACAAGTTTAAATATACGAGAGGATCACTGGCTTGATGCCATAATGGACGATATAATCTATGGGCAAGGATGGTATGCAATAAAGTAGTGGAGGCGCTGCATAATCCTGCCCGGGACATGAGACTATCATGAAGTTCCGTCCGGATCGGATCGGTACCAGTGCCCCAGCAACCGTCCGCACGAACCCGAAGGCCTTGTGCATAAGTTGTCCGTGATCAATGGCGTTTATGTTAAGTTTACCATTTATGTAACTGAGGCAACAAAATCAGGAGATAGGTAGCTTTGTATGGTTTATTTTGCATAGTCTCCCTGATCAATTGTTGCATGGCAAGGGGTATTCTACATATAGCATATTTATAGAAGAAGTAAGCATTCTAACTTCTATTTATGCATATGATGAATAATTCAAACGAGCAAACATGTAAGTAAGTAACCGTTCACAAGTTTCATTGACAAGCATACTGATCCAAGTATATTCCCTTATTATCTTGATATCTTTTATTTATTACTTGGTATCGTCTGATCGGAACAAGCAAGAATGCAAGATTATGGGTGTAAAGACTAGCAAGAAGGGCTAGCTAATCAGGATGGTAGCCACTCACTTAGTAGTTGGAAGGAAGAAGGAAAGAAGTACTTTAGGAGTCCGTTCGAGCGGCGCCTACTGCTGGTTCACCTGTATTGCCACGAACAGCTGATCAATACCTCTTCTACTCTTTCCATTATCAAAATTGAAGCACAGTTCATCGAACAAAAATAATGAAATCCATCGAAACAGTTCAAGAAATCTCAAGCAAATCCGAAAACTAACTCAAAGCACGAAAGCAACAAGCGACAGCGAAAACTAGGCAACAAAAGATGCAGCAGAGAGGTCCCTCCTGACTCTGCCGCTAAGTCGATCCCAGGGGCACGGTCTACTGAATATGGGAATCGATTCCGAAGAAGCAAATCCATAAAGAGGATGGGTTCTTGTTTCAATCTATCCCGATCGAACGATACCGTCTAGTATTTCTTAGCCGCGCTCCCCGAATAGGGGGAACGGGGCACCACACTACGTACATTTTGTACTAAGATAATTTCTTCAAAAGTATGCCAATCCTACTTGGCACACTTTTGAATGGGTTTGCAAGTCATTAAGGATGTATGCCACTGCTTAAATAGCTAAGTTGACGCACTTTGCATATATTGCAGAGTTGATGCACTTTGGTGAACTTTCCTTACCGGCGCACTTTGTCCCTTCTGGAGAATGGAATACTTTGCTGTGTGGTGCACTATGTGGCATTCTCCAGAGACGATGCACTTTGTAGCCTTTCTTATTACTTAATGACTAAGCAAAGATTTCTAACCATTCTCGAGAATTATGTTCTCAACAGCAGAGTCATCTCGACTGATGTGACATGCCTTAGAACTTGTGTTTAATCTTTTAGTAGACCTTCCTGCACTTGTTTGTGCGGCAAATCTCACTACTGGTATACTTGGTGAAAGTGCATCAAGTTCATAGCTTGGGTACTTTCATTGTGCGCCAATGATAGATTTATGTGCCAAGCTCCTTGCTCGCGCCCTTTTATCATTGTGCATCAAGGTCCTTGAAATGCGCTTTAGTATGATTGTGCGTCATCTTTTACTCGGAGCACTTTTGTATCAAAGTGCGCCAGAACTGCCTGAATTAGTGATTTGTGCGCCAGTAGTGGATTTTTTCCTTTGTTCGAGGATATTACTTTCTTGCATGATTTTATGCGCCAACCTTGAATTATTAATTTATGCGTTTGTATGCCAATATTCTCTTTTATATGCTTAACTCTTGATGATTCTTTAGTTCTCTTTAATTCCGTTATTTTAGTTAATCCTGGTTATTTTATGAATATGACATTCTTGATATTGATCTTAATTTTCTGACATGATCTATTGATTGTACATTATAAATAAACTCCTGAATCTTGACATAGAATTGATAATACTGATAATCTTGATTATGTACTGATAATCCTGATCCTATACTGATAACCCTGATACTCCTGATCTTGATACTCCTGATAGTGGCTCGATGTAGTATAACCCCCTCCCACAAATTTTAAATTTTAATTTTAATTATTTTTATTAAATTATTAAATTTTCTTAGATTATTTTCTTGGTTAATTAGAAAATAAAATTTCTTAATTTAATTACTTATATAAATATTTATTTAAGAGTATTTCGCAAAAGTAATTTTTATTTTTAAAATCATTTGTCAAAGTAATATATTTTCTCTCAGAATTTATTATATACAAATATATATATTTTTATATATATATATATATATATATATATATATATATATATATATATATATATTGTTAAAAGAGAAAGAAAAAGGAAAAGTAAGAAAAAAATAAACACACGCACACACACACACACACACACAACAACTAAAACCAATACCTAACTTTAACTCGACCCTAAACAAAATAAATAAAACAACCTATATTAAGCCGACCCCCTTCACCCGCTAACTCGCACGCTCCCCCTCCCTCTCTTAATTTATATATATAGAGGCACAATCATAAAAACCTAAACCCTAAATCTCCACTCTTCCTCCCCGATACCCCAAAGCCGCACCGCCGCCGTCAGCGTCTGAAACCGCCAAACCCGCGTGCGCAACACTGCTCCACGAGTCCCACTTCGAGGTATGATAACTCCCTCGTCTTCGTATTATTTTTTTTCGATTCTTCGTACACGCTCACAACATAACTTTTAAAAATTTCTTCAATTAGAATGCTTTTATGTGCCCTAGATTGAAAGAAAAATCGATCCAAAGTTGGACGAAAAACTGTTTCAAAACAGTTCAAAAAATCAGTCCAAGTACCCCTGTTTATGTCCAATTTTCTAACCAACTCATTTAATATTTTTAAAATCTATTTAAAGATACTTGTTCAAAATATATCCAAGATTATTTATATTCTTTTTATTTTTTTAATTTACTTTATTTGTCAAATTATTTTGTTTTCAAAAAGACAAAAAAAATCAGGTTTTCAAGATCCAAAATTTTGCGATTTGGAGTGTCCCCCGCCAAATAAGACCACCTCGTCGTATACGAATTGTACCGAAAGCCACATATGGTATATTCTGATGTGTGGGCTTTCGCAAAAGTTGATTAGGATGTGTGTGCACGCTGGAATTAATCCATATCCGTAAAAAGTCCTATGTATCAGTATTTTACAAAATATTCAATTAGTTTGTGATCGCACATTGGATCGCCACAAAACTTTTATCATTGGACTCGCAGCATTTGACTTGTCCTGTGACCCAAGTTTCATCCGATTCTGAGTCAGTCGAAGGATCGTCGTTTCGCGGGCCCCACGATTCGACTTGACGAGCGATTTTGTGATCGGCTCACCGGAATCCAAAGTTGGACATACTGTTGACTGTGTATAGTCGTTTAAGATTTATTTGACCTATAATTTATCCTATTTAGAGACTTTTACCCTAGCACATATTTTGGTACAAAATGATCCACATGTGGACCCCGCTTTGGCCAAAAATTTCTGTTTTAGCCTATGTGTTCAAATTGGACGAAATGGTAGTATTTTTTGACTATCTCACCCTTTCCAAAAATGTTGGTGATGTCTGTTTTAGAATCCGAAGACTTTTTTGATGCTTCTACATTTTTTGATTTGTGGTATATGTTGTCTTGAGTCATTTCAGCACCAAACCACTGTCGGGCAAATATACCTTGCCATGATGACTGTTTATTTACATTTTGTACAGCATGTTGTATTTATGTTACTTATTTATTTAGTTATTTTCTATAAAATTATGCGTCTAAGATAGACGGGTGCAACGACGATTGTATCGTCTTTATTTTCTTACTATGCATATTGACCTAGAGTTATGTGACCACCCCATGTTTGTGAGGTATCCTTATATCTCCAAGACCTTGGCATATACGTTATACATACATAGATGTGTGATATACATGAGAGGGCATGTACTGTCGTATTTGATTGATCATCAGAACAAACAGACGTGTGTCGACTTAGTTCATATTTTGTTGTTTAGGTGCATTCATTAACTTAGTGGTGAGGAACTGGACGTGTCGTATCGTGGACATGATCCGAACATTCATTTGGGTGGGGAGTATATACATGAGTCATTTGGGCTACTTTATACTTTCTTATGACCGTACGCTCTGAGAGAGATACGGGTTGACGACCATGGATTTATATGAGAGAGATTGGCCTCTAGCATCCAGGGGATGCTTTGCGGCATATACATGATTGGATAGATTATATACCTTTAGACCTCTAGTCTCGGAGGAGTCTATATCGATCCCATTTTAGCCAGACATCCCATTCATGCGAAGGTTATCCTCAATTGAATTCACGTAGCTTGGTTAGTTTATCCAGTACATATGTTTATATTCAATTTATGATTGGCATGCTTCTACGTATCTTGTTACGTCTCTCTGAGGACCTGACCCCTTTTCGGGTGTAGACGATCATGACTATTCGCAGAAGCACGGACCAGGACTTGCTACTTCTTTCTCTTTCGTAGAGGTCTTCCCTTCTAGTCTCTCTGATCATTGGATGATGTACTTATTATATTTTCTTTCATATTCTAGTTGGTAGTGGATTTGTCTCTACCCAACCATTAGTCTTTTCGACTATTTCATACTTGGTTCACTATCATATTTGGTTATTTATTTTTATTTGATTTTGTGGATGAGATTAGTTTTGCCTGTGACTTGCGATATTATGTACCACTTGTGAATTATTATTCATAATACAACGTATGTATGTGTTATAGTTTCCATATATTAGAGTTGCTATATATATACGGATGGCAAGCTTACGTATTCCTAGTCCTACGTATTTTGGGACTGGGGCTTGACACGTAGTGCACCATCCTGATACTCATGATCCTGATAATCTTGATAGTGGCTCGATGTAGCGTACTCCTGACTTGAGAATTCTTGTAACTATCCTGATCAAGACTATTAGTAGCACATGTATTGCATGACATGTATTCTCGTGGTTAATTTTGATTGTACCCATTAAGTTATTGTCATGTCTTATATCATGTCTAAGGCATATTCCTGAGCACCACGGTCGAAACTCCTTGATAATTGTCCAGGCTAATAACTAGAATAATAATCTAGAAAAGCATATAGAGATTTTCTTGCTACATGTAATCCCGGTATCCCAGCGACATCTGATAAATTTGGAGCTCTCCGTCGTGAGGGGCACACTTCTAGCACCCCGATGAGTATTATACTACCAGAAAAGATAAAAAATGATTATACCAAATAAATCTATACTATGTACATGTTCTTATGGATAACCCAGATAGTCTGCAGGGTATATGGCTGTAAGAAATCTTAAACTGCATGTGTTAGTAAGTAGGACTGTGATAACCCTAGTTAGCTAATGATAGCAATCCATAGGGCATGATTGGCCGTGATCGCTTAATTTTTAGTCTAGTTTAGTCATATCATAATTTTATTAGCAGCTGATCTGAAAATGGCAACTGGAGTACTGATTCCAGATGTCCTTGTTTAATTACTCATGAACAGCTTAACTATTATTTTACCTGTTATACTGTTTAGCTATTACTATACCTACTATTCTTATTAATTTGTCTGTATATTGGTTTTAGTTCATAAGTTTGGCTTCCTTGTGGTACTTGCTGTTTTGGGGTCTGACCTCACTGGTTTTGTATGGCCAGATTTTGAAAAAGGACCGTCGGATCTTCCGTACTTCCCGCCTCATGATGGTGAACATGAGGAGCATCCGAGGACATGAGTGGGTTTCTTCTTCCTCACCCACTTGATCTTGTATATATTTTTGAGACATTTAGCCATTGAGCATGTGTTTAGCTCATATTTTGGGACTTGACATTCTAGTCTGCGGGCCTACATATAAAGCATATTCTAGACTATAGCTAGAGCTGATCATATAACATTGTACTCTGCTAGTTCTTCATTTTTGGTAACTAGCTTCATGATCATCTGGGTATGTATAGTTTGGGACGTCTTACTATTATATATTGGTGATCATACATCTTATAAACTTGATGCTTGCTTGAGATTGAGATACCTAGGATTCTTGACCAGGATTGCCTGATGGATTTAGAGTAAACCCTTACATGTCTAGATAGCCGTGAATGTATCTCAAGGTATAGAGTACTCTGGTATATGTAGCTGGCTTTATCTTCCCCCGCTCTCCAGTATTTTGGTTCTGGGGCATGATACGGTTTAAGTGGTGGCTCATGCATGTCTAAAAATTCAAAAGTGTGGGGGGTTTACCTATGTGTTGTAGATGTCTCAATCAAGATACTTTTTGATCTCCTCCAATATCGAATTTATATCCCTGAAATCTTGATTCAACATCTGATTTGATCATCAATCAATCTTTTTTGTCCCTTTGATGATCCTTGTGTCCTTTATCTTTCAGAGATATTATTCCAGGTCTTTCTGATCATCCATCCCGAGTTCCTCCAAGTAACAAGATAATATCCCGATGCCTAGCAAACCCTTAAGTTTCATCCTCAGCATTCCGGGTTTGGGTCCAGAATACCTCAAGATGAGGAACCTCAGATCCCGCCAGTACCTCTTGTGCAACCAGTACCTGATGTAGGAGGGGACAACAATATGCTAATTGGTATTCTTCAGGAATTATTGGCATATCAAGAACGTCGAGAGGACGTACTCATTCATGCAGTACAAGGGCTTTGGAAAGAGGCGAACATCGTGCCAACAACTCGGCAAGCAACTTTAAGCGCCTCCAACCCTCGTATTTCTATGGCACCGAGGATGCGATTGCTTTAGACGCTTGGCTTTAGGATACTGAGGCTATTCTAAAGGCAGTCAGAGTTCCGACTAGAGAGCAAGTCTTAGTGCTTCTGTTATAATTGTTAGATTTATCCCAAAACTGGTAGGCAACACAGATAGTTTCAGGTCAGATACTTTGATGCGGTATCGCGTTATAATCTGCAACAAAGATTTAATAACTTGAAGTAGATAGGCAGGACTGTCGACGAACGGCTACGCGGTAGAGTTTTGTAGACTTAGTCGGTTTGTTCCTACCTTTGTGGCGACCGAATTAGACAGAGCAAGCAGTTTCTAGTAAGGACTTCACCTGGAGATCATATTGGCAGTGGGACATCATGAGTTTCAGACTTTTGATGATGTGTTAAGAGCAGCAAGGAGGCATGAGTATACCTCCCAGAGGATAGTGGATAGGACTGGAGGCTGTAAGAGGGCCCATACTTCGTCGGTTCTTATAACCTGTCTTCAGCACCAGCCCCGGCAGTTAGGGCTTTAACTATCATATCTCCGAGGAGGCCAGTTTCAACAGCCTTCGTTCAATAAACAGTCCTAACTCAAACTCAGCAGTAGATATTATCTTCTTCAGTGGGATGTTCTTATTATGGAAAACCAGGACACATAATTTTAGAGTGTCGCAGAGCACAAGGGTTATATGTCACGCCCCAATCTCCCGCAAGCTCGATAGTCCCCGCTGAACATGAATCACCACATTGCAGCTCTCCCGTAGGACAATCGTTCTCATCAAAATATGATGCCGTGCAAGCCTAAGATGCGCTTGTACAAGGCCAAAGCTTTGATACAAGAGCAAGTAAGCTATTCAATACTGAAGCAGCAGCACACATATTGCAGAAAAGTAAAGAACGCAATGGCACATAAAAAATAAGCTCTTTTATTGATATTCACAAGTGTTACAAGTGGCTCATGGCCGAGGTTATAATTCGCTCAAGCACTCTATCTCTTAATTACAATAATACCGTTCCATACATCATGTCCCTCTATACAAAGCAGCTCAAAGCAGGCACAAACTCAATGCGGCTCAAGGCATCGACTCCAAATTTTTGGCTCCTTGGGATGAGGCACGACTATCACTTCCTCGGATGAACAGGCACCTGAGAATAAGCAAAATGTCGGAGGGTCAGCACTTTATATAAGTACTGATAGATAAAATAACTGAACAGAAGCTACACCCCCTGAAACCCACACTAAGTAATCATGTGGCAAAATTTTGCATTACTAGTGATCTTGCTACTTTTACCTATGTTCATTTCATGCAGTTTGCTAGCAGAGTCATATTTTTGTGTATTTGGAAATATTCTTTTGAAAACAGAAATCAAACAACCAATCAATCGAGGCAACCAATTCAAGCACGATGATCCTATCCGGACGTGCGCAGCGTATTTGGTGAACTATACCTAAGAATTCTAGGGACATGCAACATTTAGGAACCATCATTCAATCAAGCACACAAGTTAAACTATCAATCAGAGGTCAGTCCCCGAAAAACTCAGGATCAGTAGCGGTAATCCAGCTAACCAATGACTCTATATCTGATGCTATTAGCAGTTATGACCCTTGGTTGCACATTACTGCCATTATAACAGCCGTAACCAAGGTTTAGCTCTGCACTAATAGTCATTGTCCGACTGATGCAATGCATGAAGCTCTAACAGGTATTCTCTACGATGCAGATAACAATGAACATGCATGCTTATGCATAAACTCATATTTTTTACCCCATAGCCGAACGATTATCCCTGCAGCAGACATACAAGTTAGAAACAATTTACATAAACATATATGTTTAACGTTCTCTAGTTTCCTGTCCGTCTCTGCATCAAACAGTTAGGTATGCAAGAAGGCTAGCCTAGCATGCTCCCTAACTACCTAAATGCATCTATCTCCATGAACTTCTCTAGTGCAGACTCAACTCTTCTCAACAGAAGCACCGCCTCCCATCTAATAGCCACGCCCCCCAAGATCCCGTAGGACCGGAATATCAGGGCGCACTATTAGTCTTACCCCATCGAATCTCCATCCTCCATTCTAATACCCACACCCCAAGCTCAGGGCACGATATTAGTCTCCCATATTTCGTTTGTCTTCCATCCACCGCAAGCACCCATATTTCACTGGCACATCTATTTCACAATAGCAACACAACGTGACAAAGCAACATTCAAACCATCTTATCATATTCCTAATAGCCGCACCCCCTAGATCCCGAAGGACCGGAACATCAGGACGGGCTACTAGTCTCTGCACACACAAGACAAGCATTTACTCTCATATTGAAATAAGCATTCATTCCTTAAAGCTTAAGCATTCAAGACAAGCCATATCAACACGATGACAAGCAAACATATGAACGATCTTTCAGTTGAGACTAGCATGGCATGGGTCTATGTATCACATCAAGTTAAACATGCAGTTCTATTCTTCTTTTAACTAGACAAGATTCGATAGCGGTGTCAGTGTTTCTAGCATGCAACATTTCTTATTCTTAGCATGGCAATGGCTCTAACTCTTTTAGGCAGAGGCAGAATCTATCATTTATGAAACAATCTTCTTAGCAATAAGTAATCAAAAACTCAGATTCATTATTAAGTCGTGCAAGAATCAGATAATGCAGTTCTGCCCACTCACATTGATTAGTCGGTAGGGAACTCTCTGAGAAGACTTCCGTTCGAGCAAGTAAGGCGATATCACTTGTACATAGCATCAACGCGGAGCGGGGTGCTACATACTTACCCACCAATAAAGAGTTCCGTCCTCGAAACTTAAGGAGAAACTCACAAAAACATAGAGCAGCAATAGTCCTCATCCCTAACCATCCCAAATCAAAACTCAGCAATCCAGAAATCACAAATCATATCTCAAGCAATGAAACAAATCCAGAAAACTTTTGCCGGCAACTTTGAGAATATTTACGGACTCATTGTATGGAACGTTCATTGCATCTCACATCAGGCACATCTCAGAGTTGGAGGCAACGGAATGGACAAAGAATCGAGTCGCTCTGATACCATTATGTCATGCTCCAATCTCCCGCAAGCTCGATAGTCCCCGTTGAACGTGAATTACCACGTTGTAGCTCTCCCGCAGGACAATCGTTCTCATCGGGACATGAGGCCGTGCAAGCCTAAGATGCGCTTGCATAAGGCCAAAGCTTTGATACAAGGGCAAGTAAGCTATTCAATACTGAAGCAGCGGCACACATATTGCAGAAAAGTAAAAAACGTAATGGCACATAAAAAATAACCTTTTTTTATTGATATTCACAAGTGTTACAAGCGGCTCATGGCCACGGTTACAATTTGCTCAAGCACTCTATCTCTCGATTACAATAACACCATTCCATACATCATGTCCCTCTATACAAAGCAGCTCAAAGCAGGCACAAACTCGATGCGGCTCAAGGCTTCGACTCCAGATTTCTGGCTCCTTGGGATGAGGTACGGCTATCGCTTCCTCGGATGAACAGGCACCTGAGAACAAGCAAACTGTTGGTGGGTCAGCACTTTATACAAGTACTGATGAGATAAAATAACTGAACAGAAGCTACACCCCTTGAAACCCACACTAAGTAATCATGTGGTAAAATATTGCATTACTAGTGATCTTGCTACTTTTACCTATGTTCATTTCATGCTGTTTGCTAGCAGAGTCATATTTTTGTGTATTTGGAAACAATTTTTAAAAACAGAAATAAAATAATTAATCAATCGAGGCAACCAATTCAAGCACGATGATTCTATCCGGGCGTGCGCAGCATGTTTGGTGAACTATACCCAAGAATTCTAGGGACAGGCAGCATTTAGGAACCATTATTCAATCAAGCACACAAGTTAAACTATCAATCAGAGGTCGGTCCCCGAGAAACTTAGGATCGGTAGCGGTAATCCAGCTAACCAATAACTCTATATCTAATGCTATTAGCAGCTGTGACCCTTGGTTGCACGTTACTGTCGTTATAGCAGCCGTAACCAAGGTTCAGCTCTGCACTAATAATCATTGTCCGACCGATATAATGCATGAAGCACTAACAGGTATTCTCTACGATGCAGACAATAATGAACATGTATGCTTATGCATAAACTCATATTTTTTACCCCATAGCCGAACGGTTATTCCTGTAGTAGACATACAAGTTAGCAAAAATTTGCATAAACATATATGTTTACCGTTCTCTAGTTTCCTGTCCGTCTCTGCATCAAACAATTAGGTATGCAAGAAGGCTAGCCTAGCATGCTCCCTAACTACCTGAATGCAGCTATCTCCAGGAACTTTTCTAGTGCAGACTCAACTCTTCTCAACAGAAGTACCGCCTCCCATCTAATAGCCATGCCCCCCAAGATCCCGTAGGACCGGAACATCAGGGCGCACTATTAGTCTTACCCTATCGAATCTCCATCCTCCATTCTAATACCCACACCCCAAGCTCAGGGCACGATATTAGTCTCCCATATTTTGTTTGTCCTCCATCCACCGCAAGCACCCATATTTCACTAGCACATCTCTTTCACAATAGCAACACAACATGACAAAGCAACATTCAAACCATCTTATCACATTTCTAATAGCCGCACCCCCTAGATCCCGAAGGACCGGAACATCAGGGTGGGCTACTAGTCTCTGCACACACAAGACAAGCATTTACTCTCATATTGAAATAAGCATTCATTCCTTAAAGCTTAAGCATTCAAGAAAATCCATATCAACACGATAACAAGCAAACATATGAACGATCTTTCAGTTGAGACAAGCATGGCACGAGTCTATGTATCACATCAAGTTAAATATGCAGTTCTATTCTTGTTTTAACTAGACAAGATTCGATAGCGGTGTCAGTATTTCTAGCATGCAACATTTCTTATTCTTAGCATGGCAGTGGCTCTAACTCTTTTAGGCAGAGGCAGGATCTATCATTCTTTTTATGAAATAATCTTCTTAGCAACAAGCAATCAAAAACTCAGATTCATTATTAAGTCGTACAAGAATCAGAGAATGCAGTTCTGCCCACTCACATTGATTAGTCGGTAGGGAACTCTCCGAGAAGACTTTCGTTCGAGCAAGTAAGACGATATCACTTGTACATAGCGTCGACGCAGAGCGGGGTGCTACATACTTACCCACCAATAAAGAGTTTTGTCCTCAAAACTCAAGGAGAAACTCACGAATACACAGAGCAGCGATAGTCCTCATCCCTCTCCATCCCAAATCAAAACTCAGCAATCCAGAAATCACAAATCATATCTCAAGCAATAAAAACAAATCCAGAAAACTTTTGCCGGCAACTTTGAGAATATTTACGAACTCATTGTATGGAACGTTCATTGCATCTCACATCAGGCACATCTCAGAGTTGGAGGCAACAGAATGGATAAAGAATCGAGTCGCTCTGATACCATTATGTCATGCCCCAATCTTCCACAAGCTCGATAGTCCCCGCTGAACGTGAATCACCACGTTACAGCTCTCCCGTAGGACAATCGTTCTCATCGGAATGTGATGCCGTACAAGCCTAAGATGCGCTTGCACAAGTCCAAAGGTTTGATACAAGGGCAAGTAAGATATTCAATACTGAAGCAGCGGCACACATATTGCAAAAAAGTAAAGAACGCAATGGCACATAAAAAACAAGCTCTTTTATTGATATTCACAAGTGTTACAAGTGGCTCATGGCCGAGGTTATAATTCGCTCAAGCACTCTATCTCTCAATTATAATAACACCATTCCATACATCATGTCCCTCTATACAAAGCAGCTCAAAGTAGACACAAACTCGATGCGACTCAAGGCATCAACTCCAAATTTTTGGCTCCTTGGGATGAGGCATGGCTATCGCTTCCTCGGATGAACAGGCACCTGAGAACAAACAAATTGTTGGTGGGTCAGCACTTTATACAAGTACTGGTGAGATAAAATAACTGAACAGAAGCTACACCCCCTGAAACTCACACTAAGTAATCATGTGGCAAAATATTGCATTACTAGTGATCTTGCTACTTTTACCTATGTTCATTTCATACAGTTTGCTAGCAGAGTCATATTTTTGTGTATTTGGAAACATTCTTTTAAAAACAGAAATCAAACAATCAATCAATCGAGGCAACCAGATGATCCTATCCGGGCGTGCACAGCGTGTTTGGTGAACTATACCCAAGAATTCTAGGGACAGGCAGCATTTAGGAACCATCATTCAATCAAGCACACAAGTTAAACTATCAATCATAAGTCAGTCCCCGAGAAACTCAAGATCGGTAGCGGTAATCCAGCTAACCAATGACTCTATATCTGATGCTATTAATAGCTGTGACCCTTGGTTGCACATTACTGCTGTTATAGCAGCCGTAACCAAGGTTTAGCTCTGCACTAATAGTCATTGTCCGACCGATGCAATGCATGAAGAACTAACAGGTATTCTCTATGATGCAGACAATAATGAACATGCATACTTATGCATAAACTCATATTTCTTACCCCATAGCCGAACGGTTATCCCTGCAGCAGACATACAAGTTAGCAATAATTTGCATAAACATATATGTTTACCATTCTCTAGTTTCCTGTCCGTCTCTGCATCAAACAGTTAGGTATACAAGAAGTCTAGCCTAGCATGCTCCCTAACTACCTGAATGCAGCTATCTCCATGAACTTCTCTAGTGCAGACTCAACTCTTCTCAACAGAAGCACCGCCTCCCATCTAATAGCCACGCCCCCCAAGATCCCGTAGGACCGGAACATCAGGGCGCACTATTAGTCTTACCCCATCGAATCTCTATCCTCCATTCTAATACCCACACCCCGAGCTCAGGACGCAATATTAGTCTCCTATATTTTGTTTGTCCTCCATCCATCGCAAGCACCTATATTTTACTAGCATATCTCTTTCACAATAGCAACACAACGTAACAAAGCAATATTCAAACCATCTTATCACATTCCTAATAGCCGCACCCCCTAGATCCTGAAGGACAAAAACATCAGGGCGGGCTACTAGTCTCTGCACACACAAGACAAGCATTTACTCTCACATCGAAACAAGCATTCATTCCTTAAAGCTTAAGCATTCAAGACAAGCCATATCAACACGATTACAAGCAAACATATGAACGATCTTTCAGTTAAGACTAGCATGGCATGGGTGTATGTATCACATCAAGTTAAACATGCAGTTCTATTCTTCTTTTAACTAGACAAGATTCGATAGCGGTGTCAGTGTTTCTAGCATGCAACATTTCTTATTCTTAGATGGCAATGGCTCTAACTCTTTTAGGCAGAGACAGGATCTATCATTCTTTTTATGAAACAATCTTCTTAGCAATAAGCAGTCAATAAGCAACATGCAGGATCTATCATTCTTTTTATTAAGTCGTGCAAGAATCAGAGAATACACTTTTGCCCACTCATATTGATTAGTCGATAGAGAACTCTCCAAGAAGACTTTCATTCGAGCAAGCAAGGCGATATCACTTGTACATAGCGTCGACGCGGAGCGGAGCGCTACATTATACTTAGCATATGGAGCACTAAGACACAGAGTAAGATCTTGCCTAAACAGAGCTAGTTCATTATCATCCTCCCCGGTAGGATCCCAGTATAGGGCTTCAACGTTGGTTCAAGAATGCCCGGGTCAGAGACCTTTGTCGACCCATTCTTAAGTATTCCAGCAGTAGAGGCCACAACAGTATGTGCAGGCCCAAGCTCAAGTACAAGCCAGGCAAGGAGGTTCGCAGCAGCGAGAAACAACACCGAGAGGATGAGGTCAGGCTTTGGCACTAAACGTAGAAGAGCAGCTAGCTTCAGATGAGGTGGTGGCAGGTACCATTCTCGTTAACTCTCATTCAGCTTCAGTATTGTTTGATTCTGGTGAATCATATTCCTTTATGTCTGCATGATTTACGATACTAGTTAGATTAGAACCCGAATTATTGTCTGTAAGACTCAATATACTTACTGATAATGGTATCCTGGGAGTAGATAAAGTTTTATACCTCATGTCAGGTCGTAGTATATAGGAGAGATATTCCTGCTAGACTAATAGATACTATAGAAGATTATGATGTCATCCTAGGAATGGATTGGTTGAGTACCCGATACATGACGATAGATTGCCATGATGGCAAGGTTATCTTTCTTATCCCCGGAGTGGAAGAATTCTTATTTTTTAGAGGAAAGATAGAGTCTCTGTTAGCAATCATGAAAATGGCAGTAACAGAAGGAGTACAATTCCCTAAAGTGGTCAGTGAGTTTCCAGATATGTCCCTAGAAGAGCTTCCAGGCATGCCACCAGAAAGAGATATAGAGTTTACCATTGATCTACTTCCAAGAAGAGCACCAATATCAAAGAGAGTCTACATGATGGTGCCATCACAGTTGAAAGTCTTGTACCGAATAATTGAAGAATTGAGAACCAAGGGATTCATTTGTGCTAGTAGATCACCTTGGGGAGCCCCAATGCTTATAGTGAAGAAGAATGATGGAACTTTCCATTTGTGTGTTGATTATCGTACCCTCAATGCGGTAAACATCAAGAATAAGTATCCCTTGCGAAGGATCGATGACTTATTTGATTAGCTTAGTGGAGCAGCAGTATTTTTCAAGATTGATTTACGGTCGAGATATCACTAGATCAGAGTCAGAGAGCAAGATATACCCAAGACGATATTCAGATCAATATATGGACATTGAGAGTTTCTAGTAATGCTCTTTGGAGCAACCAATGTGCCAGCAGTATTTATGGATCTCATGAATCATATTTTTATGTTATACTTGAACAAGTTCGTGATTGTGTTTATCGATGATATCTTGATTTACTATCGAAGTGAAGCAGAGCACGAGCAACATCTTTGTGCAGTTCTTCAAGTCCTTAGAGAATATAAGTTATATGTCAAGTACAACAAGTGTGAGTTCTGACTTGATCGTATTTTATACTTTGGGCATATTATTAAAAAAGGTGGCGTAGAAGTGGATCCCCAGAAGATAGAAGCCGTTGAGACATGGCCAGTATCTAGAACAGTAGTAGAAGTTCATAGTTTCCTAGGACTAGCAGGATATTATTGAATATTTGTGTCATAATTTACTAGAATTTTTGTGCCCTTAACATAATTGACTCGTAAGGATGTGCGTTTTAATTAGACAGATGAATGTCAAAACTCTTTCGGCACCAATTTTGACACTTCCAGATGGGACATGTGGTTTCACGGTATATTATGATACATCAGGAAAAGGACTAGGGTGTGTTCTTATGCAGTATGGTAAAGTTATAGCCTATGCGTCTCGGCAACTTTGAGACCATAAAAAAAAATATCTAACACATGACTTGGAGTTAGCAGTAGTTATTTTTGCACTCAAATTTTGGAGGCATTACCTATATAGAGGTTGAGTAGAGATTTATCTGATCATAAGAGTTTGAAGTATGTCTTTACTCAGAAGAATCTCAATATAAGAGAGAGAAGATGGCTAGAGTTGATGACAAACTATGATCTTGACCTTCAGTATCATCCAGGGAAGGCTAATGTCATGGCATATGCTTTGAGCCGGAGAGCAGGAGCATATTTTCTCACGACGCATCGAGAGAATTGAGAAGATTTTAGGATTGTTCACCATTAAAACTGATTGTTTCAATAACAAACTAGAGAAAGTACAAAAAGGTCCTATACAAACAATCTAAGTATAATATTTGATTATTGAGTGTGACGATAGAGAAGGAGCGTTATGGCGGCTCCTTTACTACGTTGACGATCCGACGCAAGGTGAGAAAGCTTATGTTCTCTCTTTGCTCATTTCGGTATGCTCTCTGTGTGTTGGGTGACCCCTCTCTGTTTGTCTTTTTTGGGCATGCCACCCGAGTATATATAGTCATCCTTGGGCTCGCATATATTGGGCCACATAGATGCTAGAGGGTGCCACGTATGCCTCCTGAATAGGGTACAGCTGTAACCGTGAGCATGCCAAGCTACCCCATTATTGAAGATCTGGGCGGTTCTCATCCTTTGTGGGCATGACTTGGTCATCTTGACACATAGTCCGCACATGGTTGGAGAAAATTGCTCTTATCGTAACATCAAGATTTGGTCTTCATAGAGTCTAAAATACATATGGCCAGAGATGTATAGGATGCATGGAGCCTGGGACACCTGGGGCCAGAGACGAATAGAACGCATGGAGCTTGGGATGCATGAGGCCAAGGACACATATGACGCATGGAGTCTGGGATGCACGATGCCAGAGATGCGTGGGGCCGCATAGAGTCTGGGACGCATATAGCCAAAAACGGATGGGATCATATAAAGTCTGGGACACATGGGTCCAGAGATGTATGGGACCACATGAGGTCTGGGATGCATAGGCCCAGTTATGTTGTACACGTGGCACTGCACATCCGTCGAGAGTGAAGTTCTGTGCTGACGTGAGACTTTGTGTGTTCATATTTTTTGAGGCATTCAGAAAACCCTTTTTGTCCGTATTCTGTGTCAGATGCATTCTTGTTACTAGGATAACGTATCAGGTCCAGCAGTAGCCAAAGCTGCTTTTGGCTGATTGGGACGTATGGATGTTGCCTTTCTGGGCCGCATGGTGACTCTGCTGCCCGATCTCTTCTGAGCTTTTACTTTGGGATGCATGGTTGTTAGACTCATGGGTCCATATTTTCTATGCTTCTACAAGACCCCCTTCAAAGTCTTCAAACTGACAAGTTTGAAATACTTTGAATAAGAAGCATGGACAGGGAGCACTTGGACTACATAGATGTTGGGCCGCATCGATGAGCGCTTCTAGGCTGTCAAATCTTTATTTAATGCAGGATTTGGCTCAATTCTTGAGTGGATTTCTTAGGATTTTATGCACGAGAGTATAAGTAATAAATTCAAAATAGGCCTTGCCAGAGGTGATATGGACGTGGCAAGTTTGGTGGACTAAACAAAGTTGGCGCACTTAAATTTAAGTACAGGTGATAAATTTTGATGACAATTGATATCAGAGGTACTATGGACATGATAATCGATAGCTGATCCTGGAAGGTTTGCTCAAGGATACGAAGGACATGGCAAACTTTACCTTGGAGGATGTGAGGACGATAGCTCAGAGGTGACGCAGACGTGAGCCGATCGATATTCGTACCGAAAGGTTAGGTATGATCCCGATATTTTTTGTGAAAGAAAAAGGAAGCGAGCCAGAGGTAATATGGACGTGGCTGTTTGCTACCATTGAGAACATCCCACTGGGGTAATCTTTGGTGGACCTATTATTTCTTGCGTACGAGAGTGCAAGTAATAAGTTCGAGATAAAACCCTATCAGAGGTAATATGGACATGATAAGTTTTGTGGACTTAGCACCGTTGGAGTACTTAGGACTAAGTACGGGTGATAAGTTAAGATGACAACCGATATCAGAGGTAATATAGATATGATAATTGATAGCTAAGACCCGAGAGATTTTCTCAGAGGTAATATTGACATGGCAAACTCAGCTGGGAAGGAAGGTTAGGACAGTAGTTCAGAGGTAATATGGACATAAACCAATGTCCAAGAAACTCACTGAGGAGTGATTTGGTGGGCATGGTCTATCCGAGAATGAAGATAGACCTGAGAATTGCTCCACTGAAGAGATCATCAAGATGATAGCTCAGAGGTAATGTGAACATGGCTAGCGTCTAACGAGATTGGTTTGAGTGGTCACTGCAGGAGTGTGTAAGTGGACCTGAGGACTGCTCCACTAGGGAGACCTTGAGGATCCATCATCTGTTGTGTATCTAGGACTCCTAGATATAGATAATAGCTTTTACAGAAAGTTGTAAAGGAAGAGAACATGTTGTATATAGGCCCTTGCTGGGGATGAAGAACCAAGAGTGTAAAGACTATATCTTGATTGCCCGGTTGGGGATAAGGGAAGTATAAGTATAGCTTAGACGTAGTACTTTTTTAGGAACTTGTTGTTAATAGGCATCACGAGCAAGTCGTTATTGGGTTTTGCGAGCCAGTATACGCCATTGGAGAATACATATTCTACGACGAACGGGCCTTATCATTTGGGTTAGAATTTATCGGACGTCTTGTGGGTCATAACCATCAGCCTCCTTATGGTCAGGATAAGATCACCCACTTAGTAGGTCCTCTTCTTCACCCATTTATTGAAGTCTCCCGGGAGACACACTTGGTAAAGATCAATGCGCTGTTGAGCTAAGAGACGTTTCTCGTCAAGTGCTTCTAACTCTTGTAGCCTTCGACGGTGATTATCGTCGACAGTTAATTGGAGGGAGAGAGCTACTTGGAGTTAAGGTATTTAGATCTCGAGCGAAAGGACCACTTTGCTTCTGTACACCAGAGAGAAAGGCGTATTGCTAGTAGCTGTCTGGACCATTGTACGGTAGGCCTAGAGACATTCATCCAACTTCTTATTTCAGTCGTGTTTGTTGGATGATACAAGTTTTTTGAGTAGCTTTATGATGGTCTTGTTGAAGGCTTCTGCCAGACCATTTACTGTCGGGCTATAGGCTATTGACGCTATATTTTGAATCCAGTTTTTATGGAAAAATTGGTAGAATGCGTGACTTACGAACTGTGGATCATTGTCATGGATGATCCTTTATGGCGAGCCAAAGCGGTATATGACGTGATGCTTGACGAAACTGATCACGTTGGACGTCTTGACTTTAGCAAGTGGTATAGCTTCCGCCCACTTGAAGAAATAGTCGATGATGGCCAAGATGAACCGATATCCCTTAGCCGAAGTCGGACTGATCGGCCCTATGATATCCATGTCCCAGGCTTCGAATGGCTAGGATGCCATGGTCGAGTGTAAAAACTCTAAGGGTTGGTGGATAAATTCAGCATAGATTTGGCACATTTGGCACTTTTTGCGTAGTCAACAGAGTCTGCTACCATTGTCGACCAATAATAACCCATCCTATGGAGGCGGTCCTGTAGCTTGGGCCTTGGATGAAGGGCACCGCAAACCCCATCGTGAGCCTCACGAAGAGCTTGCTTCACTTATGCATTCATTAGTCATCGTAGCAGAAGACCGTCATAGGAGCGACGATACAATATTTTGGTATCCGTATCGTAATATAACTGGAGGGAACATCTTTTGATCGAAGTGGCTTCCTTTGGGTTCTAGAAAGAATTTCATAGACTGCATAGTCGATGAATAAAAGTCTCCAGTCTTCTGAGTTAGTGCTCATCTTTATTGAGTTGCTCCAGTATAGAGAGAGGTTATTATTCGGACATACCAGCTTTTGATCGATCACGGTAATCTGTTCATAAGTATTGATCGAAATAGCTAGAGAGGCTGTGAGACCGATCAGGGCATTAACATCAATATTTTGTAGTCGATGGACATGCTCTATGAAGAACCCCTCGAAGGTGGAGATTATTTCAAGCGCGGCTTGGTAGTAGGGAAGTAGGTCTCATTTTGGACTACGTACTTGCCTCATAGTTAGTTGATTATCTGCTTGGAATCATCATAGGCTTCGAGGTGATCAAATCCTACTTGTTTAGCAAGTTAGAGTCCAATGATGAGAGTGTTGTACTCTGCCATATTGTTGGAGAATGGATCAGTGAGGAGTAGGCGCGGTTGATAACCAGATCATATGGAGAGATTAACACTATCCCGACTCCAGCAACGATGCTACCTTTGGGCCCTGTTCTCGAAGCACCATCAAAGAACATTCTCCAAACGGCTTCTACATTTGTCACGGTATTGGAGTCTGCGACTTCGTCGTGGATCTTCTTGTAGATTTTAAAGTTTCTATCATTGGGTGGGCTATAAGGAAATCTACCAGTGCCTGACCTTTGACAACCTTCTGTGGGACGAATACCATGTCATATGGTGACAACAGTTGCCCATGTAGCTAGGCGAGAGTTAAGCACTCCAAGTTTTGTCATGAGGACCCTGAGGGGATTAAGTTACGAGATCACATGGATGGTTTTTCCTGCCATATAATATCGGGTCTTCTGGATGGCGAAGACAAGAGTAAGCCACTCCTTCTTGATGGGGTTGTACATGTCCTCTGCATCGACCATCATCCTACTGAGATAGTAGATATCCTACTCATGACCTGTGTCGCTTGTCTGGGCTAGCAAAGCACCAAGAGAGTAATCCATTGCTCGTACGTAGAGCAGAAAGGGCATTCCCATAACTGGGGCTACCAATACTGGAGGGCTCATGAGGTATTTCTTAATTTTGTCGAAAGCGCGTTGGCATTCTTTGTTCTAGACAAAGGAGAATTCCTTCTTCATAAGCTGAGTGAACGACCGAAAATGTCCAGAGAGGTTTGATATGAACCTCCTGATGTAGGCCAGTCTTCTTTGAAGTTCACGAAGTTCTCTGCGGTTCTTCGATGGGCGCATTTTAAGGATTGCTTTAGTTATGTCACGGTCTACATGGATACCCTTTGAAGTTAGGATAAAATCCAAGAATTTGCCACTGTAGACTCCTAAAAAAGATTTGGTAAGGTTCATCTTGAGCTGGTGCATACACATGAGGTCGAACGTAGTCTTTAATTCCCTGAGGTGATCATCTTTGAAGCAACTCTTGACGGTGATATCATCAACGTAACACTCGACCATCTGGCTTAGATGCTCATGGAAGATGGTGCTCATAGCTCGCTGGTATATAGCATTCATATTCTTTAGAATGAAGGGCATGACTGTGTAGCAGTATACTCCTATCGGCATTTGGAACGATGTATGCTTCTGATCGTCAAGATACATCTTGATTTAATTATAGCTTGAGAATTCATCCATGAAGGATATATGCTCGAAGCCATAGGTATTGTCGATCATTATGTCTATGATCGAAAGGAGGAACTCATCCTTAGGGAAGGCCGTGTTCAGATCACGGAAGTCAATGCAGATACAGATCTTCTCATTTTTTTGATGACGGGCACGATGTTGGCTACCCAATCTGTATATTTTTGTTTGCAGCCAAAGCTACTAATATTAGTTTGTTGACTTTAGCTTCAATGGCGTTCATAATATCCGGTTGGAACATTCGTTGCTGCTACTTGACAAGCTTAGCGCTCGCGAGATGTTGAGCATATGGACCATAATTTTTAGGTCCAGTCCTGACATATCTTCGTAGCTCCAGATGAAGACCTTAATATATTCCCCGATAATCTGTAACAGAGATTTTTGATCCTCATCAGTCAGACTATTGCTGATGAATATAGGTTTAGGGGATAATTCGTCGCCCAGATTGACTTATACGACTTCGTCCTCGGTAGGAGGTTCTCGTTGTTCGAACCACATCTCCCATTGTACGTCTAGGCGTTGGGCCTACGGTTCTACTTCAAAGAGTTCTTGTGGATCCTTGTTGTCTTCCTAAGGGTCAGTTGACACCATGTTGGAAGACAATGTTTGCTTGAATATCTCCCCGATACTGACATCGAAGTCCCAAAAGAAAGACTCTAAAGAGTGAGAGTGAAACTCATCATCTTTATCCGAGCCTTCGGGGGTTATGGGAGGATAATGTAGCCTAAGCCATGCTTGGTCTTATGGTATTAATCCTCAAATTTGTCTCTCGGAGCGGTGAGGCATAAGGACAGTCATCGACCTTTGCCGTAATACAGACCTTGGTTGCTTTTAAGATCATAACCATTCTTCTGGATGAGGTGTTTGATTTGACCACTGAACCAATGGAGTTGTATTTTATTTGTATCGTGTTCTAGCTCTTGTTCCTCTGAGATGAAGGACCAGGGGCATTCAACATTACCGAAGATGATAGTTTTGTCTCCCCTCCTCCTTGATGGAACCGTGAAGTAGAAACCTTATCTAGGTGGATCTGGTTTACTGCACAGTTAGTAGTCACCTGTGTCTGTAGGCGCAGGCCTATATCAAGCTTCATGGAATATATTATGCTTATTTGTGCAACTTCAAAGTAGTTTGAAGATAGCCCTTTATTTATAAAATAAGGTATCTCTTCTTCAGGAATTACATCATCTAGAGAAGGGACATTTGCGTGAGAAACTACGTACTACTCCATCTCGTCCTTCCCGAGATCTATCCCCAGTATGAGCGACAGCTTTGGAGGTTCCCTGCGCAGCTTTACTACCAGAGGCTTGGATGTTGTAGGAGGCAGCGAGGCATCCTTCGAAGGTTGACTTGGCCTGTGAAGGCAAAAAAGGTTCGAACATGGTAGATGGTGCCAGACCTTTCTTCGAAAGTTGATTTGTCCTATAAAGGTGGATGACCAAAGGTTCGGGTGCCTTTCTTTGTAGTTTTATAAAAAGGGTAGAGGTTGTATCAGAAGCACGTGCCTTTAGACGGACTCTTAAAGGCTCTTCTGGTCTTGCCTCTTCCTCATTATCGGCGTCATTGCCACCTTCATCTTAGTAGACCTATTTATACTGGATCGAGTCAGAGTAATAGGCTTTGATCTCTTTGAATAGATCGACATCAGTAAACTCTATTTTGAACGTGTCATGTTCGTCGACGTGCTTCAGGTACTGGTGCCTTGTCGACGGTACGATCATATATTCATGTATCCATGAACGTCCGAGCAAGATATTGTAGGATACATCTACGTCAATGACATAGCAAGTAACCTCTATTTTTAAATCACCGATCTGGCATTTCAGACGAATCTTGCCCAGAGGGTAGCTCCTGCCTGCGTTGAAGCTAGTATTGGCAGTATTGGTAGCTGCCAAGTGATGCATCAGAATGCCTAAGGTTTGTAGCAGACTCCGCAGGATGATGCTGATTGATAAATCGGGATCAATGTGCATCTGGTCTATCTTGATGGCACCAATATACCCTATGTAATACAGGGGACGATTATGTCGGTTATTCATTAGCAATATGTCCTGTTACGAGAATATAATATTGGGCATTGCCTCCATGATATTATTGTAGTGGGGGCAAGCAGCTGGATCTTCAGCTAGCAGCTTGACCTTTACCAGATAGGTGTTAGCATTTTGCAATGCCTCGCTAAGAGCAGCCAGAGTGTCTTTGGAGAGTCGGAGAAGCTCAAATAGAGACAACTTTGCTGGTGTAACGCCCGTAACCGCATGGTACGTTATGCTGAGTCGGATTGAATGAAACAAATGCTGGTTATATTTGATTTATTGGATTTTGGGAAGAAGGATTGATTGAGTTGGTTTCATGTGCAGATGGCTAGCGAGTTCGATGGGATTCAGGTGTTCGTTCAGAGCAGTACTGAGATAGCTGGATTGGAATGATAATGCCATCTTCCTTAGTCCGACCGGTCAGATGATTTGTAGGCACGGCCTGCTCGCACGGTCATACCAGTTGAGTAGATCGTGCTTGCATCGGACCACGGGTTCAAGGGATTGGCCGTATCGGCAGGACAGGATGCCTAACGGGATCAAACATAGTGAGTGGGCTCTTTTTCTTCTCCTCTACTTCTTCATGCCTAATAATATGGAAAATACGTAAAAGGCTTGAACACTTGGGCTGAAACTTGGGAATCACTATACTGAGGCGTGCATAGAGTGTACGTTATTTGCTAGGATTAGGATTGTGGCTTGAAATGATTGGCGCATTGGATAGTTGGAGCTAGAGTTGGAATATTACATTTGAGGCAGTTGGTTGAATGATTGGGATTATGCTTGGACAGTTAGAATGATACATTAAGGCAATAGGAATATTGAAAATTCGGGCGAGCGAGCGTACATCCGTGTACGAGTATCACTTGGTCGCTTTGTCTTGCAAAGCGAGCAATTGTGGTTCGAAACCGAACAACTGCATTGGCGAGGGTATTGTGCCATATTTGGGGCATTGTGCCATGGGTTTGCTTTGAGCATGGGTGTTGCACCAATTGGAAATACTGTGTTGAGAAGAGGCATTGTGCCTATGGGAATAACTTGAGAAATTATGCCTTGGGCTATATGTTGGAAGAATGGTTGTGGATTCTTTGGTTGGATGCTTTGGTTGGATATTGGTTGAACGAGTCTAGGATTGCTTGGTGGGGTGAGAATGTTCGATCCTCTCATCATACCTACTTGGTGTCTGCATGTCACGGATTGCACAGGGTTTGGTCTCCTCAAACGGGAAGGCTCCGGGGCACCAGAACCGTTCGGCCATGGAGGAGACAACTGGGTAACGCGTCTTGGGCACGGTGCCAGCGGTTGGATACGATTCAAGTGGGTTAGCTACTTAGCGTTGTTTCGAATAGAACCGCATTTGATCAGTCTGATCAACGTCCTTTATGGCTTGGCCAGTGACTTCATATAAATAGGTGTTGGCTTGCTTTACTTTGGTTGGTTTATGCTTCGTGTAGGCGCGGCCACCTTGCCTCGGCAAGAGTGTGCACTATGAGATTTGATTGTAAAGTTTGGTTGAGGATGGATATTGAGGCTTGGGTATGGTTCGATATGTTATCGTGCAAGCGATGACATTGAGTAGGACGGGTTGCATGCTAGTTTCCTTCGAGTTGGTTATATATATTTTCTTGTCGATTGGTTTGAGTTGAATGTTTGCATGCTTAAACTGCTTTACAGCTTTCCTTAACATGTCATCCATATGCCATGAAATGAATCTAGGATTCAACTAGAAAGATTACCATATAACTGTTTGCATTCACTTTTTACTTAGTGTCGGCTTAGACGAGTGGGTTACCCCGATCGCCACTACGCCTGCGTAATCCCAATCATTCAACCAACTGCCTCAAATATAATATTCCAACTCTAGCTCCAACTATCCAACGTGCCAATTATTTCAAGCCACAATCCTAATCCAAGCAAACGACGTACACTCTATGCATGCCTCAGTGTAGTGATTCCCAAGTTTCAGCCCAAGTGTTCAAGCCTTTTACGTATTTTCCATATTATTAGGCATAAAGGAGTAGAGAAGAAGGGAAAGAGCCCACTTACTATGTTTGATCCCGTTAGGCATCCTGTCCTGCCGATACGGCCAATCCCTTGAACCCGTGGTCCAATGCAAGCGCGATCTACTCAACTGGTATGACCGTGCGAGCAACGTCGGAGCAAATTACTGTGCTGTTCGAGTAAGTTGGACGTGCATTGTGGGACGCGGCAAACGGATATGAATTTGAGCAAGTCTTGAATTTTGAGAATCATTGCAATTGGTAGTGCGAGTAGACGAACTCGACAATTTAGAAATTGATGGATTCAGGGCAGAATGACGGATTGATGGAAGACGATTTCAACGAGCGCGGTGCTCGGATTCGGAAGTTTGCTTGGATGGAATGGTTGGATTTTGATTCGGGTTTGCAGATAAGATATAGCATGGTTCATAGTAACTGTCCATCGTGATGACTTACAATTATTGAGCGTAGCTTCGGGACAGCTGGCCCTAGCGACTTGACCGCTAAATCAGAGATTGAATATGGTAGACCCATAGAATGACCCTTGCGGCAGCGTATTTGGGGATGCGTCGAGGGAAGATGTGAGTAATGTGTGTTGGAGATTTGGCTTATCGACTGAGTGTTGGATTTGAGAGACCCTTGGGATAGCCTTCAGCTGAAGATGCAGCCAGAAGACCGAAGCGATGGTGGGATTGGCCTAAGTCAACTGATGAGATTCAGAGTCGCAGATTTTTATCGATAACATCGCCTCTGACTCATCGTGCCCTGGAAGGGAATATCATTCATATGAATTGACGACTGTGAAACTAGCTCGTAAAGTTAAAGCAACGGCTCGTTCGAATCAAATCCTTACGAATATTGGAAGGGACAGATTTGCCTCAGATTTACAAGATGCATCGGAACTTAGTCTAGGAAGCGTGCTCGTTCAGAAGGCAAAGGTGATATCCTATGCTTCGAGGCAGTAGAAGCAGCACGAAGAACTATTCTATGCGCAACCTAGGAATTGTGGTGAGTGTATCCACGTTGAAATCGTGGTGACACTATCCCTTTGGCGTGGCGGCGAGATCTTCGTGGATCACACGAACCTCAATATAGATGTTCACCCAGCGAGGTATTGAGATGACAGGAAAAGGTGTTGAACTGAATGATCTAAGCAAAGTTTGATATTTGGGTAAGTCGCCTAGCTGGGGTAGTATCGGTTGTGATGATCGTTCGGTACATGAGATATATTTGGAGATGTTGCTAGTGCGGATTCAGAAATAGTTGGATGGATTGAGTTAGAACATGAACTGATTGAGTCGGTAGGAAATTATCATATTTGAGAATAGTGCTCAATCGAATATGTTGGAATGGAAATCAGGATTGGGTCAATTGGGAGTGAAGCAAATGGATGCCTCAGACATAAAGATACCCTTGTAACTTGTTCAAATTTGCTATCGCAAAGCTCGGCTGAAATGCATGTATTTTAGGGACGTCTTAAATATGTGTACGATCCAAAACTAAGCGATACGTAGAATTCGTATTGAGCTGCAAGGAGGATGTAGGAATTCGAAAAATTGTACGAGTGTTCAGCAGAGCGAGATATTGAGTCAGAATTGTGAGTATGTGAGTAGCATAGAGCAGAGTTATGAATTGGACAAACGACATATGATAGGAATGAGTACCAGCACGGTTCGTGGACGAACCTGATTTCTAAGTGGTATATTATGTAACGCCCGCAACCGCACAGTACGTTACGCTGAGTCGGATTGAATAAAACAAATGCTGGTTACATTTGATTTGTTGGATTTTGGGAAGAAGGATTGATTGAGTTAGTTTCATGTGCAGATGGCTAGCGAGTTCTATGGGATTCAGGTGTTCGTTCAGAGCAGTACTGAGATAGCTGGATTGGAATGATAATGCCATCTTCCTTAGTCCGATCGGTCAGATGATTTGTAGGCACGGCCTGCTCGCACGGTCATACCAGTTGAGTAGATCGCGCTTGCATCGGACCACGGGTTGAAGGGATTGGCCGTATCGGCAGGACAGGATACCTAACGGGATCAAACATAGTGAGTGGGCTCTTTCCCTTCTCCTCTACTCCTTCATGCCTAATAATATAGAAAACACGTAAAAGGCTTAAACACTTGGGCTAAAACTTAGGAATCACTACACTGAGGCATGCATAGAGTGTACATCGTTTGCTTGGATTAGGATTGTGGCTTGAAATGATTGGCACGTTGGATAGTTGGAGCTAGAGTTGGAATATTACATTTGAGGCAGTTGGTTGAATAATTGGGATTATGCTTGGACAGTTGGAATGATACATTAAGGCAATGGGAATATCGAGAATTCGGGCGAGCGAGCGTGCATCCGTGCACGAGTATCACTTGGTCGCTTTGTCTTGCAAAGCGAGTAGTTGTGGTTCGAAACCGAACAACTACATCGACGAGGGTATTGTGCCATATTTGGGGCATTGTGCCATGGGTTTGCTTTGAGCATGGGTGTTGCACCAATTGGAAATACTGTGTTGAGAAGAGGCATTGTGCCTATGGGAATAACTTGAGAAATGGTGCCTTGGGCTATATGTTGGAAGAATGGTTATGGATACTTTGGTTGGATGCTTTGGTTGGATATTGGTTGAACGAGTCTAGGATCGCTTGGTGGGGCGAGAATGTTCGATCCTCTCGTCATACCTACTTGGTGTCTGCATGTCACGGACAACCTGTATTGCACAGGGTTTGGTCTCCTCGAACGGGAAGGCTCCGGGGCACCGGGACCGTTCGACCATGGAGGAGACAACTGGGTAACGTGTCTTGGGCGTGGTGCCAGCGGTTGGATGCGATTCAGGTGGGTTAGCTACTTAGCGCTATTTCGAATAGAACCGCATTTGATCAGTCCGATCAACGTCCTTTATGGCTTGGCCAGTGACTTCATATAGATAGGTGTTGGCTTGCTTTACTTTGGTTGGTTTGTGCTTCTTGTAGGCGCGGTCATATTACCTCGGCAAGAGTGTGCACTATGAGATTTGATTGTAAAGTTTGGTTGAGGATGGATATTGAGGCTTGGGTATGGTTCGATATGTTATCGTGCAAGCAATGACATTGAGTAGGACGGGTTGCATGCTAGTTTCCTTCGAGTTGGTTATATATATTTGCTTGTCGATTGGTTTGAGTTAAATATTTGCATGCTTAAACTGCTTTACAGCTTTCCTTAACATGTCATCCATATGCCATGAAATGAATCTAGGATTCAACTAGAAAGATCACCATATAACTGTTTGCATTCACTTTTTACTTAGTGTCGGCTTAGACGAGTGGGTTACCCCGCTCACCAGTACGGTTGTGTACTGACCCACGTTTGTGGGCATTATTTCAGGTTCGCAGGCGTAGTGGCGCTGCTTGGATATACGGGACATGATGTATGAACTGTAAGCACCTTTGCGGGCTAGAGAAAAGAGCAAGAGTATTTCATCGCCTTCGTGGCATCGCCTTTGTGGCATTGCTTTCGATGAGGCATTTCATTTGACCCTATCGAGAGCTTTGCTGTATATTACTCTGATGTGTGCTTGGTACACAAATACTTGACTTCCGCTGCAACTTGGTTGTTTTAATGATAACATTTGGTGTTTGACAATATTGCCTTGTACGAGTGCAACTCCAGGCTCGTACGACATCACGTCCCGATGAGAACGATTGTCCTGCGGGAGAGCTGCAATGTGGTAATTCATGTTCAGTGGGGACTATTGAGCTTGCGGGAGATTGGGGGCGTGACAGCTGGAGCGTTGGCGAGTTGGGCCAAGATGTCAAAGTTGTAGGTCTTTTCCTGCCCCTGAGTTGAATCTTTATGCAGCGGCTTGTCAAAGCGAGTATCTTTCTACTTAGACTTGTTCATTGCTGGAAGCTAGGATGGACCCGGATCAGATGTTATGGGTACGACTATTAGAAGTACACCATCATCAGGGATGTTGTACTCACGTTGGTACGCCATGCCTGATCTTGTTGTTCCTGCTATAGTTTCCTCAGATGGGAGAGAAACCATGTAGCAGGACTTGGACTTCTTGCCCTTGGACTTGGTGGCAGAGGATGTTGTCTACTGCATCAATTTTGGAGCAAGATCATGGTAAAAGCACATAACCTTCCCACGTGGCATGGTGAGAGGTATCAGCCCAGTCGTTTGGTTGCGAGATGGAGGAAGATTGATGACCTCTATTGTTGCCTTGGGAATTGGGTTACCCCATCTTGCACTTTTGTAGCCGGAAAGTTGTCAAACTGGAGTGATACCATGTTAGCAGCAACCGTCTTGTCATCGATATCCAAGGTGAGGGCCTTGGTGTCAAGCGAACGCTGGATGTACCGCTTCAGCGCGTAGTAGTCTTGCATCGTATGATGGATGTAACGATGTTAATGGCAGTACTTTGGATTATTCTCTTCGGCTGCCTCAATAAGGCATTTGACGTCGGGGAGCCGAAGCTTACCACCCTTCATCAGTACGTTGAAGATGGGCTTGACACCATCTTCTTCGATAGAGTAGGTCTCCTTGGGCTTTGGAACCTCAGCCAGCTTTTGCTCGGGCTTCTTTGTTAAGTTGGCCACCAAGGCCTGCTTCCCTTTTCCATTATGACTGTTGTTGCCGTTGTTGTTGGGACACTTTCCCCTATCATCGGTGATAGGAATCTGTATTCCTAAGAGACATGCGTCTTTGACCTTCTTCTCATCACTAAAAACTCTTATGATGAAGGTCATCGAGTCTTGAAACTGACCATCGCCCATTAAGAGGTTGACTGCTGGAAATAAGTTTTTGCGGCACATGTCCATCAGTGTCGACTTAGGATTGCCTGGGGGTAACCTTACCGCTGCTTGTCAAAAATGCTCGATATAATTTTGAGTGAGTTCCCTTTCCCCTTGGGTGACATCCATCAGGGAGAACATCGTCATGTCACTTTCTCCGTCATAGAATCTTTTGAGAAAAATACTCTTGAGGTCGTCAAACGATGAGATACAGTTATCTTGTAGGATACAAAAACCAGTTAAATGCTACCCCAGTCAATGTTCCCACAAAGAGCTTGGCAAGGAGTGCGTTACTGCGAGGTAGGTGCCCTATTGCAGTCTTAAAGTAGCTCATGTATTGACAGGAGAAAGTCTTCCTGTCGAATGGGTTCAAGTTGAAGGGCTTGTACTTGGGTGGGTACGGCACATCCCTCAACTCACGGGGGTATGGTTGTCGTATCCCGAGCTAGCAGTGAGTCCCGGCTGCCCATGGAATCTAGGCGAGCCTGGAATTTTCGAACTTCCCTCATTGCTTCTCTGGATTTTTCTCCGGCGGAAAGGGAAGATAAGCTTGGCAGAGGATGATTTTTGCCTATGGGCGGTGTAAAAGCATAAAAATACTACAGGCCACATAGAGCTCATGTCACATAAAACATAATAGATATGGCTAGACGGAAGCCACATAATAGCCTTTATGCGGCATAAATAATCAAGTCGTAGAGAAGTCACATGCGGCCTGATCAACCAAGTCGCAGAGAAGTCGCATAGTATACTATATGCTACCTGAACAACCACAGAACAGGGATGTCGCATAAGGATCCCCTGACACAGTTTTTGATGTCTATCAAAGGATCTGACACATCACTCATCCCTCTGAGATACTTCAAGACTCGTGAAGACGATGGCTTAGAAGAAGACAATGGGTAACATCAGCACATTAATTGCTTCGACAAAAGTGCCATGCTACGTGTCCCTCGCATGCATCCTTGCCAATATACGGCCAGAGTGTCCATTGGACCAAGGCCCAAACGAGAGCACGTATCTGGCTATAGTACCCATGCGGCCTCGCCAACATGCTGTCAGAGTGTCCATTGGACCAAGGCCTAAACAAGAGCACGTATGAGGCTACAAGACCTATACGACATCGCTAACATTCGGCCAGAGTGTCAATTCAACCAAGGCCCAAACAAGAGCACGTATGAGGCTACATGACCCATACGGCCTCGCCAACATACAGCCTAGTTGTTATGCAGCCTCCAACTCACAAGATCTTTCTATTACAACTGCAGAGATCTTCGCACAGTTGGTGCTGACTATGTGTCCAGCTGACCAAGTCATGCCCACAATAGGTTGATAACAACCCCGAGATCTCATCAATAGAATATCTCAACCAAGACTACATGACAATCTGCCTATGGCATACGACAACAGTTGTAACCATATTCTGTTGAAGGAGCCTTATGCGGCTACCAAACAGAGGCATATATGGCACCCATAGTCCATCAGCACGATGGCTATAAATAGGAGCAACTTGAACATTCTAAAGGTTGATATTTCTACTTCAGAGAGACTAGACCAAGGGACCCGACTGGCTATCCGCGGATCTACACTCGAACAAGAGAGAAGAGCTTCTACATCGGATCGTACATAAAGTAAAGAGAGTTTCTACACTCCTAACCTTCCATCATCACCCCCAGAAAATAAATTTGTACTTAGATTGTCTTCTAGGACTTCTTTGTACTTTTTCTTAGTTTGTTAATCAAATCCAGTTCTTTCAGTTCTCTTTTGATTTAAATGGCAAACACAATGGCGACTCTGTTGGGGACCAACTTTTTCTCTATTGAGAAGTCAGTGATGCAGTCTGATGTGTCCAAGCTCGCTTTGACGTAAAATATGTTGGTGGTTCACTTTGACCATCAAGCATTCGAGGACATGCTCTCGGAAGAAAGAACCAGTCCTTCCTCAAGGCTAGCCAAGCCCAGGGCGACCCACAGAAAATGGGTAGCGAAAGCCAACGTGCCTCGCCCAACTGCAGAGGGGGCGCTTCCAACCGCTCGTCCTGTTGCTGACAGCCAGGTACGCGCCCAAGAAGTCTACGTCCATGTGGCCTTCCTACCCGACGTGGAAACTACTCAGCGCCCCAACTCTGCTAAAGAAAAATACTATGATACCAGACATTCTGGGGCTAAAGCAAGTTCCATGCGGCCAAAAAGTAGGTCGCGTACGACTAGCAGACGGCCTCATACGGCCTCAGCTCATAGCCATAAGAAAACATCCCTATGCAGTTGAGACAGCAGCCGAGTCTCTGTCTTTAATCGCATCTCATGCGGCCCCAATTCTATACGGCTCAATGAGAACGGCGAAGACCCAAACTTGGACTCTGCGTACTATGCATCCACAGGGGCTAAGTCAAAGAGGTCCAGGATAATGCGAGCTTGACAAGGTCAGACAACTGTCCAGTCAGCTGACTGTCAGAGGGCACCGCTAATCATTATGCGGACCCCTAATGGAAAATTATATAAGACTGCCCCATGCGTCCAGCCTCCAGCGGCAAATAGACAGGATCGGTCTCAAAATTCTTCCACCAAAGATCTGAGGCAAGTTCTTATACGAACCTCAGATCCGAGAGCCAACACAACACCTACACACCCGTATGCTCAGTCTACCAGGGCCCACCAAAAGGGTGCAAAGGTTGAACAACTCTCGTTGACTTATGCAACGTGATCAATCACAAGCACAAAGCAAGGAAAACAAATACGGCCGATAAAATATCCTCTCCAGGGCATCATTATGCCAAGATTATCATCAACTGCTACTGCAACGGAGCAACAACACTCACAAATAGGCAGTCATCCTTCCAATGACTGTACCAGAAGATACCTGCCCGGCAATAACCCGGTGGTCAGGCGCAAGCGCCAGAAGAGGAGGATCTGCCCTTCGCCGCTTACTACTTGGCTCGGAAGGTCCCCTCTACCAAAGGAGGTAATAAGGCCAACACCTCTAGTCCATCACTCTTGACCAGCACATTGAGAGGAAGATTGCTAGGAAGACCGACAACAGGACCCATGGAAGGCGTCTTCTAGGACACTCGCTCGAGGAAGAAGTGGTCAGCCGCTAGGGGTAGTTCTTCCTCAGAACCCCTAGGGGTTCCCTAAGCTGGGGGTAGTAAACCCTTGGACCTACACAACAATCCAGTATTCCGAAAAGATGATGACTCTCAAGGAACAGATTCCAAAATCCCTGGGAGTGGCTACTCTCGCAGAAATGACATAGTCACCTACGAATATGAGAAGAACACAATATTGCCAATCTTTCTTGAAGACGGCTTAATGCAAGGGTTGGAGACGGAGAGTGCAACATCCACAGCCATGTCCATCTCTCCCCATGTGAGGACGGTATATATGGCCTAGGATGAGTTTGACGCGCCCAATGACCGATAGTGCCTGGAGGCTCTCGAGAACATGATGTAGACATGAATGCATCGATGCAAGCCTTGACCCAAATAATATTGGAAATCAAGGCAAACTTGGCCTCTCAACCGGCAAGGACCTCCGTGCCAGCTAACTTGGATCCCGGGACCAACGTAGATTCAAACACAACTGCTCTACCCGCAGGCGGCAATCCTCCCCAACCTGGTTCCTCAGCCCCCTCGGAAGCAGACGAGGCTAAGGAAGCAATGAAAGAGGTCCAGGAAATCCGAGCTCGACTGGACTCTAGGGGTAATCGGAACTCACTCTGCGATCTCGGAGTACGCCAACCGGACCCGCTGGAATAGAGGGACATATCGTACCCTCATAGGTACAAGCCCTTCAACATAGACACATTTGACATAAAGTCCTCCCTTTATTGGTACATGAGCTACTTCGAGACGACAACTGGACACCTACCCCACAATGATGCCATCCTTACCAGGCTCTTTGTTGGGGCATTGGCGAGAGTAGACTTCGACTGGTTCTTTAGCCTGTCAAACAATTGCATATCATCATTCAATGATCTCAAGAGTCTTTTCTTCAAAAGATTCCATGAGTCAGGACATGATTTGACAATGTCTTCCCTGATGAATGTCTCGTAGGAAGAAAATGAGCTCGCTCATAACTACATCAAATGATTCTGACAAACAGGTCTAAGTATGCCCTCTGATAATCCTGAAGCAACACTAATAAAGATGTGCCAGAGGAACCTACTTTCAGCAGTCAGTCTCTGGATGGATGACATACAGTTTAAAGACTAGACGACATTCATCGTAAGTGCCATCAACGATGAGAAGAAGCTGAAGAATGCCTGAAACTTGGGGATCCATATCCCTACCACCGAGGATAATAGGAAAAATAGTGGCAATAACAGCTGTAATAGAAAGGGGAAACATGCTATGGTCGCTACCCTGACCAAGAAGCCTGAGAAAAAGCAGGCATAGTGTAAACCCCCTCATTTATTTCTATAGATAGTCTGGTTATGGGTTAGAAAATTTTAGTTTAGCAGCAGATATTTGAGGTTTAGAATTAAGGATGCAGATGTCTGATTCTTTAATTAAACCCTTGGTGCACCCTACCATTGTTGCAATATTCGGAGCTCGATATCAGCCTATAATTTCCAACAGATTATTGCACTCTTGATTTGACAAGCCAATTTAGATGCTGGACTTTTCTGTCACTCAAAATCATAATCCCTTGTGCCCTAATTTAATTGCACAACTTTCCGTATCCAAAATCTATTATTTAATCATGTATCGCACACCTGTGTCGTTGCCATCAATTTTGAGATACCAACTCAACCCGTTGAGCCGGACTAATTAAAGGGTCCAAGACTGACACCAAGCCTACATTATTTTTGACCTTTGTGTCACTCCCAATTGAGACCCCATGTGCCCCCATTTAATTTAAGAGCACATGACAAATTATTATAATTAAATTGGGGATACCAACTTTGACTAATCCTATTTTAATCCCATCTTAACCCAATGCCCCATGAATTAAGCCCATGCAAAACGCACAACACTCCCTCACCCTACAAAACACCAAACATTAATTCTCCCACAATTTTTTTATTATTTTATGTGTCTGTACAAATACCCAAATTTAGGGGACTAATTTGCAAAAGTTGTACTAGGTGGCAACACCCCATTGGTTCAAGCCAAATGGAGAGCCCTCCATTCTTTGACTAGTCAACACCCCTCTCTTTTGGATGAAAAATCTTTCATGATCAATCCTAGCCACTCATTCAAATAGGGAGTATCATCACCACACGCTTCCACTCACCATTCCCTATATAATGTCTCCTCATACACACTTCCCCAAGCAGGCCCTAATCTCCACACTTGGGAAATCCCCCACCTTCTCTCTCCTCCCTCCTTCTCCCAACCGTAGGTTAATTCTTCCTTTATTCTTCTTATCTTCTTCTTCTTCTTCTTCTTCCTCACAATACAACCCAACCTCGGCTAATACAACCTAACCCCGGCCGAGCTTCCCCCTCCGGCCAACTATGGCCACTCCACCAGTATCCTCCTCCAGCCACCCAGCTGCCGCCAACCTCCTCCAGCTGCTGCCACCACCACCACACACCAACACCAGCTCTACCATCTCGAACCAGCAATACCTCCACCCCGACCCATCACCAGCAGCCAACCGCTGCTACTTCACCCACCGCTGCCATCATCAGCTCCGCCACCATACTCCACCTGCTCGCTACCTTCCTCTATCTTCGGCCTGAACCACCACCATTGCCAACCTCCTCCAGCTGCAACCACCCGCTGTGCCATCCCCGTTCCACCACCAGCCATACCACCACTCTTTACCACCACCTCTATCTCCAGTTACCACTGCCACCACCTCGGTCGGGCTCCACACTCTGGCCACCCTGTCTCACATCCTCATCATTATCTTACTCATCATCATCCTCATCATCATCATCATCACCACTACCACCACAGCCTACTCCGGCGAGACCTACCACCACGCCGCCAAGGTGAGCTTCTCCCCTTCTCCATGTAGTGTGTTGTATTGATGTATGTTTATACATCGAGTTTAGCGTTACATATATGTATTAGGATTTTGGAGTTTATATATGCATATGAGATCTTAGGTTTAATACATGATATAATATGATTGAATGGTGGTAAATAAAATCAATTTATTTTAGTTTAATATATGCATGTGGGATTTAGGATTAATACATATTATAATATATATTGATGTTCATGGGTAGAGGATATGAAATATATACATATGAGGGTTATGGAATATATATACACTTTATGGTTGGATTTTAAGTGCCATATGAGACATTTGAGGTGTTGTCCAAATTAATTTATGCATATAGATTATTGTGATGAGCAGACTTAAAGTGTTGCAAAATAATACTATAATTTATCATCGAGGAGCAGGTGTTTTACCGTGAGATGGTGTGCGATATCAAACCATTAATCTGGGATTGAGGACTGATAATAATAATAAATTTAATTGAGGAGAAGTTTTATTATAAAATAATAATGGTTGTATTTATTTGAGGGTATAAATAATTAATAATTTATTCGAAGATGATGTTTAAAATATGCAGGATAATGTCTGTGAAGACCCGGGGTAAAACTGAGGATTTGATCATGGTTTAAACTATTGAACATCGTGATGAATATAGTAATATTGAGGTTTAGTTTGATGATATTGTATAGATGATTAATTGGACTAGATATAACATACCCTTAGTCAACCTTGGTCAACCTTCTAGCTTCGTGTCCATGTAAGTTGTAGCTAAGTTTGAACATATGATTATGTGTGTGTCATATCTTATTTCAGTCTCGTGATAGTTATTGATTGAGCTTATGTCTCATCTCTAGGTACCACGGGACCTGCGAACTTGGACGTTATACCGGATCCCCATCTTCAGCAGCCGGTTCCAGGCAAGTGTACCTTGCTATCCTGTATTTCAGTTACCAGTTATTTATTATTTCAATATATGCATTATGCACGTGTTTGATTAGAATTGTTACTGTCACGACCCGATTCCGTAGAATGGTTGGGGCGTCCCCCGAATCGTGATGCCGTGCGGGCCTGGGGTTGCGCCCACACAAGGCTAAAGTATTTTGCATAGCAAGCACATATTCAGAGTACGCAGATAAATTGAAACACAGATTTAAAACATGGAAAAGTTCTCTTTATTGATAATGAACATCTATTAAAAACTCTTGAACGAGTTAGCTAATATGCCGAACGACTTACAAAAAAGATGACTCAAAATGAGATAGCAGTCCTGTACATTACATCCCTTTATAAACTCAAAATAATAAAGACCTCCAGGCTGGAGGATAGCTTTGCCACGGAGCTGCATTTGTGTATGAAGAGTTGCAGCTTCGGACTTCAAAAGGCTTCGAAGGGCGCGGTGAAGATGCGCCAACAGCTGGACTGGATCGGGAAGACAACTTCGGCTCCTCGCTCGGTTCGCCTTGGTGCGGAGAACATATTTCAACGAGGGTCAGCATATCGAAACATGCTGGTGAAGGCGAGCTAGCCGAACTATACCAATCGACACGTTGTTTTAATGAAGCATGCATATTTGTGGGTTTCTATCTTGCCTTAGTTTATTTACAAGTAAGCAGCATATAAAATTTACTGAAATGAACGTGCCACCGTTCGGTGGATTTTACCTGACCGTCTGAATTACCTGCACAATACTTACCATGCCTTCCCTGCCACGAAGACACAAGTTAGTATGCAACAGGTTTAAATATACATAGAGATCACTGGCGTGGTGCCATGAGGGACAGGTTATAGTCTCAAGGCAAAGTGACGTGCAATGCGGGTGGCGAGCCCCGCTGCATAACACTTGCCGGGTAACATACGACTATACATACGTTCCGTCCGGATCGGATCGGTCCCAGCGCCCCGGTGACCGTCCGCGGAACTCATAACATACCTTGTGCACAAGTTGTCCGTGATCAAACAGCACTCATAGAATTTGTTCCATAGCATAACGGTTTTGCATAGTCATCCTGACAGTTTATTTCATAACAAGCATATATTTCCATACTTAGCACGATTCATAGAACAGTTATAAACGAACTAGCATACAGGATGATAACCGTTCATAAGTTTAGTTGACAAGCAGTATTCCCAAGTCTATTCCCTTTTTATCTTGATCTCTTTTATTATTATTTGGTATCGTTTGATCGGGGCAAAGGAGTGAAGCTTGGAAGCAGGGCTAGCTAATCGGGTTGGTAGCCACTCACTTCGATGTTTGGAAGGGAGAAGGAAAGAGGCGCTTCACGACTCCGCTCGCAAGCCGCCTACTGCTCGTTCACCTACACACGAACAACTCGATTAATACTTCTTCCTCTCTTTCCAATCTCAGAATTAAAGTGCAGTTCAATGAACGAAAACAATGAAAACCATCGAAACCGTTCAAGGAAAACAAGCAAATCCCAAAACCAACTCAAAGCACGAAAGCAACAAGCGACATCGAAAACCGAGGCAATAAAAGATAGCAGCGGAGAGGTCCCTCCTGACTCTGCCGCTAAGCCGATCCTTGGGACGCAGTCCACTGAATATAGGAATCAATTCCGAAGAAACAAATCCATAACGAGGACGAGTTCTTAATTCAATCTATCCCGATCGAACGATACCATCTTGTGTTTCTTAGCCGCGCTCCTCGAATAGGAGGAACGGGGCGCTACATCCTACCCAACTAATTGGAAGTTTCGTCCTGAAACTTAGGAATAGAACCAACCGTTAGGGATTATTGGGTTGAGGCAGGAGCTTAGAGGGGAGTGGACAATCCCGAGCTACGTGGCCTGGCCCACCACAGTTGAAGCATAAACCTTTTCTGCTGTAACATCTATCAGTAGTGTGCCCACGTCTCCTACAAAAATCACAGTATGGTCTCTGGTTCCCTTTGTGATGACCACCGTCGTTATGACGTTTTGCAGCATTGTTTCCTCCATCGTTGCCTTGGCGTTTGTGACTGGATGTATGCACAGCGCCGGCAAAAACGTGAGGATATTGTGGTTCGAGAGATAGGGCGTGATTCATGACTTCACGCATTGTCCCGTACTGATTATTGACCACGTGCGAATGGATGGCAGGGCGTAGTCCACCTTCAAACCTTCTGGCTCAACTTGCTGCATCAGGTAAATAGGCCCTAGCGAATTTGGAGAGTCGGTTGAATTCGGCGGAGTACTACTTCACAGTCATACTGCCCTGCCTCAGTTGCACGAAGTCATTTTCCATTTGACGTTGTACTGGAGGGGGTATAAACTCCTCTTCGAACGCGGCACAAAAGGTCGTCCACGAGATCGCCTCCTCTCCGTAATCAAATTGGAGAGATGGTCGATGCATGTTCCACCAATCGTGCGCGTTGAGACGGAGCTATAGTTGCGCGCAGGTGACACACTTATCTTCGGGGACCTCTAGCAGAGCGAAGTGATCTTCAAGCTCGGCTAGCCAATCTAGAGCTACCACTGGGTCCTCAGTCCCATTGAATGGGGTGTTGCAGACTTTCTTGAAGTGTCCCAAGTTGAAGGCAGTCACGTCCCTCGGCCTTGGAATTTGTGGCGTCTCTACTTCAAGCACGGGCTGTTCCACCGGAGTCGTTGCTGTTGCGGCGGAATGGTTGGCAGCCAAAATCTGAACGATTTGTTGCAGGGCATCTACCTGCTTTTGTTGGAGTGAGAATCGGGTCTCTAGATTGCTCTCAAACTTGGCTTGGCGAGCATCATCTCTTTGTCGTTGCGATTCTAATATTTGCATTACCCGCTCAAGCGGGTCGACTTGAGATATGCCTCGTTGGCTCCGAGAGCTTCCCGAAGTGCCCGAACTGCTTTCTTGTGTTTCGTTCGGAGCTTGCGCTGCAGATTGCACTGGTACCATTCCTTCAAAAGAAGGTAAATTACATTAGAATCATAATGTATTATGGACTTATTGCATGAACGTATCTCATTTTTGGCCTAGCGAGTTCAAGGATTCGCACAGGAATTTGATCGTTAAAGGAACTTTTCTAGCACGAAGTCTAAGGAACTTTGAATCTGTGCTCTGATACCACTATGTCACGACCCGATTCCGTAGAATCGTTGGGGCGTCCCCCGAATCGTGATGCCGTGCGGGCCTGGGGTTGCGCCCGCACAAGGCTAAAGTATTTTGCATAGCAAGCACATATTCAGAGTACGCAGATAAATTGAAACACAGATTTAAAACATGGAAAAGTTCTCTTTATTGATAATGAACATCTATTACAAACTCTTGAACGAGTTAGCTAATATGTCGAACGGCTTACAAAAGAGATAACTCAAAATGAGATAGCAGTCCTGTATATTACATCCCTTTATAAACTCAAAATAATAAAGACCTCCAGGTTGGAGGATAGCTTTGCCACGGAGCTGCATTTGTGTATGAAGAGTTGCAGCTTCGGACTTCAAAAGGCTTCGAGGGGCACGGTAAAGATGCGCCAACAGCTGGACTGGATCGGGAAGACAACTTCGGCTCCTCGCTCGGTTCGCCTTGGTACGGAGAACCTGTTTCAACGAGGGTCAGCATATCGAAACATGCTGGTGAAGGCGAGCTAGCCGAACTATACCAATCGACACGTTGTTTTAATGAGCATGCATATTTATGGGTTTCTATCTTACCTTAGTTCATTTACAAGTAAGCAGCATATAGAATTTACTGAAATGACCGTGCCACCGTTCGGTGGATTTTACCTGACCGTCTGAATTACCTGCATAATACTTACCATGCCTTCCCTGCCACGAAGACACAAGTTAGTATGCAACAGGTTTAAATATACATAGAGATCACTGGCGTGGTGCCACGAGGGACAGGTTATAGTCTCAAGGCAAAGTAACGTACAACGCAGGTGACGAGCCCCGCTGCATAACACTTGCCAGGTAACATACGACTATACATACGTTCCGTCCGGATCGGATCGGTCCCAGCGCCCCGGTGACCGTCCGCGAAACTCATAACATACCTTGTGCACAAGTTATCCGTGATCAAACAGCACTCATAGAATTTGTTCCATAGCATAACGGTTTTGCATAGTCATCCTGACAGTTTATTTCATAACAAGCATATATTTCCATACTTAGCACGATTCATAGAACAGTTATAAACGAACTAGCATACAGGATGATAACCGTTCATAAGTTTAGTTGACAAGCAGTATTCCCAAGTCTATTCCCTTTTTATCTTGATCTCTTTTATTATTATTTGGTATCGTTTAATCGGGGCAAAGGAGTGAAGCTTGGAAGCAGGGCTAGCTAATCGGGTTGGTAGCCACTCACTTCGATGTTTGGAAGGGAGAAGGAAAGAGGCGCTTCACGACTCCGCTCGCAAGCCGCCTACTGCTTGTTCACCTGCACACGAACAGCTCGATTAATACTTCTTCCTCTCTTTCCAATCTCGGAATTGAAGTGCAGTTCAATGAACGAAAACAATGAAAACCATCGAAACCGTTCAAGAAAAATAAGCAAATCCCAAAACCAACTCAAAGCACGAAAGCAACAAGCGACATCAAAAATCGAGGCAATAAAAGATAGCAGTGGAGAGGTCCCTCCTGACTCTGCCGCTAAGCCGATCCTTGGGACGCAGTCCACTGAATATGAGAATCGATTCCGAAGAAACAAATCCATAACGAGGACGAGTTCTTAATTCAATCTATCCCGATCGAACGATACCGTCTTGTGTTTCTTAGCCGCGCTCCTCGAATAGGAGGAACGGGGCGCTACAATTACTTCACGTCCGGGTCACAACCGGGTGCAGACATTCATCGATAATGTTTCATAATGAATGCTATATGTTCGTAATACCTCGATGTACGTACTTGTGTATATCGTAACCCTAGGATACATTCATATACCGTTATCGTGCCAGATTTCCTGTATTACTGATACTGATATTATGACTGGAGACTGGGATGACCTTAGGGTCACATTATTGATAGTTACTACAGTATGATGAGACTAGTAGATAGAGTTTCAAGTTCAGCACACAATCGTTGACCGCTTGGGAAGGGGAAGACAGTTACTAGATGTTTGGGCTCCTCTGCACGCGCTTACATATGTATATATATTATTTCTGTAGAGACCATGTATCTAGAGTAGTTGTATCACCCGTGTGACTCTTTGCCCGGAGCTATGGTACGTCCCGTATGTTTCCGTGTTCGGAGCTACGGTTTTATTTTGGACAGCCCACGCGTTGAATATTGTCTTTAAACTGTATCTCACTTAGTTGGTTATGCTAGATTACCCTATCATTGTACTTGTACTTTCTGTTATACTTGGCATACTATATTTTTGTACCTTCTTATGTCCCTCTGAGGACCTGGTTTCCTTTCAGGTTTAGGCGAGGAAGATTAACCAGAGGAGTACGGTCCGGGTACGTATCCAGCAGCAGGACCCATTGCCGAGGATGAGGTCATCCCCGAGGACTTCGCCTGATCTCTTGTAGTGACTTTATTCTAGGGACGGTATTACTATCTAGCTATCTGATGTCGTTCCAAGTCATCTCAGTGCTTACTTTTATTCCAGTATTTTGTACTAGCAAGTTTGTTCCCGTGTGACTGCTCTAGTATTTGTACTATGATATATTTTCTCGTGACATTTCCTTTCTGCACATTAGTAGTTGTGATTACCTCTATGTGCTCTTATATCTGTTGTATGTGGATAAGATTTAGTTTCACTAATTATGTGTTATGTGTTGGGTTATTTATTGTACTTTACAGCTTAGGTGCACTCCGACGGGCCCATTAGATTGGGATGCCCGTCGAAGTATGCTGCTGGACATTACCACATGACTCAGTTCCTTATCTTTGGAACCGGGGCATGACACAGCCTCCAAAACCAAAGGAGACTTACTCTTTCGAAGATTGAGATATCAAACCCATCTTCGATATGCTGATGCAGGAAGGCAAAATTTGACTCCCCGACGTCAGACATCAACCTGAAGCGGCGGGAATGGACAACCTGAAGTATTGCACTTCTACTGATACATCCACTACCCAACGCAGGAGTGCTATATACTGAAGCGGTACATCCAATGCCTGATCGATACCAAGGCCCTTTTCTTGGACTTCGATGATGTGATGGTCGCCGCTAATATGGTGTCCCTCCAATTTGGCAACTTTTCACCGACCGAAGCCCAAGACGGAGTGGTCCCTATCCTAAAGGCGACTATGGAGGTGATCAACCTTCCACCAGCTCAAGACCAGACGGTCGGGCTGACACCTCTTACTACACCTAAGGGAGAAATCATGTGGTTCCACCCGGATCTTAGACCTAAAATATGAAAAACCAAGTCTTGCCGTATAGTTTCTCCCACCACTGAGGAGTCCTAGGTAGGGGCAACCAGGTCGGGCCTTGCCTACCAGCAGGATTCTGAGGCGCCCAACGTCAAAGCGCCTTCAACGACCAGGTGAAGCAATGCAGGCCAGGCCGCAAGATCCTTTCCTTAGAAAACACAAATTGTAGACTTCGGATGCTCAGTGCAGCTCAACAAGTACCCCTGTGCACAAAAGCTATGTCTCACATAACTCATCAGCAATGGCGCATGATAGGCAGTATTTTATTATATGCATCCGAGCAAGTCTTCAGCATAAGGACGTATCATACTTTATGTGCACACGACAGTACTTCTCGTTGTAACGAATCCTTATGGGCAACATGCAGTGTTCCCCTGTACGATATACAAAAATGGTCAGCAAGCGGTAGTCCTCGATGTGGTAGACAATCGTGCACACGTCGCAGTGATCCTACGCGCACAACTCAGCCAACTCCCTCATGTATATATGGCAGTATTCCTATGCACAAAGCTCCTTATTCGGTGCAAGTTAAGTCATTGACAGTATTCAATGCAACAAATGATGAGCTACCTCAGTTCCATCATTACAGCCAACAATTACTTTGTCTCATATCTAAGATGGGATACGACCTCCAAAAAGCTGAAGGTCAGAACTTTGGTAAAGATAATATATTTCTTTACAATCCGGCAGTTATTACAACAACACTCTCAGAAGGATAGGATATGGAGATGTGTGTACGTGCTATGACTCACATGACAGCCGGTAAATTCTAACATAAATGGGAGGGCCCGTTCATTGAAGAAACTGTATTTTTCAACGGCGTATACTGGCTAGTGAAATCCAACGACGACTTGCTCGTGATGCCTATCAACGATAAGTTCCTAAAAAAACTACTATATCTAAACTAGACTATTACTCCCCTCATCCCCAGCGGGACAACCCAGATGTACAAATCAATTATGTGTTCTTCATCCATAACAACTGTCTATGAGCAACATTTTCTCCTTCGTTACAAATTCTCGTAAAAACCATTATCTATATCTTGGAGCCCTGGATACGTAACGGATGATGGGTCCACAAAGTATCCCCGGTGGAGTAGTCCTCAGGTCTACTCGTGCACTCTCACAGTGACCACTCAAAAACTAATCTTGTTAGATGCTAGCCATGTCCATATTACCTCTGAGCTATCATCCTACTAATCTCCCCAGCGGAGCAATCCTTAGGTCTATCTTCATATTCGAATAGACCACCCTCAACAAATCACTCCTCAATGAGTTTTTTGGATATTGGTTCATATCCATATTATCTCTGAACTACTGTCCTAAATACTTTTTCCCGACTGAGTTTGCCATATCCATATTACCTCTGAGCAAACCTCTCAAATTTTGGCTATCAATCATCACGTCCATATTACCTCCGATATCGGTTGTCATACCTCACTTGTCACCCTTACTCACCAAGGTAGACCAACGATGTTAAGTCCATAAAAACTGCCACATCCATATTACCTCTTGCAGGGCTTATCTCAAACCTATTACTTGCACTAATACACGCCAAAAAGTAATGGATCCACAAAACCTGTCACGTCCATATTACCTCTGATAATGATTGTTTTGAATCTATTACTTGTACTCCAAGTGCGCAAAAGGGTAATAGGTCCACCAAAGATCCCCCAGCGGGATGTCCTTACTATCCACAAAATCTATCACGTCCATATTACCTCTGATAGGGATTGTTTTCAAATTTATTATTTTTACTTAATGTACATAAAAAATAATAAGTCCACTAAAAAAATCCAGTAGGATATCCTTAATGGAAGCAAACAGCCACGTCCCTACTACTTCTACAGCGCTTCCTCCTCCTTCTACAAAAATATCAGGATCGTACCTAACCACTCAGTATGGCTATTGATCAGCTCACGTATACGTCACCTCTGAGCTATTGTCCGCACATCCTCCCCCGAGAGTCTGCCATATCCAAGTGACTTCTGAGAAAACCTCTTCCTACGACTATCACCAATCGTTATCTCAAATTATTACCTGCTCTTAAATTTAAGTGCGCTAATGGTGTTAAGTCCACCAAATTTGCCACGACCATACCACTTCTGGCAATGCCTATTTTGAACTTATTACTTGCACCCTAGTACACAAAAAGTAATAAGTCCACCGAAGATCCTCCAGCAAAATATCCTTAAAAAGCCACGGTATTGTACTACGTTCATATTACCTCTAGTACGATACCTAAAGCTAACACAAATAAATTGCCAAACAGATAACTTTTATTTTTCTCTGTAAAGAGAGATAAAAACCAAAACTATATTTTAGGGGATTATCAAGATCCCAAGCCCGAAGGAAAAATAAAGGCACAAAAAGCAAAAGAAAATTATTGGTGCTATGAGTCGGAGCATAACTTTGCTATCCGCTCATGGAGACAAGCAATATGGCCATCCGGGCACCTCCGAGCCCGACGCTCAACCTCTTGGACCATAACCTCTGGATCCTTGTAACAAGCGTAGGACTCGTGTCGGTCCTCAAGATGTTGCACCAGAACCTCAATGCCAGTCGCGTTCTACGCTGTTTGGCTTGCCTCAATACGGATGGCCTCATCTTTCTGCTGGGCCTCCCGCAGACTATTTCCTATTACATCAAGCTCGATCTGGAGCCTCCTAATCTGCTCAATCATGTCCTTTTATCGGGAAAGGCACTCCTCTCTGAGATCGCCCAGCCTATCATGCCTCTCCAAAAAAATTTGGAGATCACGCTGCAGGCACTTCATAGACGAAGCAAATAAGGCCTTCTTCATCTCCATCTTCTTTGAGAATTTGTTATATTCATGGAAGATCAGCAATCCCATGTTTGCTTGCTGATACTGCCGCAGCTCTGTTAGGTACTTCTCTACCTCCTACAGTTTATGGCCCCGAAAGTGGGCCATCTGCTCAAAACCAGAGATACCCCTCAGAGAATGGACCTGGCCCTCAGCAAAGTATCTTGCCCAGGCAAAAGATTTATTGTGCTCCAATACACCCTCGATTCCCTTCTTCAAGAACTTATGGAAGCTTCGGATAGAAAGCTTGATGGTCTCGTCGATCTCTTCTAATGTAGCTAGAGTCAAGGGCGACAAGATTGGAGAAGAGGCTACTGGCATAGCAGGCAGCACAACGGTGCTCAAAAACCTCAAAGGAGAAACAATAGTAAAGGAGCAACCAGCAGTCCTGTCTGTGAGCCAATCTTTCATGGACGCACGAAGATCCTGGATATCCGATAGCTGAGCCGCAGATGTCGGAGTATTACCAAGACTGGAAATAGAAGTAATAGGGTGCCTTACCACATCGGCTCCCTCCAGTGCGTCATCCCTAGATCGTATTATGACGGCTTCGGGAGGTGACACAGCAACATCAAGAGGGGAAACAACCTCATCACGATGTTTCACCACCCCACTATCCAGAGAAGCTTCAGCTACGGAGTCCCCGGCAACAACAGCTGAAGGAATAGTCGCTGCACTAGAAGAACCCGCAACGTTTGAGGGGTCCTGGATAGACCACGCAAGGGGTCCTCCGCCTCCAAAAGAGCGGGGGAGAGATGCAGACCTCCTCAGAACAAGCCTATCATCTTGTTCTTCTTTGACATCTTCCTCGACGACCACATCTACAGTCTTCAAGGAACAGACAGGGTCTACAAAACTAGAACAACCGATAATCAGCTTTAATCAAAAAATTGAGAGTTGAACCCAGAAAATATGGCCTTCCATCAAGTTATAAAATGATATAGCAGAGGGAGGCGACGTAGGTTGTGACCCATCCAGCGATGTCATAGCCTTCCCTATGACTTCTTTGTCATCCACAAATATATGCTCCAAAGGGGTATAAGGCTGCTCTGCCAAAGCCGCATTCAAGCCCCAAGCCCCCAAAGCCTCAGATGCTGGTTCTAAGACACCTACATCGAACTCCGGGGGAGATTCCTCTTCCGATTTGGCATAGAAAACCACCAAAGCGGTTGCCCGATGGGGATGGGCCCTTTTCTCTTGTGTTTGCAAATTTCTAATAGTCCAGAAGAGAGACAGTTCTAAAGAGGACCAGAAAGAATCAAACTAAGAGGATTTATGGATACTGCCATAACATCTAAATAGGGCCCTGCTTCAGGATCTATTAGTGCAAGGGGTCCTACCTCTCAGCTTGCGGTCCCCTTAAATGGGGGCTTAGTCTTCGTCGCTAGTCCCATCTCTGAGACCACATCGGCCCTCACCTTCTTAGAGTAGTTAGCATAATGGATCCCGGCCTTCAGTTTGTGCTTCACAACCGGAGGATTATCAGAAGGAGACATCGTCTCCCCTTTACCGGTTGATGTGTCCAACTCCACAAGCAGGGGCCTAGCAACCCCTTACCCTTATTGGATGTTCTGTGGCCCTTTTCCTTGGGAGGCATCAACATGGTGCCCTCGATATAACTCCGCTCATGGTCAAAGTTAGGCGGCGGGGCATTGTCCGTACAATAATACTTAGCTGTCGTATACATTATTCTTGGCACGACCCCGGCTGTTGGCAGTTAGAACTGAACTTTGGTGCCGGTTGCATTATAATAACTCCAGACCCTGGCTCCATTAAGCAAGCTGCTATTGTATCCTAGGGAAGCACTCGGGTGACCCAATAAGAGCTGACTATAGCCAAATTGACAGGCATACCGCTGGGCAAGTAGGGCTCCACAAAAATTGCAACCTCATTCTGGTACACAAGGTGGGAGGAACGGATGGCTTGGAGCCAGCGAAAGAGCCTACTAGACAGACTTTGAGGTCCATCATCATAGTGAACGATATTTTGTTTGTCGTCGATATACTCGGGCTCGGACGTGAAGAAGGTCCAACCATTCATGAAGGAGAGCTCTCTCCTACCAGCATAGACTGTATTGCATCTCCATTTTATCAGCCGATACTTGCGAATCAGGGCATCAGTAGCTATTGTGTCATTGTCAGTCCCGGGGCTCAATAAAGACCCATGATACAAGAGAAGCCACCCCATCAAGTAATGGTAGGAAGCTCCATTTGGTTGAAGTAACCTCTACCAGGGTGATCTTCGAACTTCGCAACAAAGGTACTATAAATCCTCTCGACCAAATTTAGATCTACTTGGCTTAAAGAGAGACTAGGGTTAGTTTTGAGCTGTTTAGAATTAGAACAAGGTATTTTAAATAAATGTACAAAATTTTGTATCACTTGGTGTACCTTGTCGTTGATTCGATATTTGGAGTACTACTCTAGCTTTTGCTTTCAAACAAATTTTACACAATTGACCTTGATGTGCTAGTCTTCCAATTTGACCTTTGGGTCACTCATAAATGCCCTCTCTTGTGCTTTATTTTAGTCGCATAATATTTATTACAAATATCTAATTTTAAATCCAAATAAATCTAACTTTGCATCTTTGCCTGTTCCAATCGAAAGTGGGGCACATGACCGGTCAAGCATGCCATGGGATTTCTTTTATTTGGTTTGCTCATAAAGAGGATTGGCACCTAGCATTATATTTACTTAGGTCTCTAATATAATGCCCCGTTCCCCCTATTCGGGGAGCGTGCCAAGAAATACTTAAGACCGTCCAATCGGGATAGATTGAATCAAGATTCTTTTCTCGTTATGGATTGGTTTCTTCGGAATCAGGTCCCATATTCAACGGATCGTGCCTCAAGAAAAGACTCGGCGGCAGATTCGAGAGGGGCCTTTCCGTTGCATTGGTTTTCTTGTCCATTTTCGATGTCGCTTGGTTGCTTTCATGTTGGTTTTATGACTTGTATTTTCTTGAACGATTTAAATAGATTTCATTGCTTTTGTTCTTAGGATTTCGCATTTCGTATCGAACCTCGGAGACCGAAGTAGGGGATATTGATTGTCTGTTGGTGCGTGCAGGTGATCGGGTAGACGACGCTCGTACGGAGTCTTAAAGTTCTTCCTTTTCTCTCCTACTTCACCAACTGGTGAGTTGCCTTATTTCGATTAGCACCCTTCTTCCAAGTCTTCACTTTAGATAATTGACGCATTGTGTATTTCGTTCAAACGATACAAAAAAATAATAGCTTGAGTCAGAATAAAGAAAAGAAGTAGACTTGAAACACTAATAATGCTTGTCATATAAAATTGTTCTGAACGATCACACTGTAGCGTGCATGCCCATCATATACATAACTATTTTTGTTTCAGTTGTAGTTAGATTCATTTATCTATAAATATTCATGGTATGATGCAAAATGGGAAAGAAAATGTGATCTTTACACAAAGTAGCCTAGACTATGGAAAATACACTGCGTTCACTTGCTTGTATTTGCTTGAATATGTGTTTCATGTGATAACTTAGTTTGTTATGGAATAATGGTCTTAGACAACTTGTATACAAGGGATATTATTCTACGAACGGTTGTCGGGGCACTGGGACCGCTTTGCCCCGAGTAGAATAATTTCTAGTGTAGTTCTAACATTGGATGGGTCCGTGCGTCCGCTAAAGGCTAGCTACCCGAGGCAGAATGGCAGTCGACCCATCCTAAGTCTAACCAAGTGATTGTTATGTATATTTAAACTGTGCAGACTAACTATGTCTTCGTGGCAGGAAAGATCATGGTAAGTTTTGTACAGGTGGCTCAGACGGTACAGGTAAAGTCACCGAGCGGTGGCATATTTGGTTATGCTATTTTACTCTATCTTATGCAAAAAATTTAACTAAGCCAAGGTAGATAGATTACATGATAATAAATGTTGCATGCTCATATGAACTCGTTTTAGATTTTGGTTAAGTAGGGTTAGCTCGCCCTTACCGATACTCTTTGAAGTACTGACCCTCGTTGCAGCAGGTTCCCTAAGCCAAGGCATCGCGGCGAGGAGCGAAAGTTTTCTCCAACCCCCTTCCTGAATCAAGACGCATTTGTGACGTGACTTTTGGTAGCTCCAGTACATAAGTAGAAAGGAGCTCACTCTCACTTTTGGAAGCCACAGGGCGATGGTGCTGACTCGCACCCAAGGTATTTTGTGTTTTGAATTCTAGTAAAGGATATAATATATGGAACGACAATCTTATTTTGTATCCAAGTTGTAAGCCTGTGTGGCATCCTTATCATTTTGGGTCAAGAGTCTGTAATCAGATGTTTATTATCAATAAAAAGAAAACTTTTCTATGCCTCAACGTGTGTTATCTTAATTACGTACTCTGTTGCATATGTTCTAAAGATTATCATTATGCCTAGGCCTTGTGCACGCGCGCCCTATGCGTACACGACATCACGCCCGTGGGAGAATTATCGATTGGGCAAAATTGGGGCATGATATATTGGTATCAGAGCATAGCTTCAGACCATTTGATCTCGTGTCAAAAGTTTTCTAAAAGTGACCCTGTCCCTCTCAGTTGAACCCTTGAATTTGCTTGGCCAAAATAAGATACGTTCTATATAGTGACTCCATAATATACTTTGAGACTGGTACAAGTTACTTTTCTTTGAAGGAACGGCCTCCGAGCCGGGTGCACAAGCACAAATGGTGGCGCAAGTGCAAGGGAGTAGTTCTGGTATGTCAGGCAGCTCAGGAAGTCCGACTGCCGCACCCTCTGTTAATCCGTTTGAACGAATAATGCGTCTGATGGAAATGCAACAGAGACAAGCCAAACTACGATAGATTCAATTTGAGTCTCGAATAGAAGCACAATTTCTGGTGCAATAGACTCGGGCCGAAATGTAACAGACGCAAATAGATACCTTACAAACGATTGTGACGACGCTAGTCGCCAGCAACCATTCTGCATCCGCGGCCACCGTGGCAGCACCAGTTGTAGCTGACATTGCGGGACCTCAGGGCTCTCCGGAACCTCCACTTTCAGATGATAAGGGGTCCATCCTATAGGTATCAAAATTTAAGAAAATGTGCTATACTACCTTTAAGGGGACCGAAGACCCTTCCGTGGCATTGGATTGGCTGGTGGAGTTAGAAGACCACTTCGAAGTGCTCCGTATGGACGAAACCAGGAGAGTCGCTTGTGCCCAACTTCAGCTCCGTTTAAACACCCATGATTGGTGGGACGTGCACAAACAAGATTTATTGAATGAAGGTGGCACAACGATTATCTCCTGGTCAGTATTCCGTAAGGCCTTCGAAGAGGAGTATCTACCACCCGCCGTCCGCCGCGAGAAGGAAGACGAGTTTACCCATCTGCAGCAAGGAGACATGTTCGTGCGGCAGTACGCTTCAGAATTAAATAGACTTGCAAAGTTTGCTAAGTCTCATATTTGTGATGCAGAGACACGTGCACGAAGATTTGAGATAGGACTGCGACCTTTCATTCGTGCCCACGTTGTCATTTCTCAATACCGCACCATGCGTGAGTCCCTAAACCACGCCCTCTCCCTTAAATCACAGTACCCACTAGTTCGCACCGACGATGTGCAAAATCTCAATCATAAGCGTCCTAGCAACACAGGAGGTAACAATGTGCCTAAGCACTCCAATAACGGCGGTAACAAGGGGGCAAATTAGGGTAAAGGTGCAAGCTCGTTTGTCACCGATATAATCGTACTGGACACATCGCTCGAAACTATCAAGTATTCAACAGATCGTGCTTTAAGTGTGGTCGTCAGGGGCACATGGCAGCGAATTATACGGGCAGGTAGACCTAACCAGCAGCAACAACAAAATCGTGCACCTCAAGACCAGGGGCAAGTACTTCGAGCGAATCAGACGGCACAGTAGAACGCTCAAGGCCGAGTCTATGCTCTGACTCAGGATGAGGAACTCGCATCAAACACGATGGTGTCAGGTATATTACTCTTCAATGATGTACCTGCTCGAGTATTATTTGATTCTGGTGCTACACATAGTTTTGTATTAATAAACTTTGCTAGAGAACACAAATTCATTCAAACCCCGTTAGGCCTAAGGCTTAGCGTCAGTACTCCGTCAGGCACGAGCTTGCCTGCCGATTCAGTTTGTCATGGTGGCTGTATTTACATCGGAGGAAGAAAATTGTCACTGGATGCGATAGTTCTAGACATTGGGGACTACAACATCATTCTGGGAATGGATTGGCTTGGCGCTTGTTCAGCTACTATCGATTGTGCGGAGAAGAAAATCGTGTTTCATCTTCCTGGTGAGACCGAATTTTGTTATTCGTGCAGTCCACAGTCGAAAGTGCCGTATGCCTGCATGGTGATATCAGCAATGTCTGCTCGACGGATGATTCACTCCGGCTGTGTCGGGTACCTGGCTTCCGTTCGAGACACTCGACAAGATTGCGCAAATATTGAATCCATACCCGTTGTGGCAGATTTTCTAATGTGTTTCCCGACGAGTTGCCCGGTATACCGCCCGATCGAGAGATAGAGTTCACCATCGACACATTTCCAGGAACCTAACCCATTTCTAAACCTCCGTATCGAATGGCACCGGCAGAACTAAAAGAGTTAAAAATTCAGCTACAGGAATTGCTTGATCGTGGGTATATTCGGCCTAGTGTCTCTCTATGGGGTGCACCGGTACTGTTTGTTAAGAAAAATGATGGCTCGATGCGACTCTGCATCGACTATCGAGAATTAAACAAAGCAACTATTCGAAACAAATATTCCCTCCCTAGGATGGACGATCTTTTTGATCAATTACAAGCTGCAATAGTATTCTCGAAAATTAATCTCCGTTCAGGTTACCATCAGCTTAAAATTAAGTCGAACGACGTGCCGAAGTCAGCCTTTCGCACTCGCTACGGTCACTATGAGTTTTTGGTAATGCCGTTCGGTTTGACCAATACCCCTGCTGCTTTTATAGGTTTGATGAACCAAGTATTTTGGCCGTACCTCGACAGATTTGTAGTAGTGTTCATTGATGATATCTTAGTGTATTCGAAGAATAGGGCGGAGCATGCAGAGCACTTGCGGACCGTGCTACAAACCCTTCGAGACAACAAGTTGTATACAAAACTGAGTAAGTGCGAATTTTGGCTGAGTAGTATATCTTTCCTAGGGCACATCATTTCTGCGGGAGGCATTTCAGTCGATCCGAAGAAGGTGGAAGCCATTGTCGAGTGGAAACGACCTACATATGTTAATAAAATTTGAAGCTTTCTTAGGCTAGCAGGCTACTACAGGCGGTTCGTAAAGGATTTTTTCAATCTCGCCTCACCTCTGACTCACCTCACACAGAAGGGAGTCGCGTTTGAGTGGTCCGCCGACTACGAAACTTCATTTCTAGAGTTAAAGCATCGCCTAACCTCTGCCCCGTTACTTGCACTATCGAACGAGACTTCGGGATTCCAAATCTTTAGTGACGCTTTAGGGCAGGGCTTAGGGTGTGTACTTATACAGCAAGACAGAGTGATAGCCTATGCATCTAGACATCTGAAAAAGCATGAAAAGAATTATCCCACGTACGATCTGGAACTGGCAGTAATTATTTTTCGGTTGAAGTTGTGGCGACACTACCTTTATGGGGTGCCTTACCAAATTTATATCGATCACAAGAGTTTAAAGTACTTATTCACCCAAGCAGATCTGAACCTACGACAGCGACGTTGGCTAGAATTGATTAAAGATTATGACTTAACGATAGACTACACACCTGGCAAGGGAAATGTGGTAGCGGATGCGTTGAGTCGGGTCTTTGCGGGATCTCTGTCCGTCGATCGCAGGTTACAAAGGGAGTTAGAAGAAATGGGAATCGAACTCAAAATTCGTTATCGCGGCGCACGGGTTGCTCAGATGTGATTTGTACCTAACTTGATAGAGAGAGTCACATCTACTCAAAGAGATGACCCATTCCTCCGGAAAATGCAAGAGCAGGTTCAAGCGGGGAAGGCGAAAGACTTTGCAGTAGATGAGCATGGGGCATTGCGAGTGAAGGGAAGGTTATGCGTCCCTAATGATGTTGAACTCAGAAAGGAAATCCTCACTGAAGCACATTATACAGCCTATACAATCCATCCCGGGAGCACAAAAATGTATAAGAACCTTCGTACTATCTTCAGGTGGCACGCATGAAGAAGGATGTGGCACTCTTCGTATCGCAATGCATAACCTGTCAGAGGGTGAAAGTAGAGCATCAGAGGCCGGGCAGAGAAATACAGAATCTTGCTATCCCAGAATGGAAGTGGGAGCACATCAACATAGACTTTATTGTTGGTCTGCCAAGGACGCAACGGGGAACGACGCAATCTGGGTTATCGTCGACCGGTTAACCAAGCCTGCATACTTTATTTCCATTAAAAGTACTTGGGGCACCGATCGCCTTGCTCAGACCTACTTTGACGAGATAGTCTGGCTGCACGGAGTGCCAGTTTCTATAGTATCAGATAGGGACAGACGGTTCGTCTCACATTTCTGGGAAAGCCTTCAGTCGTCGATGGGGACCAAGTTGAAATTCAGCTCAGCCTACCATCCTCAAACAGATGGCCATACATAATGGGTAAATCAGGTACTAGAAGATATGCCGCGCCTCTGCATAATCGATTCCAAGTCAAGTTGGGACGTCAACCTGCCGCTAGCCGAATTTGCTTACACCAACAGTTATCATTCTAGCATCCAGATGGCTCCGTATGAGGCCCTGTATGAGTGGAAGTGTAGGTCACCGATCTTCTAGAATAAAGTTGGGGAGAGGTAAATCCTTAGGCCAGAACTGGTTGAACAAACAGTGCAGAAGGTTTGGCTGATTCGAGAATGGTTAAAAGTAGCACAAAGTCGCAAAAGAGCTATGTCGTTGTTCGTTGCCGCCCTCTTGAATTCCTAGAGGGGGATCATGTGTTCCTAAAAGTCTCGCCCATGCGTGGTGTGACAAAATTTGGGATAAAAGGAAAGTTAAGCCCAAGATTTGTTGGGCCGTTTGAAATTCTGAGACGTGTGACTTCAGTTGCTTACCAAATTGTATTGCCACCAGTACTATCAAATATGCACGATATTTTTCATATGTCTCAGCTTAGAAAATATGTGCATGACCCAAACCATGTGGTAGACTTGGGTCAGTTAGATCTGTAGGCAGACTTGTCGTACGTCGAAGAACCCGTACAGATCTTGGACCGTAAGGAAAAGTAGTTACGGAATCGGGCAATATCGTTAGTGCGCATTATGTGGCAGAACAACGCGATCGAAGAATCGATGTGGGAACTCGAATCTGATATGAGGGAAAGCTTTCCTTTATTGTTCCTTAGGGGTAGGTTCTATTCCTAAGTTTTGGGATAAAACTTTCTTTTGGATGGTTATGATGTAATGCCCCGTTCCCCCTATTCGGGAAGTACGACCAAGAAATACTTAAGACCTTCCAATCAGGACAGATTGAATCAAGATCTTTTTCTCGTTATAGATTGGTTTCTTCAAAATCAGGTCCCATATTCAACGGATCATGCCTCAAGGAAAGACTCAGCGGCAGAGTCGATAGGGGCCTTTCCGTTGCGTTGGTTTTCTTGCCCATTTTTGATGCCGCTTGGTTGCTTTCTTGTTGGTTTTATGACTTACGTTTTCTTGAATAGTTTCAATGGATTTTATTACTTTCATTCTTAGAATTTTGTATTTCGTATCAAACCTCGGAGACCGAAGCATGGGATATTAATTGTCTGTTGGTGCGTGCAGGTGATCGGGTAGACGACGCTCGTGCGGAGTCTTAAAGTTCTTCCTTTTCTCTCCTACTTCACCAACTGTTGAGTGGCCTTATTTTGATTAGCACCCTTCTTCCAAGTCTTTACTTTAGATAATTGACGAATTGTGCATTTTGTTCAAATGATACAAAGAAACAATAGCTTGAGTCAGAATAAAGAAAAGAAGTAGACTTGAAACACTAATAATGCTTGTCATATGAAATTGTTCTGAACGATCACACTGTAGCATGCATGCCCGTCATATACATAACCATTTTTGTGTCAGTTGTAGTTAGATTCATTTATCTATAACTGTTCATGGTATGGTGCAAAATGGGAAGGAAAATGTGATCTTTACACAAAGTAGCCTAGACTATGGAAAATATACTATGTTCACTTGCTTGTATTTGCTTGAATATGTGTTTCATGTGATAACTTAGTTGGTTGTGGAATAATGGTCTTGGAAAACTTGTATACAAGGGATATCGTTCTACGAACGGTCGTCAAGGCACTGGGACTGCTTTGCCCCGGGTAGAACAATTGCTAGTATAGTTCTAGCATTGGATAGGTCCGTGCGTCCGCTAAAGGCTAGCTATCCGAGGCGGAATGGCAGCCGACCCATCCCAAGTCCAACCAAGTGATTGTTATGTATATTTAAACTGTGCAGACTAACTATGTCTTCGTGGCAGGGAAGATCATGGTAAGTTTTGTACAGGTGGCTCAGACGGTACATGTAAAGTCACCGAGCGGTGGCACATTTGGTTATGTTATTTTACTCTATCTTATTCGAAGAATTTAACTAAGCCTAGGTAGATAGATTACATGATAATAAATATTGCATGCTCATATAAACTTGTTTTAGATTTTGGTTAAGTTGGGTTAGCTCGCCCTCCCCGGTACTCTTTGAAGTACTGACCCTCGTTGCAGCAGGTTCCCCGAGCCAAGGCAACGCGACGAGGAGCTGAAGTTTTCTCCAACCCCTTTCCTGAATCAAGACGCATTCATGACGTAACTTTTGGTAGCTCCAGTACATAAGTAGAAACGAGCTCGCTCTCACTGTCACGCCCCAGTCTCAAAATATGTAGGACCAGGAATATGTGACACGCCAGCTACGCATTCGACCAGACTCGGGTCTGACTCGAATACGTATAAGCTGTAATATAAAAGGCACTACCTAGATATTCCATAAATGTAAACCTCTATGTCTCAATCCACAATGTACAACAGTATACAAGAAAGAGCTATATGTGCTAGAGTCGGCCGCCCCATAACACATTAACTCGAATAGACTCGAGAAGAAGTATGAGTCTATAAAACTAGGCTACAACAGCAGATGAATAATCAATGTACAATAACCATAATGCCGGTAGATAAATATATGAGTACCTGGTACCATGCTCGCAAGATATGCCACTCCATCAGTATTCCCAAGTGCTCCGTACTCATCTATACTGCAAAACTGGCAGGGAACCAGGTCCTCAGAGGGACGTAACAAGGTACAGAAATATAGCATGCCAAGTAAACAGAAAGTACAAGTGCACGATAGGGTACTCTATCATAACCAACTAGTGTGACACAGTTTAAAGACAATGTTCGACGCGTGGGCTTTCTAATATAAAACCGTAGCTCCGGACACGAAAACACACGGCACGTACCGCAGCTCCGGGCAAAGAGTCACACGGGTGAAACAGTTACACTAGATACAGGTATCACTAGAAAATACTACATATATATAAGCGCGTGCAGAGTAGCCCAAACGTCTAGTAACTGTCTTCCCCTTCCCAAGCGGTCAACGATTGTGCGTTGAACCTGAACCTCTAACTACAGTCTCGACACAAGGAAATAACTCAACAGACGCGACCCTAAGGTCGTCCCAGTCTCTGGTCATGATGTCAGTATCAGGATACAGGAATCTGGTACGATCACAGTGTATGAGTGTGTCCTGGGGTGTCGATGTACTCAGGTACGTGCATCGAGGTACTACAAAGTATCTAACCATTTTTCTAATACGTTACGACGAATGTCAGCACCCGGTTGTGATCCGGACGTGAAGTATCGAGCGTCAACATAAGTACGTGCACAATGCACATAAAGAATAACAAATATCTGTAATCTGAAATACAGGGTGGCAAGGTATACTTGCCTGCGTGCGGCTGCTGATGACGGGGATCCGGTACCACATCCAAGTCCTCAGGTCCCGCAGTACCTAGAGATGAGATACAACTCAATTAATAAACTATCATTTGGCAAACAGGGATGCGACACGCATCCACAACTAAACTCAAGCTCAGCTATGACTCTCAGGGACAAGACACTAGAGGGTTGACCAAAGTAGACTCGGAGCAAGTTATATCTGATCAAATTAAATATCTGTACGATATCATCAATCCAAACCTCAAGCTTACTAAGTCCATCACAAAGTTCAGTAGTTCAAGCCAGGATCAAATCCTCAAATTCCACTCTAGTCCTTACAGTCATTACCATATACATTACACATTATCCTTAAATAAAATAATTATCCTCGAGTAACTGGTTATTAATAATTACTTAAACCCTCGGTTATAAACACCGTCAGTATCTCCTCCTCCTATATATTCATTATTATTTCCCGGCCTCCAATCAATAACTATCGGTTTGATATTACACCTTTCTCACAATGCATGGTACACAATTACATATTCGTATTCCTCAATCGAATTTTATCACTAGTTATCAAGTCCTCAAAATAATGGGCATCTTAATGACATCCCCTCCTTTTACCATAAATTACCGGCTCTTCAAGGATAATTAACTTACATGTAAAAATAACGTAATATACTCTAAATCTTGATGCATTCACCCTCAAACTCAACGAACCATATTTAAACCTTAAACCAATCTAAATTCATTCACTTCCATAATATTCATAATATCTCACTAAAATTCAAATCCTCGACCTTCATGCGAATCATTGAAATCTATTTTAATTTATGCAACCAAAAACCCTAAAACATACTAAATATCATTAATACAAACTCGAATCATTAAAATCCATATTCGCATCAATCATCATTAGACTTAACCAATATAGACCTTAATCGCATAGTTCAAGTATTTCCCATACTAACCATATAAATCCATATCATAGATACACCACCCTGACTAACATTCACAATTCTATGCATATAAATGAATCTTAATTAAAATGTTAATAAATTCTGGAATTAAAACATGAGAGGGGAGATTCGACCTCGACGAGGTTGTCGACGCCGGAGCACGGCCGGTGGAGGGTGGCCGCGGTGGTGGTAGTAGTGTTGTTGTTGGTGGAAGCTAAGGGTGGTAATGGTGATGCTGAAGTCGGACGGGAATGAGCGGGGAAGTCGGACGGGGATGTACAGCCCGTGGTGGTGGTGAAGTTTGTGGTGGTGGTGATAGGGAGGAGGTCGGATGATTCGTGGCGAAGGTGGTGGAGATGGAAGAGTAAAGGTGGTGGTGATAATGACGACAGGGAGGCGGACGGACGGGGATTAGATCGGATGAGGGAGGCTGGACTGCCGCGGGTCAGCCGTAATGCACAGTGACGGAGCAGAACAGCGGGGTCGGTGCCGTGGAGAGGCTGGCCGGAGTGGCAGCCCAAAGCCGGCGGGGGTGCTCTGCACAGTGGAGCGACGGAGCTGTACTGCACATCGTCGATGGGCGGTCGGCAGTGGCCGAATGGAGGCTGCACAGGCCGCTGCGGGGGGAGAAGTCCACAGGCCGGAGCGGGGGAGGGAACTAAAACCGGACTGGACTCGCCGGAGTGCGAGCTCGCGCGGGTCAAGAACGTTTCAGCCTGACGGCTGCTGGTCAGGCCGCCGAGGAAGGGGACAGCCCGTCGGCTTCTGTGGAACCGCCGCAGGAGGGTCAGCTGCTGTCCGGCCGGACCGGGTTGGTCGGGGGTCGACGGCCAGAGCTGAACTCGCCGGTGTGCTGGAGGGCGGAGCAGGGTCAGCCGCCGACGTCGGGTCAGTCACCGGGTGGAGGGTTCCCAGGAAGAAGAATAGTTGAAGAAGAATGGTTGAAGAAGAAAGAATATATGAGTATGTTGGGGGGCTCGGTTTGGGTTGCATGGAGAAGGAGGGAGGAGAGAGAGAGGGTGGGGGGTTTTCTAGGCATGGGGATTAGGGCCGGTTTGGGGAGTGGTGAGGGTGATGTGATGGTTTTATAGGATAGTGTGTTGAGATGAAGGGTGGAGATGATGACATTCAAAATGGAGGGTTGGGATTTATTATGAAGAGAAGTGGATTTCTTCATGAAGGGGGATGAGATTGGGACCCTATTTTGGGACCCTCTCATTTATTCATGGCCAATAGGAGGTTGCCACACAAATTGATAATTGTGACTTAGCCTCCGTAAATTCGAGAATTTGTATGGACACATGAAATGACGCAAAAATTACGGAGAAAAATATATTTTAAAATTGTCATGGTGAGGGGGTGTTGCGCGTTAGGCGCGGGTTTAATTAGAAGGGCATTGGGATTAATTTAGGATTAAAATAGGATTTACGAAGTTGGTAAATCTCAATTTAAATAAAGATAAAGCGTCCCGCGAATTTAATTTAATTGGGGCCCGTGGGGTCAAAATCTGGAAATGACGCAAAGGCCAAAAATGGTGGGGGCTTGGAGTCGGTCTTGGACCCTTTAGTTGGTCCGGCTCAACGGGTTAAGTTGGTACCCCAAAATCGAGGGTAACGACACAGGTGTCCGACACGAAATTAAATATGGGTTACAATTTTTGGAATGTTGCGCAATTAATTTAGAGCACACAAAAATTGATTTTAACAGTCAGAAAAGTCCAGTGCCTAATTTGGCGAGTTGAGTCGAGAGTGCAATATTTGTACGAAATTTATGGGCTGATAATGGGCTCCGAATAATTAGACAAAGATAGTGCGCGCCAAGGATTTTAATTAATTGGATTAAAATTCCAGATAAATATCCCCTACTCTAAACCTCAATATCTTCTATCAAATTTTTTTTTCTCCTAGTCCACTCTAACTATCTACAGAATAAATTGAGGGAGTTTACACTCACTTTTGGAAGCCACAGGGCGATGGTGCTGACTCGCACCCAAGGTATTTTATGTTTTGAATTCTAGTAAAGAATGTAATATATGGAACGACAATCTTATTTTGTATCCAAGTTGTAAGCCTGTGTGGCATCGTTATCATTTTGAGTCAAGAGTCTGTAATCAGATGTTCATTATCAATAAAAAAAAAACTTTTCTATGCCTCAACGTTTGTTATCGTAATTACGTACTCTGTTGCATATGTTCTAAGATTATCATTATGCCTAGGCCTTGTGCACGTGCGCCCTACGCGTGCACGACAACACGCCTGGGGGACGATTATCGATTGGACAAAATTGGGGCATGACACCTAATGTTTGGATATTTACAAAATAGGGAAAAAGGATTGGATGAGAGTGGAATCCATGTTTGGTGTGATGTAGAGGAAAAAATTGGTATGTTATATTTTGTATGAACCATGAGGGTATGAGTGAGAGTTTGGGTTGGTATTGGGTCTACTTTTGGGTTAGGTTGAGTCATTGCACCAATTTAGTTAAAATTAGTGTCAATGGTATTCTTTAATTAATTGAAAGTGCATAGGATTTAAATTGGGTGGGACACAAGTATCATGGTCATAATAGACTCAAAATAGATTATTGTCATAAATTTGTTTACGAGAAAAGGGTCGAGGTTGTCCTCGTATTATATTTAGTTAGATGGTTAGTATACTCCCTTACTTATTCAGTATTTATATTCAGCATATATTTTTGTATCTTATTACGTCCCTCTGAGGACCTGGTTCCCTTCCAGATTTGGACGAGGCGTACTACCCGACCGTGTATGAGCCTGGACATGAGATGAGGTAGGCGACTGAGGAGGAGCTTGAGGTGTTAACCTCGGAGTTTCTCTGATCATTGGTAGGCCTTCTACCTAGGGCTGAAGCATCTTTATCTAGTGTAAATACCCTAAATTTTAGAATAAATGTTAATACAAATTTTCCCGAATTTTTTGAAATTTTCTAGAATTTAAAACGAAGGTGAAGGTGATCTCAAGAATTTTTAATGCAGTTTACTGGTGTTAAAACATTATGGAAATAATATTTTGTGGTGTAAAATGGAAAATCGGACGCAGAGTATTTTTCGGGGAATTTATTGGATTCCGAAAATGTGTTTTGGGACCTATAAACTATTGGCTAGTTAAACCGAACTAGACCCAAGCAAACCCTGAACCAAACTAGCAACTTGGGCCGGGTCGGGTCGGACCTGAGCTAAACCCTACCCGAAATTCCTTGGAACCCTAGCCGCCTGTGCTACAGTAGCGGCTATAAAGCCATCACCTCGACATCCAGGCCGCCGCCCCCTCTCTTCCGCCGACTCCCCTGTGCCCGACCGCTGCCGCCGCATCCCCTCTGTTTACTCAGCCGCCGAGATCCCCCACGCCGAGCCGACCCCGGTCGTCCCCGAGACCGGATAGCATCAGCAACCCCCCCCCATCGACTGGCCAGGCCAGTCGATCTCTCCGAGCACAGCCGCCGGCGACGCTGAACCTCCGCCGACGATGCTGAACCCGCTCCGTCCGTCGTCGCGGAGCAGCCGCCTAGCCCAGCAACCGACCCCGACTTTCCCCCTTCAACCCCTCGATATCGCAGTCGGGCCGCCCCGACCCAGAACCCTCGAATTCCCCTCCGGTCGGCTGCCGAGCCGTCTCCGCCGCAGCGCCCAGGCGAGCCACCTCTGCTCCGCCTGGCGAGCCTCCCCTCGCCGATCAGAGCAGCCCCCTCCGACAGTTCGTCGACGGAATCCTGAACCCTAATCCGGACACGGTAGATCCGTGACCAGGACACAAATTGGACTCTCGGACACGTAAAAACAGATTCACGGGGCCCTGTTCAGGTACCGTTTCCTCCCTCATCGTAACTCCGTTTTAGTTTCCGTCAGTTGCTACGCGTAGACAGTATAACCCTCTCGGTGCCCGAGCAACCCGCTCGGTGCACCGCGTCCTGTGGTGATCGTACACCGCGATCCAAAAACAGGAAAAACAATGCCCTATTTTACCCCGGAACTGAGTGCGCCCTGCCAAACGGGATGACTTAGTCATGTGCGGTCTTTACAGATACGTGCACGTCGTTGATACGGTCGTGTGGGATTTCGCAGAAGTCGATTCGGAGGTGCGTGCACCCCGAAATCAACGCGTATCCGCGGACAACGCCCCGTATCTGACTTTTCTGGAATACGCTGTAACTTTGTGTACACACGTTGGATCGAGACAAAAATTGCACCATCGGACTCGTAGCACTACGCTGGTCCTGTGACTCAAGTTTGGTCCGATTCTGAGAACGCTGACGAAATCGCGTATCGTGGGCCCTACAGGTTCCACTTGACGGGTGATTTTGTGATCGGCTCATCGGAATCCAATTCTGGAAGTTCCGTTGGGTTTGTATCATCGTTCCTGACTTGTTGACACTGATTTTGAGGAATTTGGAGACCTTTGACCCTAGCACACTTTTCGGTGCAAAGTGGTCCACATAAAGACCTCGCTTTGGCCCGGAAATGACCTTTTTGCCCCTGTGTCCAAATTAGACTTAAGGACAGGCATTTCTAGCTATTTGATATCTTCTGAGACTATTAGTGATGTTTATTACAGCTTTTGGAGGAGTATCCACCGGATCCACTGATACAGGGATAGCTTTTGGTATTCAAACACCAGGCAAGTGTACCTTGCCAAACTCTGCAGTATTGTTATATATTTTCCTTACTTCATTTATATTATTGTGCATGCTCAACCTAGGACCGTGTGACGTACCTAGCGTCCGATTATCAATCGGGTGCCGATACCGTACGCGGTGTTGGGTATTGTCATCTAGAGATGGACATACGTGACACTATATATTCTCGTACTTGTCTTACCAAGTACATTATGACCCAGGACACTGGACACTGTTCATGAGACAGGATCTTCCTGAGATATTTGTGGTAATTCTGTATAGGATACAGGACTTGACAGAGATACTATATTCTTAGATACATTATGACTTGTGCATTAGTTATGATCCCGCTGACATGGACATGAGACGTTATGGTCATGATATGCGTGGTTACATTGGGTGGGGAGAGACACACAGACTACAGGCTGATCATATATATACACCCCTACTATTGTGAGGCACAAGACTCTAAAGCCCGAGCTTGGCCCATTACTCATTATTACTTCTGCTACCGGCTCCCCGACATAGAGCTTGTAGTGGCTTCAGCCTGAGTTCTAGTGCTGCTCTCATCTTGCATATCACTTAGTTGGTTATTTAGTATTCCTTTATTGTTCCATCTATTGCTGGAGAGACCCACAGGCTACAGGTTAATTATGTTATGCCGGCTACTCAGTCTCCCGCTGAGCTAGACAACCTCATGATACCACTGCTACCAGTTCCCCTACACAGAGCTTGTAGTTGTTTCAACCTGAGTACTATTGATATTCTCTCTTGCATTTCACACAGATGTTTACTTACTTGCCCTATTTATTTTCTGCACTGTATTTATTTTGGCTTGAGCTTTCTTGTACCTTGCTATGTCCCCTGAGGACCTGGATCCGGATTATGTCCCCAGGATTTGAGGACGAGATCTATCCCGAGGTCTACGGGACCGCTGCAGGAGCTGATCCAGGAGCTGTACCGCCATCCGAGGATGAGGTGTTAGCTGAAGACTTCTCCTGAGCATCCATGTTTCATGCTCAGTATTTATTATTTATTTCAGTCATTTATATTCTGGTCTGTTGAACCATTGTACTAGATATTTATCGGGTTGTTCCCCGAAGTACTTTGTGAGACTAGCTGATGATTTATATTTCTTATTTATTCTGTGGATCATATTTTTATATCTTGTGTGGATGAGATTAGTTGTGCCATGATTGTCGTAGACCTAATTTTAGCTTAAGTATGCCCTGATGGTTCCATTAAATTGGGTTGTCCATCGGTACGTACTGCTGGCCATTGCCACGTATCCGGTCCCACGGTATTTTGGGACTGGGGCGTGACATGGTTTTTGTGGTGGCCCATGCAGGTCTACGACTAAATTGTTCGGTTTCAACTTAGGAACTGAACCAGCCTGCCCTAAGGATATGATAGATTGTAGGATCTCATCCATTATTTAACCCATTATTGAACTCTATATCGAACTCGAAATTGTTACTTGAACTGCATCCTGTGTTGATTCCTTGGTGCCTTCTTACAGTTTATCTTTTGGTTGCAGAGAAATGGATCCCAGGAACGGAGACGAGATTCCTTTGGATACGCCACACGACGCTGTGGTTACTTATATAGACGGAGTGACCCCAGGGAATGGAGGACAAACATCGCAGAGTGATCAAACCGGACAGCCTAATCCAAGGTTCCGGAGAGAAGACATCCCACCTCCACCATAGTTCACTCCCCAGATGCCAGTTTTTCCCCCCGGATAAGCCATGGACGGGCAACAGATGTTCCAGATGATGTATGCTATGATGCAAGCGCAGCAGCAGATTCAGCAAGAGGCCCATCGGCAGGAGGTCGAGTATCTGAGAACCAGCCTGGTATCCGCATTAGAGCAGGCAAATCCACCAGCGAGGCGATCGACAACGGGATCTATCACCGACTTCCGTCAGCTCAAGACTCATATATTTTCTGGTAAAGAGGGGCCAACAGAAGTTCATGAATGGCTCACAAACATACAGCATCAGTTGGAAGCCGCTGAATTTCCGAGAGAGAAGTGGATGACTGCAGTCAGAATGCAGTTAATTGAGAATGCACATCACTGGTGGTTAGCAGAGGAGAGGAGGCTCGGGCAAGACCGAGTCACTTGGGAAAATTTCTCTAGACTCTTCCGAGAGATGTATATTCCCGCAGTAGCACGGTCAGAACTCAGAGACAAGTTCAACCGCCTTATCCAAGGCAACATGATAGTGGAAGAATACAACGCGGAATTCATTCGCCTCAGTCGCTTTGCCTCAACCTTAATTGCGATAGAGGAAGAGAAAGCTGAGAAATTCTTTGACGGGCTGAAGTTCGAGCTTCAGAGATTGGTTGGATCGGTTGCACCTACATCTTATACTGACGTTCTCGTAGCAGCACGAGGCATGGAGCGCGTCACTAGAAGGGAGTCAAACCTGAAGAGGCCTATCAACTCAGCACCATCTAGGACAGCACATGGGGATTCAGCAAAACAGACCCAGAGGAGTATGCCAGAGAGGACAGCACACAGGGCCATATCTCTCCCTACTTGTCACCACTGCGGCAAGATAGGTCACATTGAGAGAGAATGCAGACGCAAGTTGGGACTCTGCCTGGCTTGCGGGTCCAACCAGCATCAGACCAGAGACTGCACCGAGCACAGAGAGGGAGCACCGAGATTAGCTTTGCCTGCACCACGACCAGCTTATCCGGCAGTAGGAGCACAGCAGACAGGAGTTAGAGGCGTCAGGCCACCAGCCCCAGGAGGGAATCAGCAGAGACCGCCCCTGGCACCACAGGCAGCTCTATTTCAGCAGGCTCAGCAGCAGAGAGGCCAAGCTCAGGGATGAGGCCAGGCATTCACATTAGCTGTTGAGGAGGAGGCTACAGCAGGCGAGGTCATCGCAGGTACTATCTTAGTAGCTTCATTACCAGCTGTAGCATTATTTGATTCTGGAGCATCGCATTCGTTTATAGCAGCTAGCTATGTAGCCACCCATAGAGTAGCTACCGCACCCCTTCCGAAGATGAAGAAAATTCTTACGGAAGGTGGAATTATTCCGGTTAGTGACGTCTGTAGATCATGTTCTGTAGTAGTTTGTGGCAGAGAAATGCGAGCTCAATTTCTGATATTTTCCATGCCGGATTATGATGTTGTACTTGGTATGGACTGGTTAAGTCAGTACCATGCGACTCTTGATTGCCGACTTGGGCGGGTTATATTTAGACCGCCAGGACATCCAAAATTCGAGTTTCTTCGAGGAGCAGTAGAGCAAGGAGTTCAGCCTACTCTTAGGGTACTATCTGTAGAAGAGGAGACAGGTTACCCAAGAGTCATATCAGAATTTGTGGATGTATTTCCTGATGATCTTCCAGGTTTACCACCTGATCGGAAAATAGAATTCACAATAGACTTAATTCCAAGAGCAGAGCCTATCACTTCATCAGTATATCGGCTAGCACCTAAGGAGTTAGTGGAGCTGAAAGAACAGGTTGACGACCTTCTGGAGAAGGGTTTCATTCGGCCCAGTATTTCACCTTGGGGAGCACCCATATTATTTGTGCCGAAGAAGGATGGAACAGTACGGTTATGCATTGACTACAGGGCACTAAATGTTGTGACCATCAAGAACAGATATCCTTTGCCATGCATCGATGACCTATTTGATCAATTGAGTGGTGCAAGGGTATTTCAAAGATTGACCTTCGATTCGGCTATCATCAAATCAAAGTAAGGAAGGAAGACATCCCGAAGACAGCTTTCAGGACCAAGTATGGACATTATGAGTTCTTGGTGATGCCGTTTGGTTTAACCAACGCGCCAGCAGTGTTTATGAGCTTGATGAACAGAGTCTTTCACCGGTTCTTGGATAAATTCGTGGTGGTGTTCATTGACGACATTCTCATATATTCCAAGAATCACGAAGAGCACGAGGAGCATCTCAGAATCATGTTAGAGACCTTGAGACAAGAAAAGTTATACGCCAAACTCAGTAAGTGTGAGTTCTGTATGGACAAAGTGCCTTTCTTGGGACATATCATTTCAGGAGAAGGACTTTCAGTGGATCCAGAGAAAGTTGCGGCAATAGAGACTTGGCCCACACCCACATCAGTTGCAGAGGTGAGAAGTTTTCTCGGACTTGCGGGATATTACCGAAGGTTTGTAGAAAATTTCTCAAGGATTGCAGAACCGATGACGAAGCTGACACGCAAAGACCAGAAGTTTGTATGGACCGAAGACTGCCAGAAGGCCTTCGGAGAATTAAAGAAAAGATTAACAACAGCACCTGTCTTGACTCTTCCATCAGGGTCAGGAGGTTTTGTTGTTTACAGTGATGCATCAGGAACTGGACTAGGATGTGTTTTGATGCAACATGGCAAAGTCATTGCTTATGCGTCGAGATAGTTGAAGGTCCACGAGAAGAACTACCCAACACACGATCTGGAGTTAGCAGCAGTGATATTTGCATTGAAGATTTGGAGGCACTACCTTTATGGGGAGAAAGTAGACATCTTTACAGATCACAAAAGTCTGAAGTATGTATATACTCAGAAGGCGCTTAACATGAGGCAGAGGCGTTGGCTTGAATTAATGGTAGATTTTGACATAGATCTGCAGTATCATCCGGGAAAGGCGAATGTAGTAGCAAACGCACTGAGCAGAAAGCCTACGGCTTATTTCTTGACGATGCAGCCCGAGTTATTGAGAGATCTACAGGAGCTTCAGATAGAGGTTATTTTACCAGGACAGAATGGCTTGATGGCTAATCTTGAAGTCAAGTCATCACTCGTGGAGAAGATTAAGGAGGCATTGCCCACCGATGCTAGATTTTGAAGACTGAAGGAGAGGACAGAAGCAGGCATGCAAACAGGACTTCGCATACACGAAGACGGGACATTGAGGTTTGGGAATCGCCTGTATGTTCCAAATGGAGAATTAAGACAGGAGTTAATGACTGAAGCACATAGCTCCATCTACTCTGTTCACCCAGGAGGAACCAAGATGTACCGAGACTTGAGACAGTATTACTGGTGGCATGGAATAAAAAAGAAGATTGCAAGATTTGTAGCCAAATGCTTAGTCTACCAGCAAGTAAAGGCCGAACATCAGAGGACTGCAGGTATGTTATAGCCGCTTCCTATACCAGAATGGAAGTGGAAGCATATCACGATGGATTTTGTCACCGGATTTCCGAGGAGCCCCAGCGGAAGAGATGCAGTATGGGTTATTGTGGATCGACTCACTAAATCGGCACACTTCTTGCCATTTAGAGTTAGACAGTCCACAGAGGTACTAGCCGACATGTATATGCGACAAATCGTCAAATTACATGGAGTGCCTGTTAGTATTGTATCGGATCAAGATTCGAGATTTACCTCTCATTTCTGGGGAAGCATGCAAGAGAGCCTGGGCACCAGACTCAAATTCAGCACGGCATACCACCCACAAACAGATGGCCAATCGGAGCGCACCATTCAGATCATGGAGGATATGTTGCGATCATGTATGCTAGACTTTGGAGGATCTTGGGAAGATCATTTGCACTTGGTGGAGTTCTCCTATAACAACAGTTATCAGGCCAGCATCCAGATGGCACCATTCGAGGCATTATACGGAAGGAAGTGCAGATCGCCTATATGTTGGAGTGACGTTGGTGAACGTCAAATACTGGGTCCAGAATTGGTAACGCAGACAGTGGAAAAGGTGAAACAGATTCAGAATCATCTACGAGCAGCTCAGGACAGACAGAAGCATTGGGCGGATACACACAGGCGCCCCCTAGAGTTCAAAGAAGGAGAGCACGTGTTCTTGAGGATTTCTCCCACTCGAGGTGTAACACCCCGTTCCGCTCAAGCGGACTGCCGTTTTAAACGGCAATCGTGCAGCTGTCCCGACCCGCTTTGCCTCAAAGAGAATGCAAAGGATATCCAGACTTGTCCCTACAGGAATCCGGCTTAGGCTTTCAGAGGCTCGCTCAGACGTATCGCTCTACCGAGGTGAATCATCGCTAAGGTGGGTGGCTACGGTAAACTTGTCTTTGCTTAGCCAGCACACATAAAATCTGGAATATTTATGCTAGTCGCTAGGTGATTCACCCCTGCATGCTAATAAATCCAACGCACCTAGCTAAGGGAATAATCCCAACTTGTATTGTTTGCTAGAACATGGAAAATGAAATACTGCTTATATTCAGACCCTCGCATGCTAAGTCCCTTAACGGTTTCACTTCTCGGCTTACCTTCGGGTCCGAGCAACGTGCCTTCTTATGTTCCTTAGAAACGCATGCTTGTCTGCTTGTAATGTTGCCATGTTTTCATCCAAACCCCGGAAGACTACTACGTAGTCGTTCCGTGCCTGAATAAACCTGCAAGTATCCGGGACCGTTAGGTCACCAAGGCAGCCCCGAACCAGGGGAATGCATCAAGACAAGTTATTGTACAGAACCAAGATTCAAGTATCCCGTATACTCGTGTACTCGTATTCCCGTGCACTCGTGTTCTCGTGTTCTAGTGCACGTGTGTTCTCGTGTATCTCGTGTAATCGTGTTGCCTGAGATTGGTCTAATAAATCGTGTTGCCTGAGATTGGTCAAATAAATCGTGTTGCCTGAGATTGGTTAAATCATGTTGCCTGAGATTGGTTAACCCTGACTTGCATATCGCGGACTAGTTCCACGGACGGTCACCGGGGCACTGGGGCTGATCCGGTCCGGATAGAGCTCGTGTGTAGTCTCGTGTGCAGGGAGGATAGCTTGCAACGCATCGTGTTCGTGTGCCTCGTGTACACGCGTAGCATGCTATCCTTGTCCTCGACTACGTCCATAATGGCTTTGCCAGCGACCATGTTCATATAGATAAGTCATCCTCGCTTAGCGGCTATCCGCGTGCGAGTCACTGCATCGCATCAATAAACAACTAAACACCTGAACGATCATGTTATAAATGACCCTCGTGTTTGCATATGCTATGCCTCCTGAATGTTATACTTGCCCGTGCGTGAATTAACATGTTTGCCTCAATGTTTGCCTTGGACAGGGAAGGAGATGGTAAGTTGGTAAGTCTCGCCGTGTTTCCTCTAACATCGTACGACGCACTGCCCGACATGTTAGGCTATTCAATGTTTGCATAAAACTGATCCTAAGGCAACTAGAAAGACAACTTAATAGTTGTGCACGGAACCTGTATTACGTGTTTGGATTTGTCGAGCGGGCGAGTAGCTTCCCCACCAGTGCATTCAATGTACTGATAATCCACCAGTTTGTATGCAGGGTGCGGGAGAACCTCGTTCGGTGCGGACGCCTCCAACGTGCGTGCTAAGGCCAGGAGTTTCCTCTGAAGCCTTGCAATGGTGCGTCCGGAACTGAAGCACATATACAAGACATAATGTTGGAGCGTCGCATGACCATCGCCTGTACAATCATTCCACAATTGTAGCCACTAGGCACGCTTTACTGTTTCAGAGAGAGAGGCTTGAGCGACTTGTAATCTCGGCTTTACGTCACTTGTAACACATGTTTAATCAATAAAAGAGCTTGATTTACTTCAACTTGTGTTTCCATGCTTCCGCTATATTGTCGACTCAGTGAACCTGTTACCAAATCGCTATGCGTTCATGACTCCGCTGCACTCGGACAATCTGTGCGACTCTGTGGCTTAGAACTCTTGCCGCCAGCCAATGAACCATGGCCTTGCCCGGGCGTGGATCACGCTCGTGCGGCATCACGCCCGGATGGGTTAAGCGATCGTTCCGCGGGAGCGCTGGCGAGGGTGATTCCCGCCTAGCGGGAACGGCCGATTGCCTGCGGGAGATCGGGGCGTGACATGTTGGTATCAGAGCCTGGCTTCTACGCCTTTGGAATTCAATTCGATATCTCTGTTTCGAAAGCTCGTTCGTGGGTTATGTGCACGCTCTTTTTTAATGCCTCGATGGGATGTTCCAACAATAAGTCTAATACTTTCGAAATGCATTTTGAATGATATGATTGCTTGTCTGGTTATATGCTGCGAGTGGCCTTTGTGCCAACCTGTGGGAACCCTTGAGAGTATCGCTAGTAGCTTGTCCAATTTTTACTAGTTCTAAGTTTGGTTGAATGCATCTAGTCGAGGGACGCCTTAAACTAGTGCACCATCCAAGACTTAAGAGAAAAGTGAAACTCGAGTGCTAAGACTTCGCTATCACTAGGCTGGTTGACGTGTTCACGCTAGAGGGGCCCTTCGAAAGTGCGCACGATCCAGTCTAAGCGATATGCTGATTTCGACGCTTGTGCAAGTGAAAATCCAAATGAATAAGTACAATGACTTGTCTGGGATTGCCTCAACCCTAGATTACTGCTTGTCCTCAGTAAGTCTCGAGGACGAGACTTTTTCTGAGTTGGGTAGGATGTAACACCCCGTTCCGCTCAAGCGGACTGCCATTTCAAACGGCAATCGTGCAGCTGTCCCGACCCGCTTTGCCTCAAAGAGAATGCAAAGGATATCCAGACTTGTCCCTACAGGAATCCGGCTTAGGCTTTCAGAGGCTCGCTCAGACGTATCGCTCTACCGAGGCAAATCATCGCTAAGGTGGGTGGCTACGGTAAACTTGTCTTTGCTTAGCCAGCACACATAAAATATGGAATATTTATGCTAGTCGCTAGGTGATTCACCCCTGCATGCTAATAAATCTAACGCACCTAGCTAAGGGAATAATCCCAACTTGTATTGTTTGCTAGAACATGGAAAATGAAATACTGCTTATATTCAGACCCTCGCATGCTAAGTCCCTTAACGGTTTCACTTCTCGGCTTACCTTCGGGTCCGAGCAACGTGCCTTCTTATGTTCCTTAGAAATGCATGCTTGTCTGCTTGTAATATTGCCATGTTTTCATCCAAACCCCGGAAGACTACTACGTAGTCGTTCCGTGCCTGAATGAACCTGCAAGTATCCGGGACCGTTAGGTCACCAAGGCAGCCCCGAACCAGGGGAATGCATCAAGACAAGTTATTGTACAGAACCAAGATTCAAGTATCCCGTATACTCGTGTACTCGTGTTCCCGTGCACTCGTGTTCTCGTGTTCTAGTGCACGTGTGTTCTCGTGTATCTCGTGTAATCGTGTTGCCTGAGATTGGTCTAATAAATCGTGTTGCCTGAGATTGGTCAAATAAATTGTGTTGCCTGAGATTGGTTAAATCGTGTTGCCTGAGATTGGTTAACCCTGACTTGCATGTCACGGACTAGTTCCACGGACGGTCACCGGGGCACTGGGGCCGATCCGGTCCGGATGGAGCTCGTGTGTAGTCTCGTGTGCAGGGAGGATAGCTTACAACGTATCATATTCGTGTGCCTCGTGTACACGCGTAGCATGCTATCCTTGTCCTCGACTACGTCCATAATGGCTTTGCCAGCGACCGTGTTCATATAGATAAGTCATCCTCGCTTAGCGGCTATCCGCGTGCGAGTCACTGCATCGCATCAATAAACAACTAAACACCTGAACGATCATATTATAAATGACCCTCGTGTTTGCATATGCTATGCCTCCTGAATGTTATACTTGCCCGTGCGTGAATTAATATGTTTGCCTCAATGTTTGCCTTGGACAGGGAAGGAGATGGTAAGTTGGTAAGTCTCACCGTATTTCCTCTAACATCGCACGGCGCACTACCCGACACGTTAGGCTATTCAATGTTTGCATGAAACTGATCCTAAGGCAACTAGAAAGACAACTTAATAGTTGTGCACAGAACCTGTATTACGTGTTTGGATTTGTCGAGCGGGCGAGTAGCTTCCCCACCAGTACATTCAATGTACTGATAATCCACCAGTTTGTATGCAGGGTGCGGGAGAACCTCGTTCGGTGCGGACGCCTCCAACGTGCGTGCTAAGGCCAGGAGTTTCCTCTGAAGCCTTGCAACGGTGCGTCCGGAACTGAAGCACATATACAAGACATAATGTTGGAGCGTCGCATGACCATCGCCTGTACAATCATTCCACAATTGTAGCCACTAGGCATGCTTTACTGTTTCAGAGAGAGAGGCTTGAGCGACTTATAATCTCGGCTTTACGCCGCTTGTAACACATATTTAATCAATAAAAGAGCTTGCTTTACTTCAACTTGTGTTTTCATGCTTCCGCTATATTGTCGACTCAGTGAACCTGTTACCAAATCGCTATGCGTTCATGACTCCGCTGCACTCGGACAATCTGTGCGACTCTGTGGCTTAGAACTCTTGCCGCCAGCCAATGAACCATGGCCTTGCACGGGCGTGGATCACGCTCGTGCAGCATCACGCCCGGATGGGTTAAGCGATAGTTCCGCGGGAGCGCTGGCGAGGGTGATTCCCGCCTAGCGGGAACGGCCGATTGCCTGCGGGAGATCGGGGCGTGACATGTTGGTATCAGAGCCTGGCTTCTACGCCTTTGGAATTCAATTCGATATCTCTGTTTCGAAAGATCGTTCGTGGGTTATGTGCACGCTCTCTCTCAATGCCTCGATGGGATGTTCCAATAATAAGTCTAAATACTTTCGAAATGCGTTTTGAATTATTTGATTGCTTGTCTGGTTATATGCTGCGAGTGGCCTTTGTGCCAACCTATGCGAACCCTTGAGAGTATCGCTAGTAGCTTGTCCGATTTTCACTAGTTCTAAGTTTGGTTGAATGCATCTAGTCGAGGGACGCCTTGAACTAGTGCACCATCCAAGACTTAAGAGAAAAGTGAAACTCGAGTGCTAAGACTTCGCTATCACTAGGCTGGTTGACGTGTTCACGCTAGAGGGGCCCTTCGAAAGTGCGCACGATCCAATCTAAGCGATATGCTGATTTCGACGCTTGTGCAAGTGAAAATCCAAATGAACAAGTACAATGACTTGTCTGGGATTGCCTCAACCCTAGATTACTGATTGTCCTCAGTAAGTCTCAAGGACGAGACTTTTTCTGAGTTGGGTAGGATGTAACACCCCATTCCGCTCAAGCGGACTGCCGTTTCAAACGACAATCGTGCAGCTGTCCCGACCCGCTTTGCCTCAAAGAGAATGCAAAGGATATCCAGACTTGTCCCTACAGGAATTTGGCTTAGGCTTTCAGAGGCTCGCTCAGACGTATCGCTCTACCGAGGTGAATCATCGCTAAGGTGGGTGGCTACGGTAAACTTGTCTTTGCTTAGCCAGCATACATAAAATCTGGAATATTTATGCTAGTCGCTAGGTGATTCACCCCTGCATGCTAATAAATCTAACGCACCTAGCTAAGGGAATAATCCCAACTTATATTGTTTGCTAGAACATGGAAAATGAAATACTGCTTATATTCAGACCCTCGCATGCTAAGTCCCTTAACGGTTTTACTTCTCGGCTTACCTTCGGGTCCGAGCAATGTGCCTTCTTATGTTCCTTAGAAACGCATGCTTGTCTGCTTGTAATATTGCCATGTTTTCATCTAAACCCCGGAAGACTACTACGTAGTCATTCCGTGCCTGAATGAACCTGCAAGTATCCGGGACCGTTAGGTCACCAAGGCAGCCCCGAACCAGGGGAATACATCAAGACAAGTTATTGTACAGAACCAAGATTCAAGTATCCCGTATACTCGTGTACTCGTGTTCCCGTGCACTCGTGTTCTCGTGTTCTAGTGCACGTGTGTTCTCGTGTATCTCGTGTAATCGTGTTACCTGAGATTGGTCTAATAAATCGTGTTGCCTGAGATTGGTCTAATAAATCGTGTTGCCTGAGATTGGTCAAATAAATCGTGTTGCCTGAGATTGGTTAAATCGTGTTGCCTGAGATTGGTTAACCCTGACTTGCATGTCGCGGACTAGTTCTACGGACGGTCACCGGGGCACTGGGGCCGATCCTGTCCGGATGGAGCTCGTGTGTAGTCTCGTGTGCAGGGAGGATAGCTTGCAATGCATTATGTTCGTGTGCCTCGTGTACACGCGTAGCATGCTATCCTTGTCCTCGACTACGTCCATAATGGCTTTGCCAGCGACCGTGTTTATATAGATAAGTCATCCTCGCTTAGCGGCTATCCGCGTGCGAGTCACTGCATCGCATCAATAAACAACTAAACACCTGAACGATCATGTTATAAATGACCCTCGTGTTTGCATATGCTATGCCTCCTGAATGTTATACTTGCCCGTGCGTGAATTAACATGTTTGCCTCAATGTTTGCCTTGGACAGGGAAGGAGATGGTAAGTTGGTAAGTCTCGTCGTGTTTCCTCTAACATCGCACGGCGCACTACCCGACACGTTAGGCTATTCAATGTTTGCATGAAACTGATCCTAAGGCAACTAGAAAGACAACTTAATAGTTGTGCACGGAACCTGTATTACGTGTTTGGATTTGTCGAGCGGGCGAGTAGCTTCCCCACCAGTGCATTCAATGTACTGATAATCCACCAGTTTGTATGCAGGGTGCGGGAGAACCTCGTTCGGTGCGGACGCCTCCAACGTGCGTGCTAAGGCCAGGAGTTTTCTCTGAAGCCTTGCAACGATGCGTCCGGAACTGAAGCACATATACAAGATATAATGTTAGAGCGTCGTATGACCATCGCCTGTACAATCATTCCACAATTGTAGCCACTAGGCACGCTTTACTGTTTCAGAGAGAGAGGCTTGAGCGACTTGTAATCTCGGCTTTACGCCGCTTGTAACACATGTTTAATCAATAAAAGAGCTTGCTTTACTTTAACTTGTGTTTCCATGCTTCTGCTATATTGTCGACTCAGTGAACCTGTTACCAAATCGCTATGCGTTCATGACTCCGCTGCACTCGGACAATCTGTGCGACTCTGTGGCTTAGAACTCTTGCCGCCAGCCAATGAACCATGGCCTTGCACGGGCGTGGATCACGCTCGTGCAGCATCACGTCCGGATGGGTTAAGCGATCGTTCCACGGGAGCGCTGGCGAGGGTGATTCCCGCCTAGCGGGAACGACCGATTGCCTGCGGGAGACCAGGGCGTGACACGAGGTACTATCAGATTCGGGAGCAGAGGCAAGTTGAGCCCAAGGTATATTAGGCCATTTGAAATTCTAGAGCGCATTGGTGAGGTGGCTTATCGTCTTGTATTACCTCCATCCTTAGAGGGAGTGCATGACGTATTCCACGTCTCACTGCTGCGAAGGTACGTGACCGACCCAAGTCATGTAGTCGATCATTCAAAGATCGCAGTAGGCCCTAGCTTGAGATATGAAGAACAACCAGTTGGCATCCTCGACGTCAGCAAGAAGACATTGCGGGGACAGACAATCAAACTGGTTCGTGTAGCTTGGAAACATCATTCTCCTGGAGAATCGACTTGGGAACGAGAAGATAGTATGCGCCAGCGTTACTCCCACCTGTTTGAGGAGGCAGTTGTAAACTAAGCAACCTTGTATTTCCATAATTCTTTCTTTAGTAGCTTACTCTTTGATTGCGAGGACGCAATCCTTTTAAGGAGGGAAGATTGTAAACACCCTAAATTTCAGAATAAATGTTAATACAAATTTTCCCGAATTTTTCAGAATTTTCTGGAATTTAAAACGAAGGTGAAGGTGATCTCAAGAATTTTTAATGTAGTTTACTGGTGTTAAAATATTACAGAAATAATATTTTGTGGTGTAAAATGGAAAACCGGACGCAGAGTATTTTTCGGGGAATTTATTGGATTCCGGAAATGTGTTTTGGGACCTATAAACTATTGGCTAGTTAAACCGAGCTAGACCCAAGCAAACCCTGAACCAAACTAGCAACTTGGGCTGGGTCGGGTCGGACCTGAGCCAAACCCTACCCGAAATCCCTTGGAACCCTAGCCGCCTGTGCTACAGTAGCGGCTATAAAGCCATCACCTCGACATCCAGGCCGCCGCCCCCTCTCTTCCGCCGACTCCCCTGTGCCCGACCGCTGCTGCCACATCCCCTCTGTTTACTCAGCCGCCGAGATCCCCCACGCTGAGCCGACCCCGGTCGTCCCCGAGACCGGATAGCATCAGCAACCTCCCCCCCCATCGACCGGCCAGGCCAATCGATCTCTCCGAGAACAGCCACCGGCGACGCTGAACCCCCGCCGACGACGCTGAACCCGCTCCGTCCGTCGTCACGGAGCAGCCGCCTAGCCCAGCAACCTACCCCGACTTTCCCCCTTCAACCCCTCGACATCGCAGTCGGGCCGCCCCGACCCAGAACCCTCGAATTCCCCTCCGGTCGGCTGCCGAGCCGTCTCCGCCGCAGCGCCCAGGCGAGCCACCTCTACTCCGCCTGGCGAGCCTCCCCTTGCCGATCAGAGCAGCCCCCTCCGACAGTTCATCGATGGAATCCTGAACCCTAATCCGGACACGGTAGATCCGCGACCAGGACACAAATTGGACTCTCGGACACGTGAAAACAGATTCACGGGGCCCTGTTCAGGTACCTTTTTCTTCCTCATCGTAACTCTGTTTTAGTTTTCGTCAGTTGCTACGCGTAGACAGTATAACCCTCTCGGTGCCTAAGTAACCCGCTCGGTGCATCGCGTCCTGTGGTGATCGTACACCGCGATCCAAAAACAGGAAAAATAATGCCCTGTTTTACCCCGGAACTGAGTGCGTCCCGCCAAACGGGATGACTTGGTCGCGTGCGGTCTTCACAGATACGTGCGCATCGTTGATACGGTCGTGTGGGATTTCGCAGAAGTCGATTCGGAGGTGCGTGCACCCCGGAATCAACGCGTATCCGCGGACAACGCCCCGTATCCGACTTTTCTGGAACACGCTGTAACTTTGTGTACACACGTCGGATCGAGACAAAACTTGCACCATCGGACTCGTAGCACTACGCTGGTCCTGTGACTCAAGTTTGGTCCGATTCTGAGAACATTGACGAAATTGCGTATCGTGGGCCCTACAGGTTCCACTTGACGGATGATTTTGTGATCGGCTCATCGGAATCCAATTCTGGAAGTTCTGTTGGGTTCGTATCATCGTTCCTGACTTGTAGACACTGAGTTTGAGGAATATAGAGACCTTTGACCCTAGCATACTTTTTGGTGCAAAGTGGTCCACATGAGGACCCCGCTTTGGCCCGAAAATGACCTTTTTGCCCCTGTGTCCAAATTGGACTTAAGGACAGACATTTCTAGCTATTTGATATCTTCTGAGACTATTGGTGATATTTATTACAGCTTTTGGAGGAGTATCCACCGGATCCACTGATACAGGGATAGCTTTTGGTATTCAAACACCAGGCAAGTGTACCTTGCCAAACTCTGCAGTATTGTTATATATTTTCCTTGCTTCATTTATATTATTGTGTATGCTCAACCTAGGACCGTGTGACGTACCTAGCGTCCGATTATCAGTCGGGTGCCGACACCGTACGCGGTATTGGGTATTGTCATCTAGAGATGGACATACGTGACACTATATATTCTCGTACTTGTCTTACCAAGTACATTATGACCCAGGACACTGGACACTGTTCATGAGACAGGATCTTCCCGAGATATTCGTGGTGATTCTGTATAGGATACAGGACTTGACAGAGATACTATATTCTTAGATACATTATGACTTGTGCATTAGTTATGATCCCGCTGACATGGACATGAGACGTTATGGTCATGATATACGTGGTTACATTGGGTGGAGAGAGACACACAGACTACAGGCTGATCATATATATACACCCCTACTATTGTGAGGTACAAGACTCTGAAGCCCGAGCTTGGCCCATTACTCATTATTACTGCTGCTACCGGCTCCCCGAAACAGAGCTTGTAGTGGCTTCAGCCTGTGTTCTAGTGCTTCTCTCATCTTGCATATCACTTAGCTGGTTATTTAGCATTCCCTTATTGTTCCATCTATTGCTGGAGAGACCCACAGGCTACAGGTTGATTATGTTATGCCGGCTACTCAGTCTCCCGCTGAGCTAGACCACCTCATGATACCACTGCTACCGGCTCCCCTACACAGAGCTTGTAGTTGTTTCAACCTGAGTACTATTGATATTCTCTCTTGCATTTCACACAGATGTTTACTTACTTGCCCTATTTATTCTATTTATTTTCTGCACTGCATTTATTTTGGCTTGAGCTTTCTTGTACCTTGCTATATCCCCTGAGGACCTGGATCCGGATTATGTCCCCAGGATTTGAGGACGAGATCTATCCCGAGGTCTACGGGACCGCTGCAGGAGCTGATCCAGGAGCTGTACCGCCATCCGAGGACGAGGTGTTAGCTGAAGACTTCTCCTGAGCATCCATGTTTCATGCTCAGTATTTATTATTTATTTCAGTCATTTATATTCTGGTCTGTTGAACCATTGTACTAGATGTTTATCGGGTTGTTCCCCGAAGTACTTTGTGAGACTAGCTGATGATTTACATTTCTTATTTATTCTGTGGATCATATTTTTATATCTTTTGTGGATGAGATTAGTTGTGCCATGATTGTCGTAGACTTGATTTTACAGCTTAAGTATGCCCTGATGGTTCCATTAAATTGGGTTGTCCATCGGTGCGTACTGCTGGCCATTGACATGTATCTGGTCCCACGGTATTTTGGGACTGGGGCGTGATATCTAGCTAGTCGATGTTCTACTCCAGTATTCTTATATGTCCTTCCGTACTCTTATTTCAGCATTATATTCAGTGGGTTTATTCCCATTAGACTTATTTGTATTGTATTATGACATCCAGACTCCGTACTTATTTCCAATATTTATTTCAGTACTCCTTATTTATATTCTGTGGATGAGATTAGATATTTAACTACTGCATGTTAGCATATTGGACTTGATAGTATTTTAGGATAGCGTAGTACGCTTCGTCGAGTCCATTAAATTGGGAAATCCTTCGGAGTCGTATTAGCTGGCCATTTCCATAAGGCCTGGTCCCATGTATTTTGGGACTAGGGTATGACAGGTACGGAGGATGCGATGGATGCAGCACACCAAGGCAGGTAGGAGGGCCAGCTTATAGCCAAAGGCCAACTTCACAGTCGATAAAATAAGGGTGCGGCTGATTTGCTCTGTCGTGCCAGACTCGCCCGGGATTATACAATTGTGCAACCAGAGCATCAGATATCCTGCCAACACGGCCTTCGAGGACAACTTGTGGGTATCCATATAAAAGTAACTGAGCTCCTCATCGAGGCTACTCAACTCATCGATGAGTTCGTCCTCCTTCTCCGAGGAACCTCCAACTTCCTCACCCTCGGGGGCCAGTTTCCTCTGCTCCTATCATGACCCACACCCAGTGTAGGGATGCAAGTTGAGAACAATGCCCAGCCTATACCATAGCATCATCGATAGAATATTGTTTGGGTAATCTATCTAACAATATAAGATACTACCAACAATATCAATATACTCAATCACAGATCTAAGATGGAGAATAGCACGAATATGATAAAAGAATAGAATAGTCATCATATAACTCATGATTCAAAATAATAACATTGATGAGTCAAAAAAATACTAAATAATATACTGGAGACAAATCTAGTACAAAAGAAACTAATCCTCTAAGCTATAAGTCCCGGGTCGTCTATCTCCGTCGGGATGAGACCCTCCTGAACCAGTGTCTCTGGCTCTAAGCCCACAACATCCTGAGGCCCATAATGAGTAGGGTACCACTCCCCAGTGTCATCTGGAAAAAATATATCCAGTCAGGAAAGGAGCAGAGTACATCTCTAACAACAGTTTTAATCAATGATATAAACTATTTAACAGTAAGTAGATGTGAATATACAAGATGCAACATATAGATACAAGAGATATACAATATAGAAAATACTGGAATTAAATACAAGAATGAATAATATGACAATGAACAAGAATATTAATGACTAAGTGAGTGAGTACCAGTTTAACAAGTGATCGACTTAGGAACTTGATACAAGATTAATGGCCTGGCTAATCATATGTGCGATGTATGATTAACACTATTCAATGAACAAAGACTTGATACAAGAAGGATATGATCATATATCTATACTACATACTCCCCGCCCCCGACTGGTATAGTAGATCCAACCATGGTACGTTATGGCACAAGATTCTCTAGGAAGGTAGCAAGTTTCCCCGAGAATCGGTGTTTGTACATGTACAAGAAGAATAAGGAAATAAGGCTTGCACAAGATACACCATATATACCAAAGAATATCATCTTATGACGAGATTCGGATATACCAATTTATGTAACCATTGTGTCAAGAATCAAGGATATCTATACTAGATACAAGAGACATAGAGGATATCATAAATAAAAAACTATCAGAGAATGTACTCACCTGAAGTCCGGTGAACAGTATCACAAATGTCCGGTACGATACCTCGAAGACCTAGATACAAAATATAACATCAATACAAGGTTTCAGAATGAAAATTAGTTAAACTAGTCAACTTCTAGGTCAAAGAGTTATTTCTAAGTCAAAATAGTCAAACTAGGTCAACTCTAAGTCAAACCGGTCAAACTACCTATTTCTAGGTTTCAAGAGTCTATCTCTAGGATATTGTGTCATGACCCAGTCCCCAAATATGTAGGACTAGGACACATAAGTATGACAGTCGTATGTATATGGCAACTCCAATATATGGAAATCATAACACATACGTACGCTGTATTATGAACAATAATTCACAAGTGGTATATTTTTGTTACTGCATAGCTAAATCTCCTCCACAGAATCAATATAAATAAATAAATAACCAATAACTGTATAACTAAATCTCAAAATGAAGTATCAAAGGATGATAGTCGGGTAAAAATAAATCCACTACCAAAATAGAATATAAGAGCAAACACAATAAAAGTATATCAACTAATAATCAATGAGACTCGAAGAGAAGACCTCCTCAAAATATAAGTAATAAGTCCGGATCTGCGCTTCTACTAAGTCATGAACATCTACACCTGGAAAGGGACCAGGTCCTCAGAGGGACATAACAAGATACATAGAAGCACACCAATAAAGTACTGAAAATAAATATCCAATGGATCGCCTAACCATCTATGTGAATGCAGTTGAGAACAACTTTCCAACACATGGGCTAACTGGCTAAAATAGGATTGGCATAATTCTTTTGGAGATTCAGGAGCCTACAAAGCATGTCATCTTTTGAACGACAGAGGCCGTCTGATAATATATAATATATAGTGGTCATCATGATCGCGCATCTCCAGCGGAGCGTACGGGTTACACAAGAAAAGTACAAAGGAGTCTAAATGCCTTACTTGTTGTTCTCTCCACCCCATGCTCTAAGCATGTTATATCCATGATACGATAATACCTCTAATAACTGCCAAGTCTTCTAGCATGCAAATTCTAACAGCAGTTATTCCTTATCGCACGTCCCATACGTACAGAAGACCAGTTTGTCACGCAAGTCCGTGATCTATATGAGACTTACCCTCGTGTAACAGATGTGTCACGGCCAATGAAACCTAATAATGCCTCATGATAATAGGGTGGTCTCATAAACTAGGTCAATGCATATACATAATAAAAATAGAATACGACGACACCGTCGTTGTACCCATATTTCCTTGGACATGCAGTTTATATAGCAGTTAAAAATATATGAACTAAATGACAAAAATAAAAATGCATGCATCATATGGAATATAAATTACAGTACAATGGCAAGGTATACTTGCCTGACAAGAAAGCTGGATAGTACCAATAACCTGCTCCAGAAGTCGTGCAGAATAATCCGATGGGTCCTATATACATATAATATAATACAGTACAACATCAGCTATTTATACTAGCATATACACAACCATAATTACACGGAACTCAAATGGTACGCTAGGGGTGACACTGGTTAACTAACAAGGTCAAATGTGCGTCTAATTACGCGGGTGTTACGTCATCAATGTTGTATCAAATTAGATAGTCAAACTAATACCTGTCTAGCTAGTACGTCAGTGTACATAAGACAGACAATTCTCTAATATTCAGGTCACAAAGTCATATGCAAATATACAGGAAAATCCACAGTATCCTAGGGTCGTACAACAAATAAATTCATATATAGTCATAATTAGGGTTTAGCATTTAATTATATATATCTATATCCATATATTTACATATATATAACAACTAATATTATATGTATACACACACACGCATACGAGCATACTAATCATTGGGTTCACCGACACGGTCTGGACGCATAACAACTAAACTAAACCATGAAGCAATACTAATCACAAGCATACATAAAATAAAAGGAGAGGGACAGGCTCGAACCTCGTGGTTAGCGTACACAGGCACGAGGATCGAGGGTGACTGTTGTAGGTCATCTTTGGTGAGGGTGATGGGTCCATGATGATGATGATGATATCGATATTGATAATGATGACGAGGGTAATGATGTTGATGATTGGTGATGATTAGGTCAATTATTAGGGTGATGATAGGGATGATGATGATGATGAGATGATGAGATGCTGATAAAGATTAATGGTGATGATGATAATTAACGATAGGGATGATAATGATAAGGATTAAGGGGGTGATGATTATGATTATAATGGTGATGATGATGATAATGTATGTTAGGAAAGGAGGCTGGTGCTCTGGTCAGGGCTCAGGCGACCGAGGAGGAGGACAGGGCGGAGACGGGTTGAGGACAGGCGGGTCGAGGGTGGATGTACAGTCTGGTTCAGGCGGGTATAGGTATTATCGATGAAGAGGAAGGAGATAAGAAGGAGAAGTTGAGCTGGGAGAGGTGGTGGTGGTGTAGCCATGGTTCAGGTGGGTCAGCGGGGGAGATGGTGGCTCGTGGTGGTGATGGAGTCGTAGGGTGAGGTAGAGGATGGCTGGGATGATGGGAGGAGTTGTCGTGCAAGTGGTGGCGAATGATGGAGGTCTCAGGCGAGAGGGAGTCAAGGACAGGAAGAAGACGGGGTAGTGATAGTGTTGTGTTGACTCCGGCAGGTCGAGGGGAGTCCTGCGAGAGGTGAGGGTGGTCAGGGAGGTGCTGCTCAGGGAGGAAGGGAGTCAAGGAACGTCGGGGGTGAGGTAGTGAAGAGGGGCTCGAGATGCAGGGAGGAACGGTGGTGATGGCTATGGTGGTGTCCTCAGGCGAGGATGGCGAAAAGGAGGTCAGGCGAGAAAGAAAGAGGACATGGAGGAGAGAACAGGTGGTACGGCGAAGGAGGAACGGTGACTGTACAGTCGGGCCAGGGACGAGCGGGGTTGGGCTGCTCCGGTGACTCAGCTGCTCCGGCGGTCGTGAGGAAGGAGATAAACATGGATAGGTAAGGGGGTCGGCTATGTGTTGGTTTAGGGTATTGTGTATGATAAAATAAAAGGATAAAGGAAAAGTGGTATATTTATATATATATGGGGAATAGGGTTGGGGGTTGACCTAAGGGATTGGGCTTGGTCAACACCTCCTTGGAGTGGGCCTTGGCTTGTCATGTAGGTATTGGAGGGATATAATTTGCATTGCTTAAAATGCATGGCTAGGATTAGATGGAGGGTGATGCATGGAGAAAATTTACATGAAGGAAAATAGGTTTCTTCATGTGTTGTGTCCAATGGTGTGGACACCTCAATATACTTTTGCATAAAAGTGCCCAACAATTAGAAAATTGCACAAAGATAAAAATTAGATTAAATTAATTAAAATTAATGCAAATGATGTTCTAAAATAAATTAGAAGTACATGGGGGCTAGAATTAGGTGGGATACAAGTATCATGAACATAGAGGGCTCAGAATAAAATATTATCATAAATTGGATTACACAAAATGGGTCAAGATTGTGTCCCCAATTTTGATTGGAACGCACAAGGATACAAAGTTAGAATTATTTAGAATTAAATAATAATATCTGTGAAAAATATTATGCGACTAAAATATAGCACAAGAGAGCATAATTATAAGTTACACAAAGGTCAGAATGGAAGAATGGCATGTCTAGGACAAGAGTGTGAAATTTATAGGAAGGCAATGGCTAGTATAGTGCTCCAATTATCGAAGCAACAGTAAGGTGCACTAAGTGATATAAATATTATAAAATTATCTAAAATACCGTGTTCTATTTCTAATTGGATTCAAACTAGCCATAGTCTCACTATCTAAGACAAGTAGGCCTAATTTGGATGAGGGGTTTTACAATCTATCTAACTTAAAACAATTTTGTCCTCAAAATTAAAATAAGGCATAATTTATTAAATCCTTCACATTCGTACATAAGGCAAGTCTATTGTAATCTCTTCCAAAAATTTAAATAACAATATCTGAATCTCATTCAAATCTATATGAATTCTCACATCAAAATTTGTATCATAATTTTTAGCTATCATAATATCCTCTAGACTTTGAACAATAAATAATTCTAATCAAATTATATTCCTATTCTCTACTTAAAAATTTTATACTCTTCAAATTTAAACTCAATTTTCGTCCTCAACATTTCGAATAGGTGATCCAACAATCAAAAGTTAACTTTTAATTTAAAGCCTCAAATTATGAAATTTTAAATCTAATTCACCAATTGTTAAAGTCTAGATTTCTATATTTATCCTCAAAGTTTAAATCGATGATTCAATCTTCAGTTTTTCAAATCTAAATCATGTGCTTAAAGTATAAATATTTGGTCCGCAATATCAAAATATCAAAATTTATTAAATCCTCATCATCTTAATCATTCTTCTAAAATTCTCAAACATTTAAAATGACTTAATCTCTCAATATAATCTTACTTGATCACAACCTAAAAGAATTCACCTCAAGTTGACAATGCAACGTCTACCCAACTTAGAATTTACCTATCTATCACATAAGGCTATATATTTAAGAAAAATATCCTCAAATTGTTTAATCATGTTATTCAATCCTTAAAAGTTTTAACACACAAATTATATCATATATGATATGCCCTTAATCAATTATAAAATATAGTCACAAAGTTATGTAATTGGTCTATGGGGTATATATAGTACTCTCTATGTATCAAAATTATACCAAGCATGAGGTTTCATCTTTCTGAAATAGGGGAAGACGGAGAACAATAATAAAGAGTTCAAGGGGGAGGTAATAGAATACAAGTATGGGGATCAAGGCGATTAAAGAATTTAAAAGAGAGTCGTCAAGGCAGTTGTGGATTGAAATCCTATTTTGGTATATACCTATTCTCATGCTCATATCAGTACAGTTATGTAACTTATACGATATGCTCAGATATGTCTAGAGGCAAGTATATTAGTCTACTACTATATATCTTAATCCACGTAAAGTAGTCATGCGAAGAGTGAACCAAGTGTACTAATGTTGTCCAGACCATAATACACTAATTCTGATTAGACAATTATATCATTGTGTGGTTGATCAGGCCCCAATAACACATATGTCATGAACAAGCTTGATAAAAGAATAAGCTAGCAAAACTAGGCTATAATAGCGACATAAGTCAAGGTAGTACAGAAAATATAATTACGCTGGATTATGATGAAAGAAGGTATAACCTATATAGAGATATGGGTACAAATTACATGATTTAAAACTAAAAAATAATCATCACATCACAATCTAAAAGAATAACTCAAACTTATCAAGTTCTAACTACCAAGCACAAAATTTCAAAATTTCAAAATTTCAAGAGTAACAACTATAATCCTAGCAAACTATATATCCTTAACATAGAATAAAATTACTTGGCCTACAATCATAAGAGTTATATGGCACGAATTAAAGGATAAAGAAAAAAGAAATTTAGTCGTTGCACTAATAGCGACCATTGAGGTTTCGAAGGAACAAGATATAAAATTAAAAATAGAGGCTCTTGATAACATCATAGTTCTCTAAGGAAATATGGTATGCTAATATCTGTGTTCGAGGTCTGATCGAGGAAAATGTTATATTTATTTCTCTTGGCTTCCTAAGGTACTGTTCCGCTAATATCAAGACAAGAAGCTAAACTTATATTTCTCTAATACTATCTCACTATGAAAGTTAGGTTTAGTCTTAATGTTCAATCTTGGATTTCTATTGGTTCCTCAATACTAGGGTCAAACATTATGGTCAATTTTTTACTAACCCTAGTAGTATCAATACTACTCTCAAGTCCTTTATAAATATATCAAGGGATAGTGGTCAATTAATCTACAGGTAAGGGATGCTAGAGTTTATTAGGTATGCTAAACTTAGTGATGTGCTAATATTTCTAGTTGTATTCTTAGTAGAAATGTTACCCTAATTATCATCCTAACAACAAAGATTCTTATATTCTAGGAGAGGGCTATACTCAAGGAACTAGTAGGGAAGTACATGAATCAAGCAGGATGCATTTATTTAAATGGATGGATTGGAAGAAAGATGAGTCATAGTCAATTGTGGATGAGATCCTATATTCTAATCCTATTTGCAGGTTTGCTCGGTACAGTAACATAATCTAGACAATATGCTCTCGACCTGCATGGGCCACCACTAAAAATATTGTAAACTCCCTCAAAATATTTTTATAGATAGTCTGGTATGGAATGAAAATTTTTGGTTTAGCAGCAGTTGATTGAGGTTTAGAGTAAGGTTGCAGATGTCTGTTGGAATTAATTAAACCCTTGGCATGCCCTACCGTTATTGGATTATTCGGAGCCCAACATCAGCCCATAAATTCCAACAGACTGTTGTACTTTTGACTTGACATGCCAATTTAGGTACTGGACTTTTTCGTCACTCAAAATTCTATTTTCTTGTGCTCTAAATTAATTGCACAACTTCCCGTATCTAAAATCTCATATTTTATCCCGTGTCGGACACCTGTATCGTTACCATCAATTTTGAGATACCAACTTAACCCGTTGAGCCGGACCAACTAAAGGGTCCAAGACTGACACTAAGCCTACACCATTTTTGACCTTTGTGTCACTCCCAAATTTAGACCCCAAGTGTCCCCCATTTAATTAAAAAGCGTGGGATATATTTATTCTAATTAAATCAGGGATACCAACTTTGACTAATCCTATTTTAATCTCCATTTAATTTTAATGGCCATTTAATTAAGCCCATTCCAAACATACAATACCCCCTCACCCTACATAACACCAAACACCAATTTTCCCATAATTTTTCCATAATTTCATGTGTTGGTACAATTATCCAAATTTAAGGGGCTTAGTTACAATTATTGAAATAGGTGTCCTAACCTCATTGGTCTAGGCCAAATGGAGAAGCCCCCTCTCCTTTGACTCAGTCAAGACTCCCTTTCCCTCTTATTTGGATGAAGAAATAAATTCCTCCATATGTAATCTCCACCACTCATTTGAAATGGGCTCATCCACACCATCCAACCCCCCCCCCCCCACACATCCCTATTTAATTTCTCTTTCTCCCCTCTTCCTAATGCTGGCCCTAATCCCAAGGAGCCTAGAGAACCACCCCCCTCTCTCTCTCCTCCCTCCTCACAAAAAATAAAATTCAGCCATTCCTCTTCTTCCTTTCTTCTTCTTCTTCTTCTTCTTCTTCTTCTTCTTCTCCATCTCTCTTTCTTCTTCTCAACTCCAACCGAACCCCCGTTCCCGCTGTACCCCGACCACCCGAGCTTCTCCCCGCCACAGCGCTGCCACCCTCCAGCGACCATCATCGACCTTCTTCTCCGGTGAGGAAGCAACCACCAGCATATCCAGCCTGCCACACGCCATCGCCACCTCCAGCCACAGCCCGGTGAGCCTGCAGCACCCACGACGAGCTCGTTGCACCTCTTCCCCACTGCCTCAACCTCCTCTGGCATGTCACCTCCTCCACGTTCACCCCCACCAATATACTTCGGCCAATCGCTCGGCCGCTCCTTCCCCTCCGATCTTCACCTCTACCTCCGGCCTCCAGTCGATCGGTCTCCACCTATTGTCGACATCGACGTGCCACCCTCCCCACGCCTGAGATTTTCTCTGAAGTAGCAGCTCGACTGTATCCTACTACAACTGCCACCCGTTCATCGCCTTGCCTCGACCGCCTCCATCCCAACGTGCCACATCGAGCTCGCTGCCAGCATCGTAGCATCTCCTTCGTAGAAGTTTCTCGGTCGAAATTCCTCTACAGCGATTCGTGGCGATGTTCTCGGTCGCTCGATCAATCTCGATCGGTAATTCGTTGAACTTAAGGTTGACCGAGGAAGCTCTGCTCCTATCCTTACACGGTTCTTCTCTCCGTCGAACGTTCCTCGGTGATCATCGCCGATGAATCAATCTCAAAGATCGAAGCAGAGATGAGGTCATCGAATTCTCGGTGAGACCGTTCTTGATCGTTAAATCTTTATAAATTTCCTTGCCTTTGAGTATTGAACTCTGAAACATTAGAGTTCACTCTCGAATAATTATTTTATTTGATTTTTGGCCTATGCTCACTAACCGTTTGCTATGTTGCTTCTTTGTAGGACCGATAGTAAACTGGTTGGGTATTGGTCTGGGAGCTCGAGAATCAGCACTTTGTGCAATCTGTATCGTCTTTCCTTTGGTTTTGCTCACGTCCGTGGGATACAAAATACTGTTCAGGTATAGACTATCCCTTATCCTATTGTATCAACTTGACACAAGGAAGCCGTTGTGCTCAAATACATGACACTGTCACTAGAGGCCAGTATCCAAACAGTACAGGACATGGTTTAGTAATACTGAGTTTAGGGTTTGAGTATGAAATAGATTTATGTTAGTGTATTATATATATATGGAATTTTTGGTTTAATAACAAAGTCATAATATACATTGATGGTGAAATGTTAAGTTAAATACTTATGGTTTAAAAATAAATTGATTGAGGACATAGAGTATATACGCGTGATGCTTGGAAATATGCTATATTTTGAGGTTGGATTTTTAAGTACCATACGAGATGTTTAGGTTGATATCCTATTTAATATACGCATAATGATTATCGTAAATTGAGCTGATTTAATTTTGTGCAAAATAATATTATGATATTAAAATATGGATGGACATTGGGGGCAGGCGATTGATTGTGAAATAGGTATAATATTAAACCATGAGTCAGTGATTGAGGACTGAGAAATATTGATTATTTATTTATAAGATACGTCAATGTACATGTTAACGTCTGTGAACCCTGAGGTGAAGCGGAGGATTTGATCAGGGGTAGATTAACTGAATATCGTGGTGAATGTAGTAGACTGAGAAATAATAGTAAAATGGATCGATGAGTAATTTTAAGATGAGTGATAGCTAAAGGTATATGATTGAGGATTGTTCTGATGGTATTAAATGGGTGATTGATCGTATTTGAAATGAACCCTTAGTCAACCTGGGTCAACCCTCTAGCATCGTATCCCTGTGAATTATAGCTGAGTCTGAGCATATGTTTAGGCGTGTGTCACATCCCTGTTTGCCGCGTGATAGTTTATCGATTGAGTTTGTATCTTATCTCTTTGTACTACGGGACCTGTGGACTTGGACGTGGTACCGGATCCCCGTCATCATCAGCCGGACGCAGGCAAGTGTACCTTGCCACCCTGTATTTCAGTTATATATATTTATTGTTTCATTATGTACACTGTGCGTGTGTTTGATTTAGATTGTTGCTTCATGTCCGGATCACAACCGGGTACGGACGTTCGTCGTAACGTCTTGTAATGAATATTAGATGTTCGTAACACCTCGATGTACGTACCTGAGTATATCGTTATCCCAGGACACATTCATACACTGTTATCATACCAGATTTCCTGTATCCTGATACTGACATCGTGACCGAAGACTGGGACGACCATAGGGTCGTGTCTGTTGAGTATTTCTGTGTGACGAGACTGTTATATAGAGGTTCAGGTTTAACGCACAATCGTTGACCGCTAGGGATGGGGAAGACAGTTACTAGACGTTTGGGCTCCTTTGCACGCGCTTATATATATATATGTATTATTTCTGTAGTGATCATGTATCTAGTGTAGTTGTATCACCCGTATAACTCTTTGCCCGGAGCTGCGGTACGTCCCGTGTGTCTTCGTGTCCGGAGCTACGGTTTTATTTTGGATAGCCCACACATCGAACATTATCTTCAAACTGTGTCACACTTAGTTGGTTATGCTAGATTACCCCATCATTGTACTTGTACTTTTTGTTATACTTGGCATGCTGTATTTTTATACCTTGTTACATCCCTCTGAGGACCTGGTCCCCTGCCAGTTTTGCAGCATAGACGATTACAGAGCATTGGAGTTCCTGATGGAGTTGTACGTATTGTGGGCATTGTACCAGGTACTCATATCATTTCCACCGGCATTATGGTTACATTATTCTTATTAATTATTCATCTGTTGTTGTAGCCTAGTTTTTGTAGACTTATCTCTTCTCGAGTCTATTCGAGTTTGTGTGTTATTGGACGGCCAACTTTAGCACATAAAGCTCTTTCTTGTATACTGCTGTACATTATGGATTGAGACATAGAGGTTTACATTTATGGGATATCTAGATAGTATCATTTATATTTTATAGCTTATACGTATTCGAGTCAAACCAGAGTCTGGTCGAATATATAGCTGGCGTGTCACGTATTCCTGGTCCTACGTATTTTAGGACTGGAATGTGACATGTTTTTATGGTGGCCATGCAGGTCCGATTTAAATCGTCTTGATCACCTGACTGTGCCAAGTGAGCCTGCAAATTAGGAATAGATACTATGATTGTTGAATATGATCTCAATCCATAATCAATTTTAAAAACTCACTTTGTATGTGATTATCGCCCTTGGACTTCCAATTTGAATTCGATCAATTTTTGTTAATATCGTTATCATTATTTCTCATCCCCTATTATTCGTAAAGACGGACGCTTGTGCCTGATGGTTTCCTCCAGAAGAAGATCATAGTTCTGACGGCAGAAGACATAATTCATGCAATAATCTCTGAAAAGATTGTTACCCTCAGTAGGGTAGGCTAATAGGTTCTTTTAGATGCTAGAACTAGTGTGGAAGGCTAGCAACAGAATTGGACCCAGTAGTACCCTACCCGTACTTAAGATAGCAGTGATCTTGGAAGTACTGGGAGCTGGAATGATTGTTGATCATGACCTAGAATAATTTATGAAAATGCATAGCCTGATGATGGAACTAGTGGTTGTATATGATAGCAATACTAGGAACGATGATTATGAGCTAGAGGAGATAAAAATTTTAGGATCTTACTTGGAAGATGATGATCTAATACCAGAAAATTTTTGTATGTGCTTGGGTGACAACATTATTATAAATAATGGGAAGAAGAAATTTGAGGAATAAAAAATTTAGGAATAAATTTTGAAGAGGAGAGAAATTATACTTTAGGCAGGGAAGAATTTTTCTTTTAGAGGATTAGTGTGGTAAATAGAACAGGAGAATTTATTTTGAGGTTAAGTCTGGACGATGACACCATCCTAGCATGAGTTGATTGAGCCAATACCACGCGACACTAGATTTTCGGCATAGTTGCATTATTTTTAGACCACCAGGTTACCCTGAGTTGAGTTTCTTCAGGGAGCCCGAGAGCATGGTGTCCAACCTTAGCGACACACATTGCAAAGGATGAACCAGTGTACCCCCGCATTATATCGAGTTTGAGGATGTGTTACTAGAGAATCTTTCTGGCCTGCCACCTAACAGAGAGATAGAATTTGCTATAGAGTTGACTCCAATAGTTGAGCCGATTATGTTCCCGTCTTCAGACTAACACCGATAGAGTTGGTTAAGTTGAAGGTCCATAGTAGAGGATCTCTTAGACAAGGGTTTCAGTCGGGCTAGTATTTCTCCATGGGGAGTACCTATCTTAGTGTACCAAAGAAGGATGGGACGGTACGTTGCATAACGGTTATAGGGCGTTAAAGGCTGTAATGATAAAGAACAAGTACCCTATGCCGCGCATCGATGATTTATTTGATTAGCTTAGCGGCACATATGTATTCTCGAAGATCGATCTTAGATCAGGCTATCATCAGATCAAGGTACGGAGAGAGGACATTCCGAAAATGGCTTTTCGGATGAAGTATGGACACTATGAGTTTTTAGTCATGCCGTTTGGTTTAACCAACGCGCCAGCAGTATTTATGAACTTGATAAATAATGTTTTCCACCAGTGCTTAGATAAGTTCATGGTGGTGTTCATCGACGTCTTGGTATATTCCGAGAACCAGGAGACGAGAGACATCTCAGGGTCGTGTTGGAGATATTACCTTTATGGTGAGCGTGTTGAGATTTATACGGATCATAAAAGCCTGAAGTATGTCTACACGCAAAAGGAGCTCAACATGAGACAGAGGCACTGGCTAGAATTTATGACAGATTATAATATCGAGTTGCAGTACCACCCTAGTAAGGCAAATGTAGTAGCAGATGCCTTAAGCTAAGCCCATGGCATATTTTTATGACTCATCGCCAGTTGTTAGAGGATTTTTTAGGAACTCAGGATTGAGATTGTATTGCCTGGCATGGATGGACAGATGGCCAGTCTCGAGGATTCAGTCCATATTTATTAAGAGGATCAAGGCAGTCTTGCCTACAGATGCGAGATTTCATTGTCTACGAGAAAGGATAGAGGCCGGCATACAGACGGGACTCAGGATTCATGAAGGCAGAATATTGAGGTGTGGAGATTGCCTATACATTTTGAGTGGCGAGCTACGCTAAGAGTTGATGACCGAGGCTCATAGCTCAATTTATTCTATTCATCCCGGGGGTATAAAGATGTATCGAGATTTGAGACAATATTTTTGGTGGCATGGGATGCAGAGAGAGATTGCAAGATTCATGGCGAGATAATGATTTGTCAGCAAGTCAAGACTGAACATTAGAGGACTGCAGGACTATTGCAGTCGCTTCCCATTCCCAAGTGGAAGTAGGAACGCATTACCAAGGACTTCATCTCAGGATTTCCGTAAAGCCCTAGCTGGAAGGATACAGTTTGGGTTATCGTAGACAGACTCACCAAGTCTGCACATTCTTGCCCTTCAGAGTTGGGCAGTCCACAGAGATATTGGCTGACATGTATATGAGGCAGATAGTACGACTACATGGAGTGCCTATCAGTATTGTATCAGATCGTAATTCCAGATTCACGTCATATTTTAACGGAGTATGTAGGAGAGTCTAAGAATTTGTCTCAAGTTCAGCACTGCATATCGTCCACAGACTGATGGCCAGTCAGAGCACACGATACAGATATTAGAGGATATGTTGAGAGCGTACATGATCAATTTTGGAGGATGCTGGAAGGACCATCTATACTTGGTAGAATTCTCCTACAATAATAGCTACCAGGCTAGTATACAGATAGCACCTTATGAGGCACTGTACGGCAGAAAGTGTAGGTCACCAGTATGTTGGGGTGACGTAGGAGAGCGTCAGATACTTGGTGTAGTGCCCCGCTCCGCGTAGGCACTATGTACAAGTGAGATCGACTTGCTTGCTCGAACGGAAGTCTTCTCGGAGAGTTCTCGGCCGATTAATCAAGTGAGTGGGCAGAACTGCATTCTCTGATTCTTGCACGACTTAATAATGAATCTGAGTTTTTGAATGCTTGTTGCTTAATAAGATTGTTTCATAAGAAGAAAGATAGAACCGACTCAGTATGCTAATAAGAGAACTCACATAGCTTGTCATTAAAACGAATCTGCTTGCTTGCCTAATAAGAGAACTAGAATGCTTGTCTGAAACGAGATAGAACCTTGCCATGCTAATAACAAGAGTAAAAAGGATTGCTTGCACTTATATCGTATGCTAGACTGGAATACTAGAATGCTTGTCCACAAGAGATAGAATTTGCATGCTAGAGTTATAAGAACTGTTCTTGCTTGTTACTTGTTTAAGAGTTAGCTTGCTTGAATATGTGTTATAGTTGGCTTGTGAAAAGACAAAACTTGGTGAATAGCGTGAACTTGTGAATCTAGACTAATAGTCCACCTCGAGGCTTAACAGGTGTGGCTATTAGGCAATATGCATTAAGACAATGAGCTTCGGCTATCTGGACTTGAGTTAGAGAAAAGAGAAAAGAGAAAAGAAGAGATAGACTTGTTGTGCATAGTTCATCAGTTGCATGATGGCATATTTTTCTGATAGGGCTTGCATTCATGCATTTGGTCAGGACAACTTGTGCACAAGGATTATCTCTCGAGCGGTTCCTGGGGCACTGGGGATCGTTCGGTCCGGGAAGAGATCTAGATACCCAAGGCTTGTACGTTCTTGGGTAGACCAAAGACAAGTCTATTAGTGAGATGGGCTTGTACGTCCCAACTGCTAATCCCGATGAGGGGACCATCATATAGTTAGGGCGCATGCTAGGCTAGCCTTCTTGCATACCTAACTGTTTGATGCAGGGACGAACATAGGAAACTAGAGAACTATATACATTATATTATGCAAATTGTGGCTAACTTGTGTGTCTGCTGCAGGGATAACCGTTCGGCCGTGGGTAAGAAATATTATGAGTTTATCTATAGCCTGCTTGTCTTTCAGTATGCATCATGATTTATCTGATAGAGCTTTATTGCATTGCATCGGTTGGACAATGGATATTAGTGCAGAGCTGAACCTCAGTCACAGCTGCTAATAGTACCAGTATGTGAGTCATTGGATGGCTGGATTACCGCTGCCAATCCTGAGTTTCTCGGGGACCGAAATCATATAGATGTGTTGCCTTAAGTGCTTGAGTGCATAATAGTTTACTTGATATGCTTGCCTTGATTCGATATTTTCAGTCTGCTAGATTAACTTTGCCCTAACGAGATAGATTGTGATGCACAATACATGCTGCGCACTGCACGATAGAGCACTGTCCCAAATCGTATGCTTATAGTTTGAATATGCAAAACTGTTTCAAAGTTATGTTTCAAAAGATGTAATATGACTCTGCTAGAACTGCATGAAACGAACTTAGGTAAAACTAGCAAGATCACTAGAAATGCAATATTTTGCCACAAGTCTACTTAGTGTGGGTTTCAAGGGGTGTAGCTTCTGTTCAGTTGTTTTATCTCACCAGTACTTGCATAAAGTGCTGACCCACCAACAGTTTGCTTGTTCTCAGGTGCCGTTCGTGCGAGGAAGCGATAGCTGTGCCTCATCCCAAGGAACCGGAAATCTGGAGTCGATGCCTGGAGCCGCATCGAGTTGTGCCTGCTTTGAGTTGCTTTTGTATAAAGGGACATAATGTATGGAACGGTATCATTGTAATCGAGAGAAGAGTGCTTGAGCGATCTGTAACCTCGGCCATGCGCCGCTTGTAATAATTTTGATTATCAATAAAAGAGCCTGTTTTCTTATGCCATTATGTTCTTTACTTTTCTGAAATGTTATGTGCCGCTGCTTCAGTATCGAATAGCTTACTTGCCCTTGTATCAAAGCTTTGGCCTTGTGTAAGCGCATCTTAGGCTTGCACGGTATCACGCCAGAGCAAGGACGAACGGCCCTGCGGGACCGGGGCGTGACACTTGGTCCAGAGTTGGTGACACAGACAGTGGAGAAAGTCAAGCAGATTCAAAGCCACCTGCGTACAGTACAGGAAAGACAGAAATATTGGGCAGAAGCGCACCACAGACCTTTGGAGTTCAAGGAAGGTGACCATGTATTTCACCTACTTGTGGTAACATCAGATTCGGAGGCAGAGGCAAGCTGAGACCGAGGTACATCGGACCTTTTGGCATCTTAAAATGAGTTGGCAAAGTGGCTTATCTTTTTGCATTGCCTCCATCATTAGAAGGAGTACATGACGTATTTTATGTATCGTAGTTAAGGAGATATGTAGCAGACTCTAGCCACTTGCTTGATCATTCAGAGATTACAGTCGGGCCCAGTTTATCTTACGTAGAGCAGCCAGTTGAGATCCTCGATCACAGTGAGAAGACTTTGAGAGGGCAGACTAAGAAGACTTTGAGAGGGCAGACTATTCGACTGGTCAGAGTTGCATGGAAGCATCATTCGCCAAGCGAGTCTACCTGGGAGCACGAGGATTCCATTCGACAATATTTCCTATATTTATTTAAGGAGCAAGGTACGAATTTACGTACCACCTTTGATTACCAGCTTGTTTTAAAATTCTCTTAGATAATATCGTGCTTTACTTTTAATTTTGGGGACAAAATTTTTTTAAGTTAGGAAGGATGTAAACCCTCTCAAAGTATTTCTATAGATAGTCTGGTATGGAATGGAAAATTTTGGTTTAGCAGCAGTTAATTGAGGTTTAGAGTAAGGTTGCAGATGTCTGTTGGAAATAATTAAACCCTTGGCATGCCCTACCGTTGTTGAATTATTCGGAGCCCAATATCAGCCCATAAATTTCAACAAGACTGTTGTACTTTTGACTTGACATGCCAATTTAGGGACTGGACTTTTCTGTCACTTAAAATTCTATTTTATTGTGCTCTAAATTAATTGCACAACTTTCCGTATCCAAAATCCCATATTTAATCCTGTGTCAGACACCTGTGTCGTTACCATCAATTTTGAGACACCAACTTAACCCGTTGAGCCGGACCAACTAAAGGGTCCAAGACTGACACCAAGCCAACACTATTTTTGACCTTTGTGTCACTCCCAAATTTAGACCCCAAGTACCCCCATTTAATTAAAAAGCGTGGGACATATTTATTCTAATTAAATCAGGGATACCAACTTTGACTAATCCCATTTTAATCTCCATTTAATTCCAATGCTTATTTAATTAAGCCCATACCAAACACACAATACCCCCTCACCCTACATAACACCAAACACCAATTTTTCTATAATTTTTCTATTAATTCATGTGTTGGTGCAATTACCCAAATTTAAGGGGCTTAGTTATAATTATTGAAATAGGTGTCCTAACCTCATTGGTCTAGGCCAAATGGAGAAGCCCCCTCTCCTTTGACTCGGTCAAGACTCCCTCCCCCTCTCATTTGGATGAAGAAATAAATTCCTCCATATGTAACCTCCACCACTCATTTGAAATGGGCTCATCCACACCATCCAACCCCCATACACATCCATATTTAATGTCTCTTTCTTCCCTCTTCCCAATGCCGGCCCTAATCCCAAGGAGCCTAGAGAACCACCTACCTATCTCTCTCCTCCCTCCTCACAAAAAATAAAATTTAGCCATTCTTCTTCTTCTTCTTCCTTTCTTCTTCTTCTTCTTCTCCATCTCTCCTCCTTCTTCTCAACTCCAACCGAACCCCCATTCCCGCTGTACCCCGACCACCCGAGCTTCTCCCCGCCACAGCGCTGCCACCCTCTAGCGGCCATCACCGGCCTTCTTCTCCGACGAGGAAGTAACCACCTGTATCTCCAGCCCGCCATACACCATCGCCACCTCCAGCCACAGCCCGGTGAGCCTGCAGCACCCACGACGAGCCCGCTGCACCTCTTCCCCGCTGCCTCAACCTCCTTCGGCGTGTCACCTCCTCCACGTTCATCCCCGCCAACATACTTCGGCCAACCCCTCGGCCGGTCCTTTTCCTCCGGTCTTTAGCTCTACCTTCGGCCTCCAGTCGATCGGTCTCCACCCACTGTCAACATCGACGGGCCACCTTCCCCATGCCTGAGCTTTTCGTCGGAGAAGCTGATCGACTGTATCCCGCTGCAACTGCCACCCGTTCATCGCCTTGCCCAGACCGCCTCTATCCCGACGTGCCACCTCGAGCTCGCTGCCAGCATCGCAGCATCTCCTCCGTAGCAGTTCCTCTGCAGCGATTCATGGCGATGTTCTCGGTTGCTCGATCAATCTCGATCGAGTAATCCGTCGAACTTGAGGCTGACCAAGGAAGCTCTTCTCCTATCCTTGTGTGGCTACTTCTCTCCGTCGGACGTTCCTCGGTGATCATCGCCGACGAATCAATCTCAAAGATCGAAGCAGAGACGAGGTCGTCGAATTCTCGGTGAGACCGTTCTTGATCGTTAAATCTTTACAAATTTCCTCGCCTTTGAGTATTGAACTCTGAAACATTAGAGTTTACTCTCGAATAATTGTTTTATTTGATTTTTGGCTTATGCTCACTAACCGTTTGCTATGTTGCTTCTTTATAGGACCGATAGTAAACTGGTTGGGTATTGGTCTGGGAGCTCGGGAATCAGCACTTTGTGCAATCTGTATCGTCTTTCCTTTGGTTTTGCTCGTATCCGTGGGACACAAAATACTGTTCAGGTATGGACTATTCCCTATCCTATTGTATCAACTTGACACAAGGAAGCCGTTGTACTCAAATGCCTGACACTATCACTAGAGGCCAATATCCAAACGGCACAGGACATGGTTTAATAATACTGAGTTTAGGGTTTAAGTATGAAACAGATTTATGTTAGTGTATTATATACACGTAGAATTTTTGGTTTAATAACAAAGTCATAATATACATTGATGGTGAAATATTAAGTTAAATACTTATGGTTTAAAAATAAATTGATTGAGGACATAGAGTATATACGTATGATGCTTGAAAATGTGCTATATTTTGAGGTTGGATTTTTAAGTACCATATGAGATGTTTAGGGTGATATCCTATTTAATATACGCATAATGATTATCGTAAATTGAGCTGATTTAATTTTGTTTAAAATAATATTATGATATTAAAATATGGATGGACATTGGGGGCAGGCGATTGATTGTGAAATAGGTATAATATCAAACCATGAGTCAGTGATTGAAGACTGAGAAATATTAATTATTTATTTATTAAGATACGTCAATGTACATGTTAACGTCTGTGAACCCTGAGGTAAAGTGGAGGATTTGATCAGGGGTAGATTAACTGAATTTCGTGGTGAATATAGTAGACTGAGGAATAATAATGAAATGGATCGAGGAGTAGTTTTAAGATGAGTGATAGCTAAAGGTATGTGATTGAGGATTGTTCTGATGATATTAAACGGGTGATTGATCGTATTTGAAATGAACCCTTAGTCAACCTGGGTCAACCCTCTAGCGTCGTGTCCCTGTGAGTTGTAGCTGAGTCTGAGCATATGTTTAGGCGTGTGTCACATCCCTATTTTTTGCATGATAGTTTATTGATTGAGTTTGTATCTCATCTCTAGGTACTACGGGACCTGAGGACTTGGACGTGGTACCAGATCCCCGTCATCAGCAGCCGAACACGGGCAAGTGTGCCTTGCCACCCTGTATTTTAGTTATAGATATTTATTGTTTCATTATGTACAATGTGCGCGTATTTGATTTAGATCGTTGCTTCATATCCGGATTACAACCGGGTGCAGACGTTCGTCGTAACATCTTGTAACGAATATTAGATTATCATAACACCTCGATATACGTACCTGAGTATATTGTCACCCCAGGATTCATTCATATACTGTTATCGTGCCAGATTTCCTGTATCCTGACTAGAACGACCTTAGGGTCGCATCTGTTGAGTTATTTTTGTATGACGAGATTGTTAGGTAGAGGTTCAGGTTCAACGCACAATCGTTGACCGCTTGGGATGGGGAAGACAGTTACTAGACATTTGGGCTCCTCTGCAAGCGCTTATATATATATATATATATATATATGTGTGTGTGTGTGTGTGTGTGTGTGTGTGTGTGTGTGTGTGTGTATTATTTCTGCAGTGATCCTATATCTAGTATAGTTGTATCACCCGTGTGACTCTTTGCCCGGAGCTGCGGTACGTCCCGTGTGTCTCCGTGTCCGGAGCTACGGTTTTATTTTGGATAGCCCACGCGTCGAACATTGTCTTCAAACTGTGTCATACTTAGTTGGTTATGCTAGATTACCCCATCGTTGTACTTGTACTTTCTGTTATACTTGGCATGCTGTATTTTTGTACCTTGTTACGTCCCTCTGAGGACTTGGTCCACTGCCAATTTTGCAGCATAGACGATTATGGAGCATTGGAGTTGCTGATGGAGTTGCACATCTTGCGGGCATTATACCAGGTACTCATATCATTTCCTCCGGCGTTATAGTTACATTATTCTTATTGATTATTCATATGTTGTTGTAGCCTAATTTTTGTAGACTCATCTCTTCTCGAGTCTATTCGAGTTTGTGTGTTATTGGGCGGCCGACTTTAGCACATATAGCTCTTTCTTGTATACTGATGTACATTGTGGACTGAGACATAGAGGTTTATATTTATGGGATATCTAGATAGTGCCCTTTATATTTTATAGCTTATACGTATTCGAGTCAGACTAGAGTCTGGTCGAATACGTAGCTGGCGTGTCATGTATTCCTGGTCCTACGTATTTTGGGACTGGAGCGTGACAAACATGTCATGCCCTAGTCCTATGACCCAGCCCCAAAATACGTAGGACTAGGACACGTAAGCATGCCAGCCATATGTATATGGCAACTTCAATATATGGAAACCATAACACATACGTACGCTGTATTATGAAAAATAATTCACAAGTGGTATATTTTTGTTATAAGTCGCAGGGCATAGCTAAATCTTCTCCACAGAATCAATGTAAATGAATAAATAACTAATAGCTATATAACTAAATCTTAATATGAAGTATCAAAGGATGATAGTCGGGTGAAAACAAATCCACTGCCAAACTAGAATATAAGAGCAAACACAATATTAGTATATCAACTAACAATCAATGAGACTCGAAGAGAAGACCTCCTCAAAATATAAGTAGTAAGTCCGGATCTGTGCTCTTGCTAAGTCATGAACATCTATACCTGGAAAGGGACCAGGTCCTCAGAGGGATATAACAAGATACATAGAAGCATGCCAATAAAGTACTGAAAATAAATATCCAATGGGTCGCCTAACCATCTATATGAATGCAGTTGAGAACAACTTTCTAACACGTGGGCTATCTGGCTAAAATATGATTGGCATGATTCTCTTGGAGATTCAGGGACCTACAAAGCATGTCGTTTTTTGAACGGCAGAGGCCGCCTGATAATATATAATATATAGTGGTCATCATGACCGCGCATCTCCGGCAGAGCGTACGGGTTACACAAGAAAAGTATAAAGGAGCCCAAATGCCTTACTTGTTGTTCTCCCCACCCCATGCTTTAAGCATATCATATCCATGACACGATAATATCTCTAATAACTGCCAAGTCTTCTAGCATGCAAATTCTAACAGCAGTTATTCCCTATCGCACATCCCATACGTACAGGAGGCTAGCCTATCACGCAAGTCCCTGATCTATATAAGACTCACCCTCGTGTAACAGATGTGTCACGGCCAATAAAACCTAATAATGCCTCATGATAATAGGGTGGTCTCATAAACTAGGTCAATGCATATACATAATAAAAATAGAATACGACGACATCGTCATTGCACCCAAATTTTCTTGGATGCGCAGTTTATATAGCAGTTAAAAATATATGAACTAAATGACAGAAATAAAAATACATGCATCATATGGAATATAGATTACAGTACAATGGCAAGATATACTTGCCTCGCAAAAAAGGTGTGTAGTACCAATAACCTGCTCCAGAAGTCACGCAGAACAATTCGATGGGTCCTATATACATATAATATAATACAGTACAACATCAGCTATTTACACTAGCACATACACAACCATAATTATACGAAACTCAGAGGGTACGCTAGGGGTGACACTGATCAACTAACAGGGTCAAATGCGCATCTAATTACGTGGGTGTTACATCTTCAATGTTGTATCAAATTAGACAATCAAACTAACATCTGTCTAGCCAGTACGTCAGTGTACACAAGACAGACAATTCCCTAATATTCAGGTCACAAAGTCATATACAAATATGCGAGAAAATCTACAGTGTCCTAGGGTCGTACAGCAAATAAACACATATATAGTCATAATTAGGTTTTAGCATTTAATTACATATATTTATATCTATATATTTACATATATATAACAACTAATATTATATGCATACACACACACACGTACGAGCATACTAATCATTGGGTTCACCGACACGGTCTGGACGTATAACAACTAAACTGAACCATGAAGCAATACTAATCACAAGCACACATAAAATAAAAGAAGAGGGACAGGTTCGAACCTCGAGGTTAGCGTGCACAGGCACGAGGATCGAGGGTGACTGTTGTAGGTCATCTTTGGTGAGGGTGACGGGTCCATGATGACGATGATGATATCGATGTTGATGATGATGATGATGATGAGGGTGATGATATTGATGATTGGTGATGATTAGGTCATTGATTAGGGTAATGATAGGGATGATGATGATAATGTGATGATGAGATACTGATGAAGATTAATGGTGATGATGATGATTAACGATAGTGGTGATAATGATAAGGATTAAGAGGGTGATGATTATGATTACAATGGTGATGATGATGATAATGTAGGTTAGGAAAGGAGGCTGCTGCTCCGGTTAGGGCTCAGGCGGCCGAGAAGGAGGATAGGGCAGAGCCGGGTTGTGGTCAGGCGGGTCAAGGGTGGATGTACAGTCTGGTTTAGGCGGGTGTAGGTGTTGTCGAGAAGGAAGAAGAAGATGAGAAAGAGAAGTTAAGCATGGAGAGGTGGTAGTGGTATAGCCGTGGTTCAGGTGGGTCAGCGGGGGAGATGGTGGCTCGTGGTGGTGATGGAGTCGTAGGGTAAGGTGGAGGATGGCCAGGATAATGGAAGGAGTGGTCGTGCAGGTGGTGGCCAGTGGCGGAGGTCTCAGGCGAGAGGGAGTCGAGGACAGGGAGGAGATGGAGTGGTGATGGTGCTGTATTGACTCCGGTGGGTCGAGGGGAGTCCGGCGAGAGGTGAGGGTGGTCAGGGAGGTGCTGCTCAGGAAGGAAGGGAGTCGAGGAACGTCGGGGGTGAGGTGGTAAAGAGGGGCTCGGGATGCAGGGAGGAACGGTGGTGATGGCTATGGTGGTGTCCTCGGGCGAGGATGGCGGGAAGAAGGTCAGGCGAGGAAAAAAGAGGATAGGGAGGAGAGAATAGGTGGTACGGCAGAGGAGGAACATTGGTTGTACAGTCGGGCCAGGGACGAGCGGGGTTGGGCTGCTCCGGCGACTCAGCTGCTCCGGCGATCGTGAGGAAGGAGATGAACAGGGATAGGTAAGGGGGTCGACTATGTGTTGGTTTAGGGTGTTGTGGATGATAAAATAAAAGGAAAAAGGGAATGTGGTATATTTATATGTATGTAGGGAATAGGGTTGGGGGTTGACTTAAGGGATTGGGCTTGGTCAACACCTTCTTAGAGTGGGCCTTGGCTTGTCATGTAGGTATTGGAGGGCTATAATTTGTATTGTTTAAAATGCATGGCTAGGATTAGATGGGGGTGATGTTGTATTGCATATTCCAAAAATCATAGGAAAAATTCATATGAAGAAAAAATGGGTTTCTTCATGTGTTGTGTCCAATGGTGTGGACACCTCAATGCACTTTTGCATAAAAGTGCCCAACAATTGGAAAATACACAAAGATGTAAATTGGATTAAATTAATACAAATGGTGTTCTAAAATAAATTAGAAGTACATGGGCTAAAATTAGGTGGGACACAAGCATCATGGACATAGAGGGCTCAAAGTAGAATATTATCATAAATTGTGTTGCACAAAATGGGTCAAGATTTTGTCCCCAATTTCGATTGGAACGCACAAGGATACAAAGTTAGAATTATTTAGAATTAAATAATAACTTCTGCGATGAATATTGTGCGACTAAAATATAGCACAAGAGAGCATAATTATAAGTTACACAAAGGTCATAATAAAAGATTGATATATCTAGGACAAGAGTGTGAAATTTATAGGAAGGCAATGGCTAGTGTAGCGCTCCAATTATCGAAGCAACGGTGAGGTACACTAAGTGATATAAATATTATAAAATTATCTAAAATATTGTGTTATATTTCTAATTGGATTCAAACTAGCCATAGTCTCACTATCTAAACCAAGTAGGCCTAATTTGGATTAGGAGGTTTACATATTGGGTTCATATACTAAGAATCTAGGCCATACTAGTTAAAGTAGGATATTATGAAAATTAAAGATACCGTATCTCAAGATACGCAACTAAAAGATATAGAAATATCATATATCCATATTCAATCAATATTAAACATATTAATCCTAATTACAAATGCTAAGTGGATACCTTGGCTTTGAACCAACTCGGTATCGCACCACTAAACACCCATCTCGATACCCAACTCAAGTACCTCGAGTAACCCTCAATACCTTGATACTTACCTTGGTATTTCAAGGTAATGTCACTCTAGTATACATTAACTACCCAATCTATTGACTAACATATATATATATATATATATATATATATATATATATATATATATATATATATATATATATATATATATATACCAATTTACTAATTAATCACTAACTACTAATACAAACTAAAATATATATACATGCACACATCTACATATACAGTGCTAACTAGAGATACTAGTACGTATATATAGATCTAACCAATTAAATAGATAAATATTATGATACTAATACTATACCTCTAAATACTAGCTAACTACTACTAGTTAACTAATTAACTAGCTCAAACTAACTGTTACCTAACAACTAACTAGTTAAGAATAACTAACTACTAACTATCAAACTAATTACTAACCAATTGCTCCCCCCTTAGCTGATACCCTGCTGACAGTGCACTGATGTGCTCGAATGATGTGACACATTATTGTGTGCTCGATGCCTCTGTTGTAGCAGTTGTTGCCACTGCCTAGCTTCCTGCCTGTTGTTGCCCTGCACAGTGCATCTATCCTGCTGCAGTGCTACTGCACTTGTTAATTACTGCAGTGCTCATTGCCTCCTCGAGCTGCTGATGTCCTCTATTTGCTTGCTGTTGGTGATTTCCCTATAGGATTTGCTGATTGTACCAGTTACTGTAGTGCATGCTGAAGGCTTTCTGTATTGATCCCTAATGATGCACACTGACTACTCATTGCCCATGTTCTTTGCTATACCTCGCCCTTCAGTTACTGTTAATGCATTGAGGTCCACTGCCTCGATCCACTCTGTACACTCACTGCTCACTCCCTCACTACATAACCATATGCATACATACTTATATAGATATACCTACATATTATGCACATTCTATATAGATACATAGCTATCAATATATATATATATATAATAACTCATATACATATAGATATTTATCTACATATACACATATAGCCAATGTAGATACATATATATATACATAGATATATCATATACATATGAATACATATATTACCAATAGCTACGAACAATGGAAATTGGATCTAGAAATGTAATACAACAAACACGTGGAGTGCATCACACCCGTATCACACTAGATCTATGATACACTTATAATACGAGTCTACCACATAACCAAATATACCCCGAAGGACATGAGCAAGTCTAAAATACTAATTATGAATAATACAAAGAGTAAAATATACATCTACATGTCCGTATCAAAATATGACATGCACAAAGTCCTGTGTAGGAGAAAAACCCCAAAATTAACATATATCACCAAATTATTGGGACACGGGGTACACATATCCAGTTGTGGATACGAAACTAGCCATAAATAATCAAACACATGTCAATTTGGTTTAATTAATCGATTGACAACCACAACATGTGTCAATCTCGAAATTCTCCCAAAATTGACACAAAATATATCATAACTTTCTCTATAGGCCTCCTATGAACCTAATTCCAATTCCTATAGATAGCCTCATTATATGGGATAGTTTTTAATGGTTAAAACATAGATTTAGAACCTAATTAAAGGAGAAAAACTAAATTATACCTATTGGGAGATAGATTTCTAATGCAACCTCCAAATTTGATGAAATTGGCCTTCAACTTGTAGATCCTTGCTTCTCTTTGTAGATCCTTGCTTTCTTCTTCTAGATCCTTACTCTACTAGCCTCTAATGATGATTTGGGAAAGAATTAGGAAGAAATTTAGTAGGGAATTGATGTGAGAATGAAGAAATTTGGTTGAGAGAAATTTTAGATCTAAATTTGAAATAAAAAAAAAGAAGAGAGAAACCCCCCGCCCCCTTTTAATAGGCCGGCCACATAACCCCCTCTCTAAGTTTTTATACAAAGTCTAAAATATCCCTTAGGGCCTCTCATGAAAAATAATTAAGGAGGAAAGGTTCTAGTCTAATGGGTTTAATTAAATTAATCATCCTCCTAATAAATGTGCTTCTAATTGGGCTTAATTCTAACTAATTGTAAAAGTTGGTCCATGGATCTAATCTAAACTAGTTAGGTCCACTAACACAAATCCAAAATAATAAACTAACATCTAACAATAATTAAATAATATAATAAATAATTATTCAATATGTACAATATTTTATTAATTATGAAAAGACTAAAATACCCTATCCTAGAAAATGTGGTAGTAACAACTCCCAGATGGAATCAGCTACTTCCTGCTTGGACCGTGGGGCCCGTACATAAACCTTATTGGACTCCTTCTACTCCAAAAAGAGATAGCGAGTCCAAGTTATGATGTGAGGAGAAGACCCCTCACTAGATTTTCTCTTCTTCTTCGAAGATCTCTGGCAAATCTCGTGGGTGCATAGTAGCTTCTGGTACACCGCCCAGATCTTGGGGTTCTCTGTTTCTAATTTCTTGAGTTTTTTATTGCTCGGGGTATACTCTTCGTAGGGCTCATCGTCCCAAGGAAGCTTTGAGATGGCATACATCTCATGCAAAGCCAGTCCTATCTCGCCGCCAGGTGTAAAAAAGGTTCCCGTACGAAGATTGTACAACTCTATCAGGGCAACAAATAGGGGACGAATCATCTCCAAACCATAGCAGGTGCCCCTCACAACAAAAAATAAGTCTGCAACCCTGAGCTCCCGCTCGAACTTCTTCAGAATCTACTGGGTCAGATGACACCAAAAAATGTTATAATATGCCCAGCTGAGAGTCCTTAACTGCCCTGGGGGGTAAGTTTCCTTCTTGGTGACCCGATAAAGGAAGGTTCCCACCGCATATATGCTAAGGTTTCATCCTAGTTCACTTCCAACATGACCAGGCTTCAGTCCCAGCAAGGAGTACGAGGGTGACTACTTCGTGCTATAAAACTTCCCTTTATTCTTTCGGGCACCACATCGAATATTGTCGGGGAGCGCTCCTTGTGGTTCAGGGGTCAGGTTTCAGTCCATCCGTCGTTGACCCATCATCACCTTCATGTCTGATAAAGATAGGTCACATTCAATGAAAGGAAATGACATCTCTGTCTCGCGGAACATAAATGACCAGTTCTCTCTAGTCATACCCATGCCAGAATAACTCTAATGCATCACCAAATAAGAAGTACGGCTTCTTAAAAGTATTGTTGCCATCCACGACAGGGATCTTTCCCATGTTTATCTGTCTCAGCATGAAGGAAGGACTCTGCTTGCCAATCTTCTGTTGTCGCCCAGGCAGAAGATTGTTATCAATCTGGTTTTGGACAGTCACAACCAGGTCCCTCAGATTCATGTTCAAAGGTAGCACATTCTGCCGAAGGACCAGTTCACCAGAAGGTATAGCAGGCAAAGTCACTGCAAGAACCACAAAAGATTTTAGTCATAAGTATTCTATAATGATATACATATGCAGCCCAGGCACCTATGCGGCCAAGTTAACTATGCAAAATTATAGTCTATGTGGCATGGTCCCTTATGCGGCATAAGGCAATATACGGCATAGCTTCACATATGGCATGGTCGCCTATACGGCTACCCATGCGGCATGAGAAGTTGGCACATAAACGAATCCATGCGTCCAACTGTGTACATATGTCACTGCGGCTTAGAGAATCAGTTCGTCTTCCTCATTCAAGACCTACCCTTGATCAGTGGCTAAATATCACCGGGGAATGGTGGAGGGTCCGCTACAACGGCACATCCCTTTCCCTTGCTCTTGGCCTTCCCCTTACCCTTATCTACAACGACATCGGCGGAGGAAGCAACTTTGGGGGCCATGGCAGCAGCAGTAAGAAGAAGAGAAGGAAATCAAAAAAATATGAAGACGGGTTTTCTCTCTCCTCTAACCCTATATATATAGACAATAATATGCGGCTGAAGATGAGGCAATGGCTGTTCAGATCCAGAGTCATCTCGATCCCCGTAACACCCACGGATGACGATGACTCCTCGGTTGTTGGGCCACTTTATCCCCTGAAGGCATAGAATCCTATAAGATCTTCTCGGAGATTGAACCAAATCCATTCAATTAATGACTTGATGGCCTGGCAGAACGTGTTATACGGTAATACAGAGTCATACGACAACATGGTTATGCGGTATCTCACTCCTATGCGGCCAAAAATGCTCGACCATGCTTCTTATTCAAAGTATTCTAAACTTGTCATTTTTGGAAACTTTGAAGGGGGTCTTGTAGAAGCATAAAAATACTATAGGCCACATAGAGCCATGCCGCATAAAATATGATAGATACGACTAGACGAAAGCCACATAATAGCCTTCATGCTGTCACGTCCCAATCTCCCGCAGGTTAATTGGCCGTCCCCGCTAGGCGAGAATTACCATGTCAGCGCTCCCGCGGACGACGATCGCTTGACCCATCTGGACGTGATGCCGTATGAGCGTGAGCCGCACCCGTGCAAGGTCGTGGTTCATTGGCTGGTGGTAAGAGTTTTAAGCCACAGAGTCACACAGATTATCCGAGTGCAGCAAAATTATGAACGCATAGGCGATCGGTAACAAGTTCCTGAGTCAACAATAGCGGAAGCATTGAATAACATAAGTTGAAGTAAAACTCTTTATTGATATAAACAAGTGCTACAGGCGGCGCTTGGCCGATATTACAATTCGCCCATATCGCTCTCTTTGAAACAGTAAAAGCATGCCAAGTGGCTATAATTATGGAATGATTGTATAGGCGATGGCAATGTTCCAATATTATGTCTTGTATATGTGCTTTAATTTCGGACGCAGTGCTTCATGGCTCCGGATTTGACTCCACGTCTTAGCACGCACGAAGAAGGCATCTGTATCAAACGAGGTTCTCCCGCACCCTGCAAACAATATGGTGGATTATCAATACACGAATGCTCTGGTGGGGAGGCTACTCGCTCGCTCGATAGATCCAAACACATAATATAGGTTTCGTGCACCAACTATTAAGTTGTCTTTCTAGTTGCCTTAGGAACGGTTTTATGGCAAAGATTGAATAGCCTAACTCGTGTGGCAGTACGCCGTACGATATAAGAGAAAACACGGTGAGACTTACCAACTTACCATTTGACCTTCCCTGTCCAAGGCAAACAAGTTAATTTAAACACGAGCATATATAACATTCAGGGCAATAGCATATGCAAATACTGTGTCATAATCGTTCAGGCATTTCGAATGTTCTTGATGCGATACAATGACTCATACGCAGATTATCGCTAAGCGAGGATGACTTATCTATATGAACAATAGGTCACTGGCATAGCCATAAAAGACACTAGTCAGTGGCGAGAATGGTATGCAGCAAAAAGAACAATGAGCGCTACAAGTCATCTCGTCCACTACAATAGAATACACAATAGAGTTCCATCCGGATCAATCGGTCCCAGTGCCCCGGTGACCGTCCGTGGAACAGAGATCCAAAGATCACCTTTTTTAAGTTGTCCGCGACATGCAGGTCTCTAAAGTTATCCAAATTCACATCTTTAACAAGATAATCCATAACACGAGTACAATCTTGATTCTTGCTCTGAACGAGTATTTGCTCCATGAGCTGTGATTCTTGATTTACTTGACAATTTTTGTTCAGATGTAAACTTGACGTGATTTCCATTTCAATGATTCAACTTGCCTTGATGCATTCCCCTGGTGCGAGGACTGCCTTAGCGACCAAATGGTCCCGAATACTTGCAGGTTCAATTGCACAGAAGAGCTATTTGATAGTCTCCTGGCTATCTAGAATGCATGCACGATACGAGATAGTGTTCTTGATTATGGCATAATTTTGTGTGGAAAACATTAAGGCAAGGCAACATTGAGAACTTAAGTAATCGCGTTGGCTCGGGCCCGAAGGTAAGCCGAGAAGTAAAACCGTAAGGGACTTTTTGAGCTACAAGATCTAGGGTAGCATGCGAGGGTCTGAGTATAAGCAATATTTTAATTCCATATTCTAACATAAGCAATACAAGTTGGGATTATTCTCTTAGCTAGGTGCGTTATATTCTTATTAGCATGCAGGGGGTGATTCACCTAGCGACTAGCATGTATCGTTCCATATTTTAAGTGTACTGGCTAAGCAAAGACAAGTTTACCGTAGCCACCCACCTTAGCGATGATTCGTCTCGGTTGAGCGATACGTCAAGCGAGCCTCTGAAAGCCTAAGTCGAACTCCCTGAAGGGACAAGTCTGGATATCCTTTGCCTCAAACGAGTATTCTCGCCTGAGCAAAGCGGGTCGAGATATTGTACTTTTGCCGTTTGAATCGACAGTCCGCTTGAGCGGAATGGGGTATTACACATGCCGCCTAAACAATCAAGTCATAGAGAAGCCATATGCAGACTGATCAACCAAGTCGCAAAGAAGCCGCATAGTATATTATATGCGACCTGAACGACCACAGAACAGGGAGGCCATATAAGGACCCCCTGACACAGATTTTGATGTCTGTCAGAGACTCTGACATATTACTCATTCCTTTGAGATGCTTCGAGACTCGTGAAGATGACGGCTCAAAAGAAGACAACTGGTCACATCAGCATATTAATTGCTTCGATAAAAGTGCCATGCCACGTGTTTCCTTGTATGTGACCTTGCCAACATGTGGCTAGAGTGTCCATCCGACCCAAATGAGAGCACGTATGCGGCTACATGACCTATGCAGCCTCGCCAATATACGGCTAGAGTGTCCATTGAACTAAGGCCCAAATGAGAGCACGTTTGCAGCTACAAGACCTATACGTCACGCCAACAAGTAGCCAGAGTGTCCATTGGACCAAGGCCCAAACGAGAGCACGTATGCAGCTACAAGACCCATGCAACCTCGCCAACATGCGGGTAGAGTATCCATTTGACCAAGGCCCAAATAAGAGCACATATGTGGCTACATGACCTATATGACCTCGCCACTATGCGACCTAGTTGTTATGCGATCTCCAGCTCACAAGATCTTTCCGTTACAACTGCAGAGATATTTGTACATTTGGTGCTGACTACGTGTCCAACTGACCAAGTTACGCCCATAACGGGTTGATAATAACCCTGAGATCTTATCAATAGCATATCTTAACCAAGACCATATGGCAATCTGTCCATGGCATGCGGCAACAGTTACAACCGTATTCTGTTGAAGGACCCATCAATACGATGGCTATAAATAGGAGCAACTTGAACGTTCTAAAGGTCATCTATATCTGCTTCAGAGAGACCAGACCAAGGGACCCGACTAGCTATCTGCGGATCTACACTCGAATAAGAGAGAAGAGCTTCGGTATCGGATCATCCACGGAGTAAAAAAAGTTGCTACACTCCTAACCCTCCATCGTCATCCCTAAAAAATAAATTTGTACATAGATTATCTTCTAGGACTTCTTTGTATTTTTTTAGTTTGTTAATCAAATCCAGTTCTTTTTTATTTAAATAAAAAATAGGCAGAGCAGTTGCATCAGAGTCCGCATTGGTCCCAGGGTCCAAGATCGCTTGTCCAGAAGCCCTTGCTAGTTGGAAAGTCATGTTTGCTTTTATTTCCAGCATTGTCTGAGTCAGGGCTTGCATTAATGAACTCACCGTCTGCATCATGGCCTCAAGAACCTTGAGACATTGTCAGTCGCTGGAGCCTTCGTGATCGTCCCCTGCCATGTATACAGCCCTCACATGCGGAGAGATAGACGGGGCAGTGGATTTCGCACTTTCTGTCTTATATTCTTGCCATGATTAGTCATTAGGTAGCGTCACCTCCTCCTCGAATTCGGAGAGAATACTACCCCCAGGATGGGAGGTTACATTATTTTGATGAGGGTGGCCACCCCCAGGGACATTCGAGTCTGTTCCTTGGGAATCCTCGCCTTCTCGGAACGTCGGGTTATTGTATAGGTTCGGGGGATCACTACCCCCAGCTTGTGCAACCCCTAGGGGTCCTAAGGAAGAACAACCCCCAGTGGTTGATAGCTTTTTTTTTGAGCGGGTAACTTAGAAAATACCTTCCGTAGGTTCCGCTGCTGGTTCTCATGGTAGTCGCCTTCTTGATGCGTTAATTGAGAGTGATGGACTGGAGGTGTTGCACTACTAGAAAAAGCGGGATTAGCAACGTATTTTAGCGACTCCAAGTAAAAACGTCGCTAAATTAGCGACTCCGTAAAAATCGTCGATAGATATCGCTAAATGGCGATATTTAGCGATATTTAGCGACTTTTATTAAGATTTTAAAAGATTAGTCGCTATAAGTTCAATTAAGGTCGCTAAACGTCACTAATATATCTGATTTAGCGACGTTTAGCGTCGTAATTAGCGACGTATATATCAAAAATATTTAGCAACGTATTTAGCGACGTCAAAGACGTCGCTAATTTTTATTTTTGCGACATTTTTATTTGACGTCGCTAAACGTCGCTAAATTTTGGTTAATTAGGGCTTAGTTTTCTTTTCCCCCATCTGTCAAAAATTTTAAAACTTTTCAATTTTCCCCGCCCCCTCCCCCCCTCTCCGACACGACATACGCATACAGACACTGACAGACACACACGACACACACACACAGACGCAGACACACACACAGACGCAGACACACACACACAGACGCAGATTAGGGTTAGGTTTAGGGTTAGGGTTAGGTTTTTTGACCTGGGGTTAGGGTTAGGGTTAGGTTTAGTATTTTTGATCAGGGGTTAGGTTTAGGGTTTTTAATCAGGGGTTAGGTTTAGGGTTTTTGATCAGGGGTTAAGGTTAGGGTTGCCCGGGGCGATTATCGGGTTGTAGTCGGGCTTTACCCATTCTTTAAGATCCGGATCCGATAGGTTCTTGGGGAACGCGATGTTCTGGACCTGTTGGTTCTGCGGGTCGATGCCCGTGTAGAGGATCGCGGGCTTGTTGCCCGGTAGGATCGTGGCGGATCCCAACCAGCACCCGTTAATGTCGAACGGCTTGGATGGGTAGATCGCGGGATCGAGGGCCCTCCATTTGATCATGTCCGTCGATACGGAGTGGGCCCACACGATGTTGCCCCACACTGCACCCTTGGGGTTGTACTGGTAGAACAAGTGGTAGACGTCATTGTAGTACATAGGGCCTGGGTTGGGTCATCATTTAATCCAATAATAAGTTGGTATAGTAATTAAAACATATTTTGGTATTAGGTGAAAGATTAAAATAATCAGATTAAAGAATTGAGCCCACACGATGGGCCCACACGATGTTACTATTATAATTATTTTAATATTTTATTAAGGATTATTTAGGAAGTCTAAAAGACAAACATTTAACTATTCTAAATTTATTATTATGTTATTATATATAGATATTATTTCTTACCTAAGACTATACATTTGGACAAAAGGGACAATTTTTGTAATTATCTAGTTGTCCCTATCTATTCTACTATATAATGAGGAAAATAGGTTTCACCATAAAAAAATACTTTCCAAAAATACTCCTAAATATATTTACTAATTATAAATAATACTTACAATAAATTTTACTAACAACAATTTAAGAGATGCATTCATATATTACGAAAATCGAAGAACTCATACTATTTGCTAAGTCTTCTAAGTTATTACCAAAGAATTCAAAGGGTTGAACACTTAACATATATAATTAAAAGAGCAACAGAGTTAAACTAATTCATCAAAATCATCCACCCCAAGATACGTACAAAGCACGTGCATATATACTTGTTAACTTTAATGAAAAAGTTAAACTATTTGCTAAGTCTTTCTCCTTTTTTTTAATAAAAAAGAAGTTCGAGTATTTTACCTAAGGTGCCACATGTATTTAGGATTAATATTATCTTTAGAATCTCTTAAACATGATTGATTAATGTTAAATACATTATTTTATAATACAAACATACAGATGATTTATTAATGTCCATAATCACCTTTCTCAAAACTGAAAGGGATAAATATTTATCATCATTCGTATTATCATCTCCATCATCAACACTACCAATAGATTTGTATCTGTTGGTTGACTAGATACATCTTATAGTATTTTTATTGTTAGGACAAAATATTGAGCAATAGCTATTATGGTATCATTATTATACTGCAACAAACAGCTAATTCTTTGTGAGTCATCTAATTCTTCCATTCCGCATTATTAAGGATATGTCTTAAGTAATATCTGTTATCAATTATATTCTTTGTTTTCATCTATCTTACCAGATGGCACCCAAGAGAGTGATACCTCCTACTGTTAAGGAGGAAGTGATGCCTCCTACTGTTAAGGAGGAAAAGATACCACCTGCTGTATCTCAGACGGGGAGTTCCAGTCACCCAGCACCTATAACGGCTGTATCTCAGACGGGGAGTTCCAGTCACCCAGCACCCATAGCGGAGCTTGATAACATAAACGATGTTTATGCGCAGTATTTGAGGGACTGGTATCTGCCCGTTTTGGATATCCTCGAGATTGATACTGTGATGTTTCATATACTTATATATTATGCAATTTGTGTTACTGTGATACTCTGATACTTATATATTATGTATTTTGTGATGCTGTTTATGCCCATTTTGTGTGACTGTGATACTGTGATACTTTTATGACTGTGATAATTTTATTGTCTGTCTATAATATTTGTGTGTATTAATTGTATGACTGTGATACTTTTATTTATATTAAATATTGTTAATCCGGTGTTGAGTGTTCCACCGAAGGGGTCGGCGAACCCATAGAATTCAACGGAGGGTTGCTCCCGGTCTATTTTTAATTAGAAACTTATAAATTACAGGAATAATAGTTTGGAACAATTCAGTTTTTTTTTATAAAATTAGCGACGTATTTAGTGACGTTTAGCGACGTCTAGCGACATTTTTATAAGTCGCTAAACAAGTCGCTATTTAGCGACGTGTTATTAGCCTTCGCTAAACGTCGCTAAATATGTCGCTGTACGTCGTAAATTGCTGACATGGCAGTACTGCCAGGTCATTAAAGACGTCGCTGTTACGTCGCTATATAAGTCGCTAATTAGCGATGTTTAGCGACATTTAATTACGTCGCTAATTAGTGACTCAGAGTCGCTAAACGTCGCTAAGTCGGCGACACGTCTAAGTCGCTAAAAACGTCGGTATAGCGATGTTTAGTGACATTTTTTCTTTCAGCGACGTAATTATTACCGACTTCTGTAAAACATCGCTAATTACGTCGCTAAACGTTATTAGCGACATTTTTTTGTCATTTAGCGACGTTTTTAGTCGTCGCTAATTTGACTTTTTTTGGTAGTGCTGGACTACCTTCCTCTCATGGTGAAAGGGTCCTTCTTAGTAGAGTAATATGAGGTGAATGACAGTTCCTCCTCCTCTAGTGTTTGCACCTGATTTTTGGGTTATTTTCGGCTAGGTGCCTTCGGATGCAGTCGTTGGAATATTGAGTGCATGTTTGTTGGCACTATTGTTTTAGCACAGCAGCAGTTGATGATAATGTTGGCACAGGAGTATCCTGGAGAGGATACCTCACATTCCGTGGTTGCTTCCCTCGCATTGCGTAAATCAAGCGAGGGTTGATCTACCTTTACACCCTTATTATGAGCTAGAGTAGACCGAGTACACGGATGTTTAGGTATTGCTTTTGCTCCATGATCTAGGGTTTATACAAGAACTTTCTTCCGATCGTCAGTGGAAGACTTTTGAGACAGACCCTGCCCATTTGTCGCTGCAGGCTGGATACACGAGACGGTCTTATATAAATTTCTATCAGGGGCCCGCATAACGGTTAGCGGTGTCCGCTGATGGTAAGCCAAATGGACAGCTGCTTGAGCTTGACGAGTTTGCACTGCCATAGACTTCTTCGACTTAGCACGCGCAGGTGTATAGTACGAAGAGTCCAAGTTTTAATTTTCCTTGAAGCAGTACATGGGAGCACGGCTGGATGAGATTCTGTCAAAGACATATCTTCTGGGGGTGTTAGAGACGTCTACGGGTGAGCTGGAAGCCGCATACTGCTTTCTTCTCTACATCCTTTGTTGTGGCCGCATGAGCTGTGCATTAACCCCAAAATTCTTGGCATCATATTATTTTCCTCTGCCAGAGTTTGGGTGTTGATCATTCTCCTTTTCAGGCAAGGAGGCCATATGAGCAGGGACAGCCAGAGTAGATGCATATTGTGCATCAATAGAATCCGAAAGAGAGAGACAGGGGATGCATGCTCCGCAGTTAGGTGAGACACAACGGCCTTTGTAACCCATGTCCTGCGGGTCTTCTGGTGTTGAGCATCCTCCTTGTTGAAAGGGGTTGTCGTATAAGTAGTGGACGCATAATGTGTGGTCCCTGTGGAAGAGAGAGAGACGGGGAGAGAACAGTTGGGTGAAGCACAGTGGTCTTTGCAACCCAGGTCATGCGAGTCTTCTTAGGATTTGCTTGCCTTGGACAAGTACTAGCGCTTCCCTTCTAGAAAATCTCCTCGAAAGCCTGCTGATTGAAGCAGACCACCATCTGTGAGACTCATGACACAGTATTCGTATTTTATGCAGATACGTATTTATGTTCTATTTATTGCTTTTTATTTGGTTCTCGAGGCAGCTCAGAATTTTCAAAAATTAAAACTTTACTATATGACCGGTATACCGACGGTATACTCCAGTATACCGACGGTATACTCTAGTATACCGACGGTATACTCCAATATACCGACGGTATATCGATCCTGAAGATATTTGTTTCACTTTTTAAGATTACTATATATAGTACTTCTTTGTCTTTCTTTCTCTTTTCTCTCTCTCGTTCACTTCTCTTCTTCATTTTTCTTTTGAGCTTAGAGCTTGGAGTATGGTTTCTGAACTCCTTCGAGATGGTGGACTAGAAGACTTAGGCTGGGAGCTCACTTTAGGCAAGTACACATTACCAATTTCATGAACTTCTTTTACTTCATGTCATTTTTTTCCTGGAGCTTTGGTTGTTGCTTTTTAGCTTATACTTTCCTTACTATATTTGTTTTTCTCGTGATTTTGAGTCTTTTGACTGTCTTGGATTTGATTTCTGTTAGAATCCTGTCTTGACCCTTTTTGGTAATTCGGTAACGAAGACGCTACCAGAGTTGTGACCGTGAGTTTTAGTCCATATTGTGATATGGGACTTACCCTTAGACTTGACTTTCGGTTAGACTTGGTCTTGGTAATTTTTGGGATTTGATTTAGGTCCCGGATATCAGTTCTGACTTTGGCCTATTTTTTCTTGAAAACCAGCATACCGACGATATACCATTCTTGCCGACATTGTTAGATTTTTGTCTTGGCCGGCATGCTGATGGTGCACTAGGTTGTGCCGACGGTATACCGATTTATAGAACTTTGATTTCCAGCAGCTTTCTTGCCTACTTGGAATGACCTACCGACTGTATACTCCAGTATACCTATGGTATACCAATTTGTTCGAATCTAAAAATTGCTGTGTTTTTTCTATCTCTTGATCGGTATACCGTCGGTGTACTGGATTGTACTGACGATATACCAATCCTGCTCTCTCTCTCTTTAGGAATTCATAGTTTTTCATGATTTTGTTTGATTCTTCTATCTTTGTTTGGACACGAAAATGACTTAACCTGACAAGACATGAACTTACGTGGTTTCAGATGACTTGACTTGACATGGCTTTACTCAATTTTACCTGACTTTGCCCGGCTACACATGGCATGGTTGACTAGACTTGACTTGGCATGACGTTATATGGCTTTATCGGACATGGATTGACTTAGTTTCACTTGGTTTCACTTAGCTTTACCTGGATTGACATGGCTTCATAAGGTTGTACATGGTTTCACTTGTCTTACCCGACTTCACTTGGTTACACATGGCTTGGTTGTTATCGTGGCTTACATGAGTCCGTATGTGTAATGTATATTAAAACTTATCTATGTTACTAGTAGAACTTGATTTGTTATATCATGTCTAGGATGGATTCTGCGGAATGCCACACCCAAATTTATACAAGAAAATGCTAAGGATTAAACAACTAGAGGCTAGCATAGTTCATGGCTAGGAATTTTCCTAGATTGCATGCAGTCCTGGTTACTCACAGCAAAGAAGTGAGTACATGGCTTCACCAAGTAGATTTATATGGCTTCATCGAGTGGATTTATATAGCTTCAACGTGCCCCGGTGGGTATCCCGGGCGGACTGCATGGGCATGCGATTAGAAGGCACTCTAGCATCGCAATGCATTATAAATGTTAGTAATTAAGGATTTTGATAACCCTAGTCAGTTAAAGTATCAAGTCGTACTTATATAATTTGTCGTGATTGATGAATGATGTTTAGTCTAAACCTTACATGAGATCACCCTTTACTTTTAGCACTTGTCATTATTTACTTTTAGTCTTTACTTTCAGTATTTTGTATTATTGTATTACTGGTTTAAGTTCCTAGATTGGTTTCCCTTTTGGTACTTGCTATTTTGGGGTCTGACCCCACTGGTTTTGTATGGCCAAATCCAGTAGCCACACCAGAGGATCTCTCGTATCTTTCTGAAGATGGTGATCACCTGGAGCACCAGACAACTTGAGCGGGTTTTTTTACTTCTTCACTCTTATGTACATTCTACTTTTATTGGTGTTTAGCCATCGAGCACGTGTTTAGCTCGTATTTTGGTTTGATCTGTTAGCCTACGAATATTTACATGATTGGCATATCCTAGGGTTGATCATGTATGACTTAGACTCTAGCTATTTTATTTATTTTGTGTTTACTAGCTTCATGATCATCTGTATATTATAATTTGGGACGCTTTATTATTATACTTTAGCTGATCTTACATCTTGTTATTATATCTGTTGTTCATGTGATTGAGATATTAGGGCTTATTGGACCTAGGCATGACTGTTAGATTATAGTAGTGACCCCTCATGTCTTACAGCTTCACCCTATATGGAGAGTACCGGTATGCTGATTATACGTAGCTGGCCTTGTCAGTCCCACTTTCCAGTATTCTGGTTTTGGGGCATGACATAGTTTTAGTGGTGGCCCATGCATGTCAGGTTTTTAGATATGTGGGGGGTTATTGTTGTTGCTAGATGTCTCAATCCTAAATTTTTCCCCTTGATCCCTAGTCATTTATCTCTATCCCTGATTCTTGATCTGTTATATGCTTATTCATTGATCTATCATGTACTTCTATTGACTCTTGTGTCCTTATCTTTCAAGGGAACTATTTCTGTTACTACCGGCCAGATGGATCAAGTACAGTTTGAGGAGGTTCAACATTCGAGAGCTCGGTGTATTCCTGGGGATCGTCCTCATCAATCAGGGAAAAGGTCTTGAGTAGATCCTAAGGCAGATCGACCGACAGTATCAGACCAGCAGATAGCTCCAGTGTACCCAGTTCAGCCTAAGCAGCAAGAGGGTATTGTCGGAGCACTGATGGATGTCTTACGGGGTTTCATGGCGACCCAGCAGCACCAGAGTGACGTACTCACTCAGTCGGTCCAGACAGCATTAGAGCGAGGTGGTTCTCAGATTCATAATTCTGTGACCGGCTTCAAGCATCTCAGTCCTCCATTCTTCTTGGGCACAGAGGACGCAATTTTGTTCGATGCTTGGATGCAGGACATTAAGGCCATCCTGGAGGCAGCAGGGACTCCAGTCAGAGAGCGAGTAGATGTAGTGAGGCTAAAGTTATTGGATTTGCCCCATGACTGGTGGACAGCGCAGGAGGTTTTCCTCACAACCCCGATTACATGGGCAGTTTTTACTGAGATATTTCATGCGAGGTAATTTAATGCGGTGGCGCATTATGAGCTTCAGCAGAGGTTTAATAACCTCAGACAGGAGGGTAGGACCATCGACGACTATGCGGCAGAGTTTGCGAGACTTAGTCAATTTGCTCCTATATTGGTAGTGATCAAGTTGGAGAGGGCAAGAAGGTTCCAACAGGGACTTTATTTAGAGATTATCCTGGCGGTAGAGCAACATGAGTTTCAGACCTTCAACCCGGTTATGCGGGCATTCAGGAGGTTTGAGTATACCTCACAGAGGATCACAGATCGAGTTGGGGGCCAGAAGAGGTTCCACATTTTAGGAGGATCATCGTCCCAGTCATTAGTACCAGCTCAAGCAATTCAAGCCTTGACGATTGGATCCCCAAGAAGGACAGTATCATCACAACAGTCATCCTAGACGCGCCCTCAGCAGAGGTAGTCTTCTTCATCTTCTTCCCATAGTTGTTTCCAATACGGGAAACCTAGGCATATTATATCAGAGTGTCATAGGGCACATGGATTATGCTTGGTGTATGGGGCATCAGACCACCTGATCGGAGCATGCCCCAGGAAGAACCAGACTAGATCATCATCAGCCCAGCCCCAGGAAGAACCAGACTGGATCATCATCAGCCCAATCAGCAGTTCGGCCAGTAGAGCCACAGTACAGGGCACCAACACCAGTGCAGCAGCAGCAAGTTCAGAGGCCTTTGCCTCAACAGGCTCAGGAATTCTAGCAGAGGCTGTAACAGTATACACAGTCCTAGGCGAGGCCTCGAGGACAGCAGTAGAGAGGATCGACACCTGGAGGACAGGGTCGAGCATTCTTGTTATCGATGGCAGGGGCATTGGTAGTAAGAGAGGTGGTAGCAGGTACCATCCTTGTCCATTTTCATTCAACTTTAGCTTTATTTAATTCTGGTGTATCGCATTCATTTATATATGCATGAGTTGGATTGGAGTCTGAGTCCTTACTTATAAGGTTGAATATACTTACTGGTAATGGTCTCGTGGGAGAAGATAGAGTATATCCTTCATGTAGAGTTATAGTATACGGGAGAGAGTTTTTCGAGAGGCTAATAGAGTTTCCTATGGACGATTATGATATCGTTCTTGGGATGGATTGGTTGAGTGTGAGACACACAATAATAGATTGCCATAGTGGCAAGGTTATCTTTCATATACCTGGTGGAGAGGAGTTCTCATTCTTGAGAGGTGTAGTAGAGTCACCAGAGGTTACTTTGATGATGGCGAAGGTCGAGGAGGCGCAGTCACCCAGGGTAGTTTATGTGTTTTCTGACATATTTCTTGATGAGCTACCAGGTGTACCACCAGTTAGAGATATGGAGTTCTATATTGATTTAATCCCGGGAGCAAAGCTAGTTTCAGAGAGAGTTTATAGGATGTCACTATCTGAGTTAGAGATCTTTTACCAGAGATTGAGAATTTGAGAGTCAAGTGATTTATTAGACCTAGTGCATCGCCTTAGGGAGCTCCGTTACTTCTTGTTAAGAAGAAGGATGGTTCATCTCGTTTAGTTATTGATTATTGAACACAAAATGCGACAACCATTAAGAACAAGTATCATTTGTCCAGGATAGATGATTTGTTTGATCAGCTCAATGGGGCAGCTGTGTTTTTTAATATTGATTTACAGTCTGGGTACCATCAGATCAGAGTCAGAGAGCATAACATACCCAAGATAATATTCAGATCTAGATTTGGTCATTGGGAGGGAGTTCCTAGTTATGCCTTTTGGAGCGACCAATGCACCAGCTATATTCATGTCTCTCATGAATAACATCTTCATGTCTTACCTAGACTAGTTTGTGATAGTGTTTATTGATGATATCTTGGTCTATAGTCGGAGTGAGGAAGAGCATGAGCAGTATCTTCACGTAGTTCTTCAGATTCTTCAAGAGCAGCAGCTGTACGCAAAGTTCAGCATATGTGAGTTCTGGCTTGATCGTATCTCATTCTTGGAATATATCATTTCTGGTGGTGGAGTCGAGATAGATCCTAAGAAGATAAAGGCTATTGAGAGTTGGCCAGTACCTCGTACAATTTCAGATATACACAGTTTTTTGGGTCTAGCAGGTTACTACAGGTAATTTATGGCAGACTTTCCGAGGATCTCCGCACTCTTAACATGGCTGATGTGCAAGGATACGAGCTTTGAGTAGTCAGATACTTGTCAGACTTCTTTCGAGAAGCTCAAGCAGAGTTTGATTTTGGCTCATAATTTGACACTTCCAGTAGGACCAGAAGGGTTCTCAGTGTATTGTGATGCTTCAGGAGTGGGACTATGATGTGTCCTTATACAGCATGACAGAGTGATAGCTTATGCGTCTTGGCAGCTTCGAGACCATAAGAAAAGTTATTCAACGTATGATCTTGAGTTGACAGTAGTAGTGTTTACACTTAAGCTCTGGAGGCATTACCTATATGGTGATCGAGTGGAGATCTTCACAGACCATAAGAGCTTGAGGTATGTATTCACTCAGAAGGAGCTCAACATATGACAGAGAAGGTGGCTCGAGTTAATGATAAACTATGATATTGACCTTCAGTATTACCCAGGGAAGGCCAATGTCGTAGCAGATAATTTGAGAAGGAGAGGGCGAGCTTACTTCTTGATGGGGCAGCGTCATATTTTAGAGGATCTTCAGGAGATGGGTATCGAGGTAGTATTACATGGTGATACCGGTTTGATAGTGAGTCTGCAGGTTTAATCTTTGATAGTTGAGAGGATCAGAGCAGAGCAGACTAGTGATATCAGACTTCGGTGGCTCAGATCAGAGTGTGAGTCAGAGTGCAGACCAGAGTTGAGCATTCATGAGGATGAGACTCTCAGGTTTGGGAGTCGACTTTATGTGTTGAGAGGAATATCCGACATAAGATTTTGTCAGAGGACCACGGTTCTCAGTACTCAGTGCATCTAGGAGGGATAAAGATGTATTAGAATATTCGTCAGGACTTCTGGTGGAATAGTATGAAGAGGAAGATTGTTCATTTCTCGGTGTTTAGTTTATCAGCAGGTCAAGACTGAGCATCATAGACCGGCCGGACTACTTCATCCTTTACCTATTTTAGAGTAGAAGTGGGACCATATTACTATGGACTTTGTGACCGGTCTCCCTAGATCCCCATCTGGCAGAGATGTTATATGGGTTATAGTGGATCGACTCATGAAGGTTACTCACTTTCTTTATTTTAGAGTAGGCTAGTCTACAGATCAGCTAGCTGAGATATATATGAGGAAGATAGTCAGATTGAATGACGTGTCAGTTAGTATAGTCTCAAATAGATATTCACGGTTCATGTCTCACTATTGACAGAGCCTACAACAGAGTTTGGTACTAGGTTAAAGTTTAGTTCAGCCTACCATCCGCAGACAGATGGACAGTTAGAGCATACTATTCAAAATTTGGAGGATATGCTTTGAGCTTGTACACTTGACTTCGGTAGATATTGGGAGGATCACTTGCATTTAGTAGAGTTCTCCTACAATAATAGCTTTCAGACAAATATTTAGATGGCACCCTTTGAGGCTTTGTATGGTAGGAGATGCAGATCACCAATAGCTTGGAATGACATTGGCGAGAGATAGATGCTTGGTCCAGAGATGATTGCTCAATTGGTTGGGGTGATCAGACATATCAGAGAGCATATTAGAGTGGCTCAGGATCGCCAGTATCATTGGTCAGATCAGCACCATCATTATTTTGAGTTCTCTGTCGGCGATCATGCATTTCTGATAATTTTGTCTACATGTAGAGTTATCAGATTTGGAGTATGAGAAAAGTTGTCCCAGATACATAGACCCGTTCGATATTCTTGAGTGAGTTGGAGACATATCTTATCCTCTAGCTGTTATGCCATCGCTTTATGGGGTACATAACATTTTTTACGTATCTCAGTTGCGCCGGTATATTCCAGACCAGAGCCATATCCTGGATCATTCTGAGTTGGTCGTTGGTACCGATCTATCATACGAGGAGAGGCCCATGTCTATTTTGGACCAGAGGGAGAATGTTCTCAAGAACCAGACTATCCGATTAGTTCGTGTTGCTTGGGGTCTTACTCACTGGGCAAGTCGACGTGGGAGCACGAGGATGATATGCGTACTCATTATCTATTTCTCTTCGACTCGGGAGGTATACTTATTCGTATACCCATGTCCTATCTTAACTTATGCATATGATTGATTGTTAGCTTATCTGTTATGTCTGTTATTGTTTTCTTTCATGATTTCTAGTTGTTGTCCAGGAAATTTTATGCTCACATGAGTTACTTGCTTGTTGTGGTTTCGTGCTTGCTTTCTTGGATTTTCTTGCTAGTTGATTTTGGATCCTTATAGAAATTTTGAGGACAGAATTTTTCTAAGGAGGGAAGGGTTATAAGACTCGTCTCATAGTATTCGTATTTTATGCGGATACGTATTTTTGTGCTATTTATTGCTTTTTATTTGGTTCTCGAGGTAGCTCAAAAAATTTTAAAATCAAAACTTTACTACATGTAACGGTATACCAATCCTGAAGATATTTGTTTCACTTTTTGAGATTTCTATATATAGTACTTATTTTTCTTTCTTTATCTTTTCTCTCTCTCCTTCTCTTCTCTTCTTCACTTTTCTCTTGAGCTTGGAGATTGGTCTTAAGATCTAGAGTGTGGTTTCTGAACCTCTTCGAAATGGTGGACTAGAAGACTTAGGCTAGGAGCTCGCTTTAGGCAAGTACACCTTACATTTTTTATGAAATTCTTTTACTTTCTGTTATTTTCCTTCATGGAGCTTTGCTTGTTACTTTTTAGCTTATACTTGCCTTACTATATTTGTTCTTCGCGTGATTTCTAGTCTTTTGACCGTCTTGATTTAATTTCTGTTAGAATCATGTCCCGACCATTTTTGGTAACTCGATAACGGAGACGCTACCGGAGTTGTGACCGTGGATTTTTGTCTATATTGTGATATGGGACTTACCCCTAGACTTGACTTCCTGTTAGACTTAGTCTTTCGGGGTTTGATTTGGGTCCCGGATATCAGTTCTGACTTTGGCTTATTTTCTCTCGGGAACCGGCATACCGACGGTGTACTATAGTGTACCGACAGTATATCGATTTCGACCTATATATATTTTTGTGAACCTTATCGACATACGGACGATATACTTCAGAGTACCGATGGTATACCGATCTTGTCGATATTGTTAGTTTTTTTCTTGGCCGACATACCGATGGTGCACTGGGTTGTGCCGACGCTATACCAATTTGTGAAACTTTGATTTCTAGCAGCTTTCTTGCCTACTTTGAATGACATACCGACGGTATACTCTAATACATTGACGGTATACCAATTTGTTGAAATCCAAAACTTCTGTATTTTTCCTATCACTTGACTGATATACCATCGGTGTACTGGATTGTACCGACGGTATACCAATCATGCTCTCTCTTTAGAAATTTTTAGTTTTTTGTGATTTCGTTTGATTCTTCTGGCTTTGTTTGGACACGTGAATGACTTGACCTGAAAAGACATTAACTTACATGGCTTCAGATGACTTGACATAGCTTTACTCGGTTTTATCCGACTTTGCCCGGCTACACATGGCATGATTGACTGGACTTGACTTGGCATGAAGTTACATGGCTTCATCGAACATGGATGACTTAATTTCACTTGGCTTCACCTGGATTGACATGGCTTCATACGGTTGTACATGATTTCACTTGGCTTACCCGGCTTCACTTGGTTACACATGGCTTGGTTGTTGTCGTGGCTTACATGAGTCCATATGTGCAATGTATATTAAAACTTGTCTATTTTACTAGTAGAACTTGATTTGTTGTATCATGTCTAGGATGGATTTTTTGGAATGCCATATCCGGATTTACAAGAAAATATTAAGGATTAAATAACTAGAGACTCACATAGTTCATGGCTAGGGATTTTTCTAGATTGTATGCTGTCCCAGTTACCCACAACAAAGAAGTGAGTACATGGCTTCATCGAGTGGATTTACATGGCTTCAACGTGTGTCGGTGGGTATCTCGGTGGACTGCAGGGGCATGAGATTAGAAGAAACTCTAGCATCGCATTGCATTATAAATGTTAGTAATTAAGGATTGTGATTACCCTAGTTAGTTAAAGTATCAAGCCGTACCTATATGATTTACCGTGATTGATGAATGATGTTTAGTCTAGACCTTACATAAGATCACCCATTTACTTTCAGCACTTGTCATTTATTTACTTTCAGTATTTTGTATTATTGTATTGCTGGTTTAAGTTCCTAGATTGGCTTCCTTTTTGGTACTTTCTATTTTAGGGTCTGACCCTACTGGTTTTGCATGGCCAGATCCAGTAGTCGCACCAGAGGATCTCCAGTATTTTTTCGAGGATGGTGACCACTCGGAGCACCAGACCGCTTGAGTGGGTTCCCTTACTTTTTCGCTCTTATGTACATTCTACTTTTGTTGGCATTTAGCCACCGAGCACATATTAGCTCATGTTTTGGTTTGATCTGTTAGCCTACGGGCATTTGCATGATTGGCATATCCTAGGGTTGATCATGTATGACTTAGACTCTGGCTAGTTTATTCATTTTGTATTTACTAGCTTCATGATCATCTGTATATTATAGTTTGGGATGCTTTACTATTATACTTCAGCTGATCTTAAATCTTGTTATTATATCTGTTATTTCTTTGATTAAGACATCAGGGCTTGTTGGACCTAGGCATGACTGTTAGATTGTAGTAGTGACCCCTCATGTCTTACAGCTTTACCGTATATGCAGAGTACCAGTGTGCTCTGATTATACATAGCTAGCCTTGTCAGTCCTGTTCTCCAGTATTCTGGTTTTGGGGTGTGATACCAACATTCTTTGAGTTGATCCGAGCTTGTCTGCGTCAAATTGTATCATAATTTTCTTATCAGAGAAAAAAGATGTCCCCAGCAGAGTCGCCACCTTATTCGCCATTAAAATTGATTGTTTCAATAATAAACTAGAGAAAATACAAAAAGGTCCTAGACAAATAATCTAAGTATAAAGTTTTGATTATGGGGTCTGAAGATGGACAAGGAGCGCTATGGCGGCTCCTTTACTCTGTTGATGATCCAATGTAGGGTGAGAAAGCTTATGTTCTCTCTTTGCTCGTCTTGGTATGCTATCTATGTGTTGGGAAAACCCACTATGTCTGTCTCTTGAATAAGGTATAGCTATAACCGTGAGCAGGCCAAGCTGCCACGTGGGCGCTTATTGATATTTTTCATTGCTGAAGATCTAGACGGTTCTCATCCTTTGTGGGCGTGACTTGGTCAGCTTGACACATAGTCCACACTTGGTTAGAGAGAATCGCACATGTCATAACAGTAAGATTTGGTCTTCATGGAGTCCAAAACACATATGGCCAGAGACACATGGGACGTATGGAGTCTGGGATGCCTGGGGCCAGAGACGCATGAAACACATAGAGCCTGGGAAGCATGGGGCCAGGGATGCATAGGACACATGGAGTCTGGGATGCCTGGGACCAGAGATATATGGAATACATGGAGCCATGGACGCATGGGGCCAGGGACGCATATGACGCATGGAGTTTGGGACGCACGAAGCCAAAGATACATGGGGCCGCAAGGAGTCTGGGACGCATGGGTCCAAAGATGCATGTGACTGCATGAAGTCTGGGATGCATAGGGCCAAAGACATATGGGACCGCATGAAGTCTGGGATGCATAGGGCCAGTTGTGTTATACACGTGGCACTAAACGTCCATCGAGAGTAAAGTTTTATGCTGACGTAAGACTTCTTTTGTTTAGAGTGTTCACGTCTTTTGAGGCATTCAAAAAACCATTTTTGTCTGAATTATATTTCAGAGACGTTCATGTTGCTAGGATGACGTGTCCGGTCCATCTGCGGCCAAAGCTGCTTCGGCTGATTGAGATGCATGGATGTCGCCTTTCTGGGCCGCAGGGAGACTCTGCGGCCCGATCTCTTCTGAGCTTTTACTTTATGGCTCATGGTTGTTGGACGCATGGATCCATATTTTTATGCTTCTACAAGGATATGGACATAGAAGTAGTGTTATCTGACAATATAACATTGATGGCTGGCTTGCGAGTTTAATCTAGTATAGTAGAAAGGTTCAAAGTAGCATAATTAACGGATGTCAAGCTTCATCGACTTAGAGCAGAATATGAGGTAGGGCATAGACCCGACTAAGCATTCATAGTGATAAAACTCTCCAATTTGGTAATCATCTTTGTGTACTAAGTGAAGATATCCGTCAAAAGATCATGTCAGAAACCCAAAGTTCTCAGTATTTTGTTCATCCAGGAGGAACGAAGATGTACAGAGATATTCGTTAGCATTTCTGGTAGAATAAAATGAAGAGGGATAGCACAGTTTGTCTCCTAATGTTTGGTTTTTCAGCAAGTCAAGGTTGAGTGAAAAATAAATATATTTTCTTTATGGATGGATTCTCATGATACAATCAGATTAAGATGTCGCCTAATGACGAAAATACACATCTTTCCTTACACCATTGGGAGTTTACTATAATACAGTCATGCCCCTAGTCTTGAAGAATACAAGGATAATGTATCAACAAGCCATGAGTATAATTTTTCAGGAGCATTTATGAAAAATAGTAGAATGCTTTATGGATGACATCATTTTCAAGAGTCGCTACAAAGATGATCACCTTCAAGATTCGAAGACTGTGTTCGAATTAATATGCCACCACCTGTTGAAGATGATTCCGACTAAATTATTTCTAGGAGTATCCAGTGGCAAGTTCCTTGGATTTGTTATAACTTCTAAAGGTATTCACATTGACCCCGATAAAATTAAAGCTATCCTCGAAATGCAGCCTCCGCGTAATCTAAAAGAACTTTGTGGTCTGCAAGGTCGTCTGACATACATTAGGAGGTTCATCTCCAATATATCCACTCAGTTAATAAAGAAATGTGTATCCTTTGTCTAGAATGAAGTATGTCAACAAGCATTCGACGACATCAAACGATATTTAACAAATCTACCAGTTCTAGTGTATCCGATCATAAAAAAACCATTTTTGTTGTATGTTCGAGCAATAGAGCACTCCCTAGGAGATCTTCTTGCATAGAAGAGTGACGAAGGCCATGAACAGGTAATCTATTATCTTAGTCATATGATGGTCGACACTGAACATCGATAAAATCTGATGGAAAAAGAATGCCTCACTTTGATGTTTGCTATTCTGAAAGTCACAATATTACGTGTCAGGTCAAACCATTCATGTCATATCCAGAGTAAATCCCTTCCGGGTATTGATGCCCAAGCCGAGCACACTCAATTTTTGGTTGGGAACATGGGCAATGTTGTTATCACCTTATGACATGGTATATGTCTCAAAAAAAGCAATGAAGGGTCAAGTGTTAGCTAATTTCTTGGTAGCTCATCCTGTACTAGAAACTTCCAATATATATGATAACATCCTAGATGAAGTCTTAGAATCTAATATGGCAACGGGAGATGATAGTACTTGGCAAATATTCTTTGACGGTGCATCAAGAATAGGACCCAAAGGCAACATAGTAGCTGGAGTTGGCATAATCCTAGTATCTCCTAACAAACTACTCATTCATCGAGCATATTCTCTCAGTGAGCCATATTCTAATAATGTGGTAGAGTATAATGCTCTACTCATTGGTCTCCAATTAGCTAAAGAATTGGACATAGAATATCTTGAAGCCTATGAAGATTCTAAACTGATAGTCAATCAGATTAGGGGAGAGTATGAGGTTCGACATAAAGACCTCATCCCTTATCATCAAGCGGCAATCAAACTAGCTTTTACTTTCAAATGATTCTTCATTGAGCATGTGCCTCATTTATAGAATATAGAAGTTAATGCTTTGGCCGGCCTAGCAACATCATTGGTTGTTCCCCTAAAGAGACGACACTCAATTATGATAACAAGACGAGAGTTGTTTTGTAAAAAAAATAACTTGCACGTTGAACAGAGTTACGTCATAACTTTAACTTCCATGGAGAAAGATTGGAGAAACCCTTTTATAGACTATATTGCTGATAGGATTCTTCTAGAAGATTCAAAAGAAGCTACTTCCATTAAAAGACTTCACTTCGATTCTACTATGACGCCTCGTCCAAAATATTATATCGACGTTCTTATGATGGATTGCTGCTACATTGTCTTTCCAACCATGAAGCGAGATAATCACTCCATGAGACTCATGATGGCATCTGTGGAGCACATTAGTCGGGTCCTAAATTACAAGACTACCTCAGGAGAATGGGATATTATTAGCCCTCCATGGTGGCATATGCCTTAGACTACGCCCGTAAATGCAAATTATGTCAAATTTATGCTGATTTTATCCACCAACCAACAGAGTTCTTACACCCTGGAGCTGTCTCCTGGCCTTTTGAAGCTTGGGGAATGGATATTATTGGTCCAATAAGCCCTTCTTCTTCTAGAGGACATCAATTTATACTTGCAATAACTGATTACTTCTCCAAATTGGCAGAAGCAGTTCCACTTATCGAAGTTAAAATATCCAACATAATTAACTTCGTCAAACACTATGTTATCTATCGTTTCGGTGTTCTCCGAAGGATAATACATGACAATAGGCCATAATTTTCTAGTCAAGCATTATATCGGTTCTGTGACAAGAATCAAATTCAGAATATAGTATCTACGGCCTACAATCCAGCAGCCAACGGCTTAGCAAAAGCCTTCAACAAGACCATAATCAAACTCCTTAAAAAGTTTGTCTTATCCAACAAACGCGATTAGAATGAGAAAATTGGGGAGTATTTATGGGCTTATCATACGACAATTCAAACTCCAACTGGTTGTACACCATTCTTTCTGGTCTATAGATGTGAAGCGGTCCTTCCACTCGAAATCTAGATACATTCTATCAGAACAGCTATTGCTAATGAGCTAACAGTAGAGAATAATGATCGATTACGCCTGCAAGAATTAGAAGCATTGGATGAAAAGCGCATACACATTCAACAACGCATTAAACTATACCAAGCATGCATTTTAATAGCTTTTAATCGAAAGGTCAAGGAAAGAATATTCCAGGTCGGTGAATTGGTCCTTTAAGTAAGGAGACCTATGATCACAACCCATAAGAGCAAAGGCAAATTTCAGGCTAAATGGGAAGGTCCTTATGTGGTGGAGACAGTATTCTCCAACGGAGCCTACAGGCTTGCTAAGCCTAATAAAGATTTGATAATGATGCCTATCAACGACAAATTTCTCAATATGTATTATGTCTAAGCATGACCTATTCTTCTCCATCTCTAGTAGATTAAAATAATATGTACAACAGATACATTTTATTTAATCCCTAACAACTCATAGCCTTCACGGCCTCTCGAACTATTATCTATGTTCATTTTTTAATAAGACATGGGTAATAGGTCCTCAAAGTTCCTCAGCAGGATAATACTCAGATACAATGGAACACTCTCGTTAAGATCATCTAAATAATTCTCTCCAACCAAAATATTCCATTCTTAAAGCCTAGTTATTTTAAGGATATCCTATTCCTGATCCCTAGTTGGGTTGGGAATAATCTCATATGTTTACTCACCAGTCAATAAGTGTAAAGTGATTCATGTCTATATTACCTCTGAATCATATTTTATTTATTATCCCCTAAAGAGAAGATAATAGTTTGCCCTTGAAACTACTCTTTCTTCTCTTCCCCGATAGAGTAAACAAGTGAACTATCACGTCCACATCACCTCTGGTAGCATTGCATTCTATCAAATTTGTACTCAGCATGAGTATGCCTTGAGTGATACATCTACCAAATTCTCCCACAGAATTATCCTGCCATGTCCATAATACCTTTGAGAAGATATATATTCAATGGATCTCGATTTGAATGTATCACTAAGGTGAAACAAAATTCTTTATTGATAGAAAAATAAGAAAATAAAGATGTTGGTCCGAGGATTCCCATGTGCGCACATTTGTCTGATTGACAGAAAATATTACATAGCGCACATAACCAGGCAAGTTGTAAGAATGTGTGCGATAAACCACACAGTGTATTTATGCGCGTATCAGTAGGATGGCAAGAAAAAGTCAACATATTCAGTATTTTCTGTCGCACTTCAACCAAAGCCTTCAGTCAACAATTCGCATACAGCACAATGAAGTCAAAACTAAAATTTTATTGATGCTTAATCATGATTACATATAATGGAGATCTATCACAGCTAGATTTTTATTCAACAAAAACTTTATGATTATACATATGAAAATCTATTACATCTGGATTTTTATATGATGGGGATCTATCACAGAGCTATCCCCATCTTTGCATGTCATCGGCTCTCGATGCAAATAAACTAAGGCACAGAAGAAATAGGCTCCTCAGTGCAAACCATAGTACATAGAAAAGAAATCCATATTGTGGCCGAGGATGCTATACAGGACTAGGCCTGTTTAAATTAGCATGGCCCTTTTTTTATCGGACTCGATGGAGGACATGGCTAGTCGAACGAAAGCTATTCCATTATTGCCATCCAGCACCACCGGTAGAAGCCCCAGTTAGAATTATAATCCCAACCCTGTAATCAGCACAGGGGCCATATTAAGAGAGTGATTCCAGCAAGCTAGGTTCGAAGACAACGAACAGTCTTCTAGACAATTCATTTGTTCAATACAAACAACAAAGCCTATAATATCCTTTCATGCTCCATCACACAGAGAGCTCAGCAGCAAAAATCACTAGACGAGCCTCTCATCCATCATAGAGAAGCGTTTCCTCTTGCGTCTTCTTGGCGGATAGCAAAGCCGATGGAGCCATACTGCTACGGTCATCTTCATAGACTCGTACTTAACAGTGGTCATGCTCAAGTCTCACAGCAAGAAAGAGATAAGTCTGGGAATTCTTGGTAAAGTTTTCCTCCTATTTGTAAGAGAAGACATATCAAGTATGGCATAGCTCTCGAAAATTGTTCCTAAAAAGCTGTTGGTATCCCCGAAAATGTCTTCTACGTCTCCTCAAAGATGGCATCAAAACCAAAAAAGTAAGCCAAAGATATGTGCATATCAGCCACATCAGCAAATTCGTTAGGATTCTGTCCAGAGTGCACGCACAAAATAACTCAACAACTTTTATGCTTCTAATTCAAAGTAATTTTGAATTCATCTGAACGAATTTAAAAACTTTGAAGGGGTCATGTAGAAGCATAAAAAGTGTGCCTCTGATAAATGGCACAGTTTCCTATAAATAAACCTTACAAGTAGAAGAATGGCGCACTTTCTATTTGTTCCAGAAGAAAGACGTGCATTCTCTCACTTTGGCGCACTTTTCATTAATTTCAGAGGATGACACACTATTCAAAGAGTATAAAAGTGGCACAATTTTTTAATGTTACGAAAGATGACGCACAAACGATCTTCTCACTTTCAACATTTAATGCAACAGACCGACAGCTGACAGAGGAAAAAATTGAAGAGTCAAAGGTCATCATTACAGCAGAGTTACGACACGCAGACTCAGGTTGTCGTTTAGCGGCCCAACTGCAGCATTATTTCCCTCAAAAGTGTGCTGCAGTCAATTATTTATAAGACTTATCGCACACTTTCTTAATATTACGAAAGATGGAACACAAACGATCTTTTCTCTCTCAATATTTAATGCAACAGACTGACAGTAAACAAAGATAGAAACCGAAGAGTCAGAGGTTATCATTACAGTAGAGCTACGCCATGCAGACCCAGGTTGTCGTTTAGCGACCAGGTTGCCACAGTGCCAATCTTTTTAAAAGTTTGTCGCAGTACCAATTTTTTTAAAAGTGCGTCGTAGTGCCATTTTCTTCAAAAGTACGCCATCGTACCATATTCTTCAAAAGTGCGCCGCACGCCATAGTGCCAATCTCTTCAAAAGTGCACCGCAGTGCCATTTTATTCAATGTGTCACAGTGCCATTTTCTTTAAAAATGTACCGCAGTGCCAATCTCTTCAAAAGTGCATCGTAGTGCCAATCTATTCAAAAGTATGGTGCAGTGCCAATCTCTTCAAAAATGAGCCGTAGAGCCAATCTTACTAAAAATGTGCCAGCCTTCAGACGACTTCTAAAGTGCACATACTATCCTAACTGATAGTAAGAAGTTACGAATGCATGTCTTACATGCCATACTTCTCATAAAAGGTGTACAAATAATTGTTCCTATGACCTATGCTTTCCTCGTATAGGAAGCTACGTGTCAAGCAGGCAGAAAGTTGTGCATCCACTCATCTAGAACGTGGGGTATTAATCCACCAAAAGTGCGCACATG
>JAYESA010000004.1:199608810-199631002 GCA_036927795.1 Iris macrosiphon | reverse complement strand
CCCCTCTTCCCTCTTCTCCTCCATCCTCCCATGGCCGGAGCCGACCCCGACCTCGTCGGCAATACCGAGCAGACCCCTCGGCCTCCTCCTCCTCCTCTTCTCCTCCCCCGAGCCCTTCCTCCTCCGCCACTCATCGCCATCCCCAGCTCCTCCTCCTCCTCGCCTTGGTTCTCCCCCCCTCAGCCAGCGCCGGTCCCCGCCGGCCTCGACAGCGGCCACCCCAAGCCCCGTCTCCCCTCTTCTCCTACCCCGACGCCTCCTCTCTCCTCCTTGCCATGAATCTCCCTGCCCTAAGCCGAGCCCCGCCATCACTTTCGGCCGCCCTCAAGCTCGACGCCATCCCTGAGCTCCGGCCCGACTTCTTCCCCCCCCGCAGCGACTGACTTCTCCCCTCTTCTCCTTCCCGAGCCCCCTTTCCCCTCCGGCCAGTGCCACGCCGCCCCTACTCCGGTTCAGTTCCCCCAGACCAGCAGTACGACAGCCCCGAGCCGCCGTCCCCCGGCCGAAGCTCCTCGTCCGATCGGCAGCAACCCCCTGACCCGCTCAACTGTCCAGTGTTCTTCTCCCCGACCCCTGGCGGCCTCCCTCGTTCGGCCGGCTGAACAGCAGCAGCTCCGGACCACCCCGCAACGACCCCGACTCGAGCAGTACCGGACACGGCGCAGTACCGGACACGACAGCAGCTGGACACAGCAACCAGGACACAACACAGTGACTGGACACGGGAAATTCAGTTTCCACGGAGCCCTGTTCAGGTAACCCGTTCTATCTCCTCGTAGTTTCATTTTTAATTCCGTCAGTTGTGACACGTAGGCTATGTAACCCTCTCGATGCCCGTGCAACCCGCTCGGTGCATGGCGTCCTGTGGCGATCGCGACACGCAATCCAAAAACAGGAAAAATAATACCCCGTTTCACCCCGGAACTGAGTACGCCCCGCCAAACGGGACGACTTGGTCGCACGCGGTCTTTACCAAAATGTGCGCGTCGTTGATACGGACGTGCCGGATTTCACAGAAGTTGATTCGGATGTGCGTGCACACCGGCATCAACGCGTATCCGCCGACAACGTCCCGTATCTGCCTGTTCTGGAACACACTGTAACTTTGTGTACACATGTCGGATCGAAACAAAACTTGTGCCATCGGACTAGTAGCAATACGCTGGTCCTGTGATCCAAGTTTGGTTCGATTCTGAGAACGTTGACAAAATCCCGTATCGTGGGCCCCACAGGCTCCACTTGACGGGCGATTTTGTGACCGGCTCATCGGAATCCAATTCTGGAAGTTTTGTTGGGTTCGTATCGACGTTCTGGACTTGTTGACACTAAGTTTGGCGAATTTGGAGACCTTTGACCCTGACACATTTTTCGGTACAAAGCGGCCCACATGTGGACCCCACTTTGACCGAAAACTGTCATTTTTGCCCCTGTGTCAAAATTGGACTTAAGGACAGACGTTTCTAGCTATTTGATATTTTCTGAGACTGTTAGTGATATTTATTTCAGCATCCGGAGACGATCATACTGAGGCCATAGTTTTTGATACTTGGTATTTGACATCTGGACGTTATATTTTGCAGCTCTCTTGCTGTACTGTTTAAATTCAGTTATTGTTAGTTACATATTTGTTTATTTTAAATAATTGTGCGCATCCGAGCAGACTCGGGTGCAGTCAACGAAGGCGTTGACATTAGAATTTGTATCTGACCTAGTGTCTAGTAGACCTACCTAAAGTTGTGGAGTATTTGGTATGACTCTCCAGGCCTTGACACGTATCATTACATGTCACCGAGTGAGTTCATGTAGGGACGCGTGCCTCATACTCGACTGGCCATCGGTATGAGCAACACGTGTAACAGTATTTAGTTTAGTGGATTATTTCTATAGAGACTTGCATCGTAGTTCGAGATGTCCACGTCGTTTTCACGACTTGTATATCTACATTGGGCGGGGAAGACATCTAGTAGGCGTATGGGACACCCCCTCCTTATATATTCCTGTTACCATGCTCTTCGGAGATGGGGTATTATAGTATATTCCTGTTACCATGCTTCTCGGAGATGGGGTATCGTTTTTCTTATTCCCGTTACCATGCTCCGAGGAGGATGGGGTATTCCTGCTACCCGTGTGTCCGGGGGCATATGTGGCATATACTAGCCAGTCATGACGATTGGTGAATTACGTCAGCATATGTCAGGCTTACACATTCCCATGCGTACTACAAGGTCTTTACATTGTATTTACTTAGATGGTTAGCACATCCCCTTTATTTATTCAGTATTTACATACCTGGCATATTGTTTTTCTGTATCTTGTTACGTCCCTCTGAGGACCTGGTCCCTTTCCAGGTGTAGATGTTTATGAGTATACGCGGGAGCGCAGATCCGGATAGGCTACTTATATTCCGAGGAGATCTTCTCTTCGAGCCTCGTGATTGTCGGATGTTGTTCTTATATGGTGTGTATCTGGTCCATTTTATATTCTATTTCGGCAGTAGATTTGTTTCAATCCGACTGTCATTCTTTAGATACTTACTATTGAGATCTAGTTACATGGTTATTTGGTTATTCATATTTGATTTCTGTGGATGAGATTTAGATTATACCCTGTGACTTATGATAGTTTTACCACTTGTGAATTATTGTTCATTATACAGCGTACGCTTGTATTATGGTTTCCATATATTGGAGTTGCCATATATACAGGCGGCTGGCATGCTTACGTGTCCTACGTATTTTGGGACTGGGGCATGACAAAGTGCCTATGTGTGTGTGTGTGTATTCAGTAACTAGTGTCTGTGTATGCCTGAGTGAATGAGAACCCGTGAGAATTAGTGAACAATGTGTGAGTTTCAGTGTATTAGAGTATCTGTGTATCAGTGACCAATGTGTGTGAGTGTCTACCAGTGTATGTGCCTGTGTGAGTTTCCTGAGTGTGTTAGTATCTGTGTGTGCAACCCATGAGTATCAGTGAACTTGTGTCTCAGTGTGTAGGTGCCTGTGAGTGAGTATTCTGTGTGTGTTATGTCTGTGTATCCCTGAGTATCAGTATGTGCCTATCTGTGTGTGTGAGGGAACTTAAGTGTCTGTGTGTATCAGCATGTTAGTACCTGAGTGTGTGTGTAGCACTGTGTTGGACTACCAATATCTGTGTGTAGCAGTGGCCTATATCAGTGAGCTGTGAGTGTATCACTGTGATTCAGTATACCTGATACAGTGAGTGAATACCTGTGTGTGGCTGTAGGTCAGTGAGTTGTGTGCCTGTGTATGCCTCAATGAGGAACCAGTGTATCATAGTGTGTGTCTGAGGAGTGTGAGAACTCAGTGAGTATGAGCAGTTCAGTGTGTGTCCCAGTGTGTAAACTGTGTGTGAGCCTAGCTAAGTGTCTGTGAGTGAGCCTGTGTGTTTTCCTATCAGTGTGAGCTATGTGTGAGTGTAGTTCACTATGTATATCAACCTGAGGAGTGTCTGTGTGTTAGATATCTGAGTATAGGACTGTGTATCAGTGCCTGTGAGTAGATGTGTAGGCCTGGGTGTCAGGTATCAGTGAGTTTTCTAACTGAGTGAACCTATGTATCAGTGTATAGCAGTGTGTATTAAGTGCAGTGAACTGTGTCAGTGAGAGCCTATGTGAACTGTGTGTAGGTGTGAGAACCTGTGTAAGTGAGTGAGAAATTCCCAGGTCCTAATGTGTAGCTGTGTGTGTGTAAACTGTGTGTGAACCAGTGTCTCAGTGAGGAGTGTGAGTGAACCTATGTGTGTCTGTGTGAGTGAGTACTGTGTAGTGAGAACTTGTGTGTGTGGGTTGTATCAATAGGAAGTATCAGTAGGATTCCAGTATTAGACACTATGGATGTATCAGTAGGATTAGTAGTGTGCATTTGTTTCAATGAGAATGTTAAGTATCAGTGATGTGTTAGGGGTGTCTCAGTGAGAAGTTTATCTGTGTGTGTGTACAGCAGTGTGTATCAGTAGCTATGAGCAGTGAGAACAGTGTACAGCTGTGTGTGTAGGGCTGTGGTTGAGTGCAAGGGGTAGTTAGTATAACCTAGATATCAAGGCCAGAACTAAATAGCTAGGGTTAAGAGTTGTCTCAATCTAGTACCTACAGGGACCAGAATTTACACATCTAATGAGCTTTGAGATACCTAGTATCATAGGCCTAGTGACACCAAGGTATGATTTGTGCATAATAGTGAGGTAGTAGTAGTAGGTGGGTGCTAGAAGTGTCGAGTTGGCAAAGTATTAACTATTTAACCTAGTACTGACCAGTAAACCACATAATTGACCTAGAGGCCTCGCATTTAATTAGCTAAACATGTTTGTTCCTTTATGTCAGAATCTTGACATTATATTTTATCATTAGGTCACTGTGATTTTATATTGGACATCGATCCTCACATTTTTCTCGGGACCACAGGCGAGTACATTCTCTGACAGTTTTCGCTTTTGTTGATTACTTCTATAAATCTAGTTGTATTACATACTTGATTCTGACACTGTGGATACACGGGTTAGCACCCTAGATCCCCGTCATGAGGAGTCGTGATTGGAATCCATCGTGCTAGCTGGAGATGGAGAAATACTAGTAGATTATGTGATCATATCCAACTCTACATGCATCATAGTTCACCCCACATCTCACGTCGGGTGCGGCCTGACCATTACATGCTTCATAGCTATTATATATGATTAGCCTGACCATTACATGCATCATAGCTAACCAGATGGTTAGCCTGACCTACAAGAATCATAGCTAATCATATGTAACCAGCCTGATCTCGTCCCAAGTCGATCACATAATAAACTAATATTTCAAACACTTAGCTAGATGTTTATTCTTTATTTCAGATTCACTTGTTCTAGCATTCACTGTATATTGTTCATTGCTAGATGTTCTATTGCCTATTTCATATTCTCCAGTACTCTATATTTCCAGTATTTATTCATCTTGTATTTCTTACACTGTTTTATAGTCTTTGTCAACATAAATGAAACTACTGTTTAGTTTTTGTGCTTCGCTCCAATCCTGACTGGATAACATTTTCAGAGGACTTGGAGGATTTTTGCACCACCCACTACGGCCCGGGACTAGAGGAAGATTTTATACCAGAAATCCCAGAGGAGTTGCCCATCCTAGAGGAGATCCTACCTGCCTGCACTTAGACTATTCTATTCATGTATTATTGTACTAGACTGAGATTTGAGTTGTATTATTTGTGACTTTTGAGGACATCTAGACTCGGGATTTGTGATGTACTTATTTGTGTTGACTTATGATAGAACTCTTTATTCTCATTTCTTATCGTGCCAATTACTTTCTTATAGCTTGTGATTGAGTATATTTGTAAAACTGTAGATTTATATTATCATTGTCCTCCTTATGAAGTTGAGACTATTGACAGGATGTGTTATGTTTGAGACCTAGACAGCTTTCTACCGCCGATGCTGCAGCGTAGGCTGGACGTACCCATGGCTCATGCCCAAATTCCCGGTGCGGGTCGTGACACCTTTGTATCTTCTTCACTGTCTCTACGGTATTGACTACCAACTCTGGTCCCAGAATCTGACGCTCTCCCACTTCACTCCAACATACGGGAGACCTACACTTTCTTCCATATAATGCTTCAAACAGAGCCATCTGGATGCTCGCTTGATAGCTATTATTGTAAGAAAACTTCACAAGATGTAGGTGGTACTCTCATGATCCTCCAAAGTCTAATATACAAGCCCTCAACATATCTTCCAGTGTCTGAATAGTACGTTCGGACTGTCCATCTGTCTACGGGTGGTAAGATGTACTGAACTTCAGACGAGTCCCGAGACTCTCCTACATGCTTCTCTAAAAGTAAGATGTAAAACATGAATCCCTGTCTGACACGATGCTGACCGGAATGCCGTGTAACCTCACGATCTGCCTCATGTATAGGTCAGCCAAAGCTTCTGTTGACTGGCCAACTCTAAAAGGCCAGAAATGAGCGGACTTGGTGAGTCGATCCACTATTACCCATACTGCATCTCTCCCACTTGGACTCTTTGGAAAACCCGTGACAAAGTCCATAGTGATGTGCTCCCACTTCTACTCAGGAATCGAAAGTGGTTGCAGTAGCCCTGCTGATCTCCGATGCTCCGCCTTTACCTGCTGACATACTAAACATTTGGCTACAAAGAGAGCTATCTCTCTTTTCATCCCATGCCAGCAAAAGTGCTGTCGCAAGTCACGGTACATCTTGGTACCTCCAGGATGAATAGAATATATCAAACTATGAGCTTCTGCCATCAGCTCCTGTCTAATCTCTCCATTGGAAACATATAGACAATCACCACATCGTAATGTCCCGTCATCATGAATGTGCAATCTCGTCTGCTCTCCGGCCTCTGTCCTTTCTTTCAATCTCCTGAATCTGGAGACCGTAGGCAAAGCTGTCTTGATCCTCTCTACTAGTGATGACTGTACTTGCAAGTTGGTTAATGTCCCATCTGCTCCAGGTAATATCACTTCTATGCCAAGCTCTTGCAAGTCCTCTAGTAATTCTCTCTGTGTCGTCAAGAAGTAAGCTGCTGGTTTCCGGCTTAACGCATCTGCTACAACGTTAGCCTTGCCTGGGTGATAATGTAGCTCTATCTAAAAATCCTTCATCAACTCATGCCACCGACGTTGCCTCATATTTAGCTCCTTTTGCGTAAAGACATACTTGAGGCTTTTGTGGTCTGTATAAATCTCTACTCGTTCCCCATATAAGTAATGTCTCCATAGCTTCAGAGCAAAAATAACGGCTGCAAGCTCCAAGTCATGGGTTGGATAATTCTTCCCATGTACTCATAATTGTCTAGATGCATATGCAATCACCTTGCCATGCTACATCAACAGCATCCCAAACCTTTTCCTAATGCGCAACTGTAAATCACATAACCTCCTGATCCTGATGTAATAGTCAATACCGACGCTGTGGTCAGTCGCTTTTTCAACTCCTCAAAATTGGCTTGACACTCGTCGGTCCATATAAACTCTTGGTCCTTGTACGTCAACCGAGTCATATGTGCTTCTATCCTTGAGAAGTTCTCCACGAACTGTCGGTAATATCCCGCAAGTCCAAGGAAACTCCTCAGCTCCGATGCTGATTTAGGAACGGGCTATGTCTCGACTGCCGAGATTTTCTCTGGATCAACAGAGATACCATCTTCCGTAATGACATGTCCAAGAAACGAGACTCTGTCCAAGAAAAACTTATATTTACTGAGCTTCGCATATAACTGCTCTCTCCTCAAGGTCTCTAGGATGATCCGTAGGTGCTTCTCGTGCTCCTCGTGGCTCTTCGAATAGACAAGTATGTCATCTATAAAGACAACCACGAACTGGTCCAAATACTGATGGAATACTCGATTCATTAAGTCCATAAAGATAACTGGAGCATTGGTCAACCCAAATGGCATGACCAGAAACTTGTAGTGTCCATATCTTGTCCTGAATGCGGTCTTCAGGATGTCCTACTTCCGTACCTTCACCTGGTGATATCCTGATCGCAAGTCTATCTTTGAGAATACCTTGGCTCTACTAAGCTGATCAAATAAGTCATCAATACATGGCAATGGATATTTATTCTTTATGCTCACTGCATTTAAGGCTTTGTTGTCGATGCACATACGCACAGACCCATCCTTCTTTGGTACAAACAACTCTGGTGCTCCCCAGGGTGATGCACTTGGTCGGATAAAACCTTTCTCCTCTAATTCTTTCAACTGTGCCTTCAGCTCATCCATCTCCTTCTTTGCCAATCTGTAAACATGCGAAGCTATGGGTGCTGCTCCCGGTGTCAATTTAATCGAGAATTCTACGTCTCTGTCCGGAGGTAATCCTGGCAATTCCTCTGGAAAGACGTCTTGAAACTCTGAGATAATGGGGTGATAGATAACATCATCCTTTGCAAGCTGCACACCATCAAGGGCTTCTGTGGATCCTCGTGCAAACTCAAGTTTCGGCTGGCCTGGTACCTTAAAAAGAATGCTTCCTCCAAAGTAGTCGAAGAAAACGTGGTACTTGCTTAGCCAGTTCATTCCAAGCACAATATCAAAAGTTGTCATAGGAAGGACTAAGAGTCGGGCATTCATCTCTCTGCCACGAATTACTACAGGACACGATCTATAAATCCGACTAACAGGTACAACTCCTCCTCCGATGAGAATTCTAATACAACTAGGTAAAGGTGTAGTGGCAATATTGTGTTTGGCAATAAAAGTAGAAGATATGAACGAGTGGGTGGCTCCCGTATCAAATAATGTCATAGCAGAAAAAGTAAAAGCAAGAGTAATACATGCTATAACATCAATATCCTATTCCATGTCATCCACTTCTAGTACAAAAGCTTGTCCATTCCTCTTTGGTAGTCCATGACTGGCCCTCGTGTACTGATCCTCCTGAGTAGGTAGCGGTGGTCTTCGCTGAAATCCTTCGGCTGCTGGGGGTCGAGGTGCTCCTGGTCTAGTCATATGCTGAACTGGCTTCGACACTGGAAGTGCTAGCCTCTGTATTGGCGGTGAAAGCGTCAATGTCTACTATATTGGACAGTCTCTCACCATATGCTGTACGGAACCACACCTCATACATTGTCCCAAACAAGTTTGACAGTCTCTCAAAATGTGCCCGCGTTTCCCACAATAACTGCAGTGGGGCTTCTCCGAATTCTGGTACGGTCCTGCCCTGTGCTGATACTGTTGTTACTGTGCTAAAGGACGACTGATAGGCCCTCCTTGTTGTGTCCTTGCTGGTCCCTGCTGTGTCTTCAGTTGACCTCCTTTTCCCTTGCTGATGGTCTCTTGTAATCTAGCTTCTGTCAATAGTTCGGCATAAGAGATCTGGAACTGCGAGCTAGTGTAGTGTTGGAGCTCTTGAGTCAATCCGCGGTAAAACCTCTTAGCCTTCTCCAAGTCATTCGGTATTAGGGCAGCACCATATTTACTAAGGCGACTAAACTCTGCATCATACTCGTCAACTGTCTTGTTCCCCTGCTCCAGATAAAAAAACTGATCGTACAACGCGTCCCTTATAGTGTCCGGGAAGTATTTTCTCTCAAATCACTCCAAGAATTATTCCCAAGTCTGATACGTACCAAACTAGCGCTCCATTGATTCCCATCAGTGATGAGCGTTACCATCTAGCTGCGTCCTTACGCCTGTCATCCATATATCTGTAGGTAGCTGTGATACTTCTAATAACTTCTTGGTGTGGGTAATCCAGTTTGTAGTCTTCTCTGGGCTCTCAGTGCCTTTATACGGCTTGGGGCCCATCTGTACAAAGTCCTTGACTGAACCAACTCTAGCTCGCGGTACTGGAACTAGTGCCTGGGCTGGTACAGGAGCCTGTGCAGCCATTCTCTCAAGTGTTGCCAAGAATTCTCGTCTCTGCTTTGCCGCTTGCTGCCTATGTTCTACAGCCAGTGCGGCCGCCTGCTGTCTTTGTTCCTGCATCATCATTTGGAAGAATTGGAACAGCTGTATCTGGCCATCCTGTGGTGTCGATGAAGCCGAAAAGGTCCCATTAGGCGATGCAGAAGGATCAGATGGAACTGGATTATGAGTCTGTCCATCCGGCCCCAAAAGTCTAGGAGTCGTCGAGGTCTCCCTCCGAGTTTGGCCGTTGACTCCTGAAGTTGTGTTGCCTCCGGCAGTAGTACAGTCACTACGCGAATCTATCTCTCTGCAAGAGGTGGACGAAACGATTAGAAGGAGTACAGGAATCAAACAGGATGCAAGCATTTAAATAGGAAAGGTTGAAAAGAGAAGATGAGTTCTAGTCAAGCGTGGATGAGATCCTATACTATATTCCTATACGCAGGCTTGTTCGGCATAGTAACGTAACCGAGACAATATATTCGTAGACCTGTATGGGCCACCACAAAAATATGTCACGCCCCAGTCCCAAAATACATAGGACTAGGGATACGTAATCATGCCAGCCGTATGTATATGGCAACTCCAATATATGGAAACCATAACGCATACGTACGATGTATTATGAATATCCAATCTACAAGTGGTAATATACTGTCAACACAAGTCACACGCAATCTCTATCTCATCCACAACACAAATAAAAAAAAAGAATAATAACTGAATCTCAAATATAAAGTCTCAAAGTATGATAGTCGGATGGAAACAAATCCACTGCCAATCGACTATACTAAAACTACTAAATGAGAGAAGAGATCAAACTCTAATATAAGATAAATGTCGATAAAAGAAATAGCAACTAGAATATCCATCAGCTGCGATAAATCAAAGGTACTCTGAAGGTAAGACCTCCTCAGTCTGGTATGAAGCATTAGGTCCGGGTCCGTACTCTTGTGGATACTCATGCAAGTCTATACCTGGAAAGGGACCAGGTCCTCAGAGGAACATAACAAGATACATAGAAGCATGCTAATAAAGTACTAAAAAATAAACATCAAATGGGTCGCCTAACCATCTATGTGAATGTAGTTTGAGAATAACTTTCCAACAAGTGGGCTATCTGGCTAAAATAGGATTGGCATGATTCTCTTGGAGATTCAAGGGCCTAAAAAGCATGTCGTCTTTTGAACGCCAGAGGCCGCGTGATAATATATAATATATAGTGGTCATCATGACCGCGCACCTCCGACGGAGCGTACGGGTTACACAAGGAAAGTGCAAAGGAGCCAAAATGCCTTACTTATTATTCTTCCCACCCCATGCTCTAAGCATGTCACATCCATGACACGATGATACCTCTAAATAACTGCTAGGTCTTCTAGCATGAAAATTTCTATCAGCAGTTATCCCTATCCGTCGCACGACCTATACGTACCAGTGGCCAGTCGAGTACGCAAGTCCGTGTCCTACATGAGACTCACAATCGTGTAACAACAGTGTCATGGCCAATAAAACATACAAATGCCTCATGATAATGGGGTGGTCTCATAAACTATGTCAACATGTATATATATAATAAAAACAGAATACGATGCCACCGTCATTGCACCCAAGTTATCCTTGCATGCACAGTTTATATAACAGTTAAAATATATGAACTAAATGACAGAAATAAGATGCGTGCACCATAAAGAATATAAATCATAGTACAATGGCAAGGTATACTTGCCTGGCAAGCAATCTGTAAAGTGTAAGCTTCCAGATGTCAAGTACACAGGATCAGAAACTATGGCCTCCGAATAAACGTCTTCGGATGCTAAAATAAACATCACCAACATTCTCAGAATTAGCGAGATAGCTAAAAAATACTACCCTTTCGTCCAATTTAGACACAGGGACAAAACGGTAATTTTGGGTCAAAGCGGGGTCCATATGTGGTCCATTTTGCACCAAAAAGCGTACCAGGGGTAACGGTCTCTAAATAGGATAAATTATACGTCAAACAAATTCTAAACGTCAATACGAACTCAACGGTATGTCCAATTTTGAATTTTGATGAGCCAAAATTTTGCCCAAAAAGTCGACCGTAGGGCCCGTAAATAGGCGGCTTGGTCAACTGTCTCAGAATCGTGTAAAACTTGGGTCACAGGACCAGCGTGATACGACGAATCCAATGACGCAAGTTTTATCGCATTCCGACGAGCGTACACTAAATGGTGCAATGTTTTACAAAAGTCGTAATACGGGGACTTTTTACGGATACGGGTTGATTCCGACGTGCACACACGTCCGAATCAGTTTCCACGAAAGTTCGCACGTCAGGATATACCATACGCGCCTTTCAATATAATTGGTACGCGACGGGACGGTCTCGTTTGGCGGAGCACACTCCGTATCGCAAATTTCAGAGTTTCGAAAATAAGTTTTTCATAATTTTTAACCAAGTTTATTTCTACATTTAACACAAAATAAAATAATCTAATTAACAGAAAATGATCTTGGTTATATGGTCTTCACATAGAAAAAGGTAGATCTAAGTTTGGATGTCTGTGGAAGAAGATGTCAGTCCTTAAACAAAGGTGGTCACAACAGTTTCTGCAGTGTAAAAGATGTGTTTTTTCCCTCAACTTGGCATCGATTTCTACCTAGTTAATAACGCTGCTCGAGTGAAACTAATTAACAGAGTTGGAAGGGGGATAGGTTATAAACATACCGGTGAAGACAGATTAGAATTTGATCGCAAGATGGAATGGGAAACAGTACGTGAAGTATGGTACGTCGCTGCGAATCTGTCGCGGCGTTTGCGCGGTTACGCGGACGCGGGCGGCTGTGCGGTTTTCGGGCGGCGGCGCGGTGCTGGACTGGAGGTTGGCAACGATGGATTAGAGTGGAGATAGGTTAGGGTTAGTGTAAACTCCCTCGACCAGATTTCAGTATTAAATAATAAATTAGGATTATTTTTAGCAAATTAGGATTTATTACAGCTATTTAAATTTATTTTGCTTATATATCCTATTGATTGTGCACCTGTCCATCACATAAATATTTAGAGCATTACACTGACTGTTATCCCCAAACAAAGTTCACATACCTCTCCTAGACATGCCAGTCTACTATTCTGAACTTTGTGTAGCTCAGAAATACGCTGGCATGAGTCTTGGTTTAGTCGCACAAATATCGTTACAAACGTTCGTATTTATTTTTAATTAATTTTTAGACCTGTACCCTTGTCATTTCCAATCAGAATTAGAGGCCATCAGGCACCTATTTTGCCCAAACAAAATACATTATTATTCTACTTTGAGTATACTACAATTAGTATATTTACACCGTACTGAAATTCTGGCCCAACCTATTTTTAAATAATTAGAAAATACCGTGCGCATTAATTATTAATTAATTAATACGGTGACCCGCATCACCCAAAAACCAGGCCCAGCCCCTGCCCAGGCTCACCCCCACACCCTCAAGGCCCTCACACAGCATTCCCCCTCAGTTCTGTATATTTCAGCGCCCTCAGGAATAAGGTATTTTTCTCAGACAATTGCACAATTGTGCAATTTCTCAATTAATAGGACCTCTGTGCAAATTATGAAATTACAGGGTTTTATCTACAAATTTCCAGTGTGAGGTGTCAACCTCCTATTGGAGGGTGAACCTACACCGTCCATTTAGAAGTGGGCCCCACCCTATAAATATCTACAAATAAATATCTAAAATATCTAAAGATATTTTAGTTGCCTATTACCTAAATACCCTCCCCCCTAACCCTAATTACTAAATTACCTAAGCCCTAAACCCTATTTAAACCCCTCTCCACCCGAACACCAACATCACCCTCACCTCAACTCCGCCACCTCCGACCTCTCCCCCACCGCCTCGCCACTCCCTGACCTCCTCTCCGGCCGCTGCAGCGCCGCCCTAGCCGTCGCAGCCGCCGCCGGCAGCCCCCGCAGCGCCCCGACCCCTTCTTCCCAACCCAGCAGCCCCCATCCCGACCGCCCTAAGCCACCGCCCTGGCCACCTCAGACCACCGCCACCACCCCCATCCCCTTCGCCTCGACGTCCTCCGCCGAACAAACCCGCCACCACTGCCCCACGCCACCACAGCCACCTCCAGCTCCGCCACAGCGCCCCCCGACTCCCCGACCACCAACCCGAGCCTCCCCCCGACCTCCCAGAACTCCACCCCCGGCCGCCTCTGACCTCCGCCACCACCACCCTCCTCTTCGCCACCACCTCATCCACCATTCCCCCACCCTGCACCGCCGCCTCCGCCTCCGCCGTCACAGCCGCTGCAAGCTGCTGCTGCCGCCGTTTCGGCCAACCGCCCGCCGGACCGCCGCCCTCCTCCCGCCGGCGACGCCGCCTAGGGCCCACCTGACCTGTCAGGTATAAATACCCCCCTGTGTACGTATATACGAATATATGTATATATGTATGTATATATATATATATATATATATATATATATATATATTTATATAAATATATATTTATATATATATTATTATTATATATAATAATATATATATTATTATTAAGTATATATATACAGTATATATAATATTAGTATATATAATATTAGTATATATAATAAATATGTATATATATATATATATATATATATATATATATATATATATATATATTTATGAATATTATATATAATTATTTATATTATATAATTATATTATAATATATAGTATAATATTATATATGTAAATATGTATATATGTATTCTTGTATTCTATTTATAAATATATATATATATGTATATCTATATATTTATAATTATATATTGTATTATATATATACATATATTAATTATATATAAATATACACAGAATATATATATATATTTTAATATATATATATATATATATATATATATATATATATATATATATATATATATATATATATATATATATATATATATATATATATATATATATATATGTGTGTGTTTTTATTTATTATGCATATATAGTATATATGTATATGTATATGTATATGTATATATATATATATATATATATATATATATATATATATATATATATATATATATATATATATATATGTTATGTATATTATATATTATTATTATATATTATATATATATATATTACTACATACTATAATATATGTATATATAGTATATATAATCATATTATATATATATATATATATATATACATATCATTTATTATATATATACATATATTATTTATATTTATATATATATGTAATTATACTAATTAAATATATATTTCCATATTTCCATATATGTATATATGTATATTTATATATGTATTATTTATTTATATATACTATTATAAGTACTATTATATATATATAAAATAAGTATATATATTATATATTTGTATAAATATACACATATTTATTTTGTATATATATACTATAACTATATTGTTATGCTAAAAATGTATATATATTATTTATGTATTAAATCATATATATAAATTATGTCTTTTATGTTTATACATAAGTATGTATACTATACTATATGTATATATTGTCTAAGGTACGCTTTATTGAAATGTTAAATTCACGAACCCTATACATCTTGAACAGAGTGCACCTACGACGCAGTCAGTGACCCCAGGTCACAGGACCCCTCAGACTTGACTGCGAGAACAGGTTTTTAGCACTTCCAGCTCAGGGACGTAGGCAAGTATACCTTGCCAAGTTTACTGTTTAAATTATAAAATATTGTTATATGCTATTTCTCTTGAACTTCCAAATGACTGTGAGTGTCCGAGATTGCCTCGGGTACCGTCAACGAATATGTTGACAAGTAGTGTAACTGACTTAGACTTTAGCAGACTTACCTACAACTGCGAGGGTATCCTAATATCCTCATAAACCCTAACACTTGTACACGCAATACGGTTGTACTTTATTTTGGGATACGAGTTTGCGTACTCGATTAGCTACCGGTGCGTATGACGTGCATCACGGCTTAGCATGAAATCAGGGATACTCAGGAAAGTTATGACTTGGCATATAGCTACATTGGGCGGGGAAGACAACTAGTAGGTGTATGGGACACCCACCTCCTTGAATGTTATACCTTCGGATACCATGCTCCTCGGAGATGGCCGATTGCAGAGTGCCCATGTGTCTGGGGGCATATGTGTCATATACTAGCCAGTCACGATGATTTGTGAATTTAGTCAGCATATGTCTAGCCTATATTTTTCCCATACGTACTATAAGGTCTTTAAATTGCATTCACTTAGATGGTTAACTCACCCTTTATTTATTCAGTATTTACATATGGCATGTTTTTCTGTATCTTATTATGTCACACTGAGGACCTGGTTCTCTTCCAGATTTAGATGAGGCATACTACAATGTACGGTCCCGGACAGGAGACGAGATATGCCACTGAGGAGGAGTTAGAGGAGCTGCCATCAGAGTCTGTCTGATCTTTAGCAGCATATTCACCTGGAGTTGGAGTCTTATTACCTAGATAGACGATGCTCTAGTCTATCATATTTTGGCACTTTTATTATCTTTTGTAGTGGGTTTGTTCCCACCAGACTTATCTGATTTGTACTATGACATTTCAGACACCAGCACTTATATATATTCAGCACTCATTTCAGTATTCCTTGATATTTTTGTGGATGAGATTAGACTTTACATGTAACAGACTTGTTAGTATTTAGGACAGCGTAGCACGTCTCTTTGGGTCCATTAGATTGGGTAATCCCTTAGTGACGTGCCAGCTGGCCAATGCCACGTGGCCTGGTTCCGTATATTTTGGGACTGGGGCGTGACATGGTTTTAGTGGTGGCCCATGCAGGTCAAGTTAATTGCTAGTGGTATGATTACATGCCCAGCAAGCCTGCTATAGGATAGGAATACTAGGTCTCATCCACTCTGACTTTATCCTCAAAATTTTTGCATCCTGCTTGGTTATTGTATTATTATTTTCTTCATACTTTTCTAATTATTCTATCTTCTTCAGAAATATGGACATACCCAGTGGACACGTGACAGATGGGGTTGATCAAGCAACAGACCCCTCGCTAGATGTCCAAAGGACCCCAACCACCCCGAGAGACCAGTCCCCGAGAAGGACACTGGTCTATCCGACGACCCCGTACCTTCACCAGAATCCTACCCAGGCATCTACGCCAGCCCAATAAGAAGGGCAAACTTCCCAGGCACAGACACTGCAGGCGGAGACACCTATGCCTCCACCTCCAGCCTTTCTAGCCCTGATGCCACAACTTGAAGGACAACCTCAAATATTCTAATTCCTCCAAGCCATGTTGCAGGCACAATGGCAACAGACTGAAACCCTGAGGCAGAGCTTGATGACGGCTCTGGAAAGGACAACTGCCCCGGCACCAGCACCTGTCCAACCAGCTGGCACTGTCCGAGGCTTTCGCCAGATGGGCCCGAGAACCTTTTCGGGCAGCGAAACACCAGAAGAGATCTCAGATTGGATCTCTAATACAAAAATGCTGCTAGAAGGTTCACAGCTTCAACCAAACTTATGGATGACCGCAGTGAGGGCCCAACTCTTAGGCAACGCCCATCACTGGTGGGATTCCATCGAATGCAGCGTCGGCAAGACCCAGACTTGGGAACAATTCTTGGAGTACTTCAATGCTAAGTACTTCCCAGCCACGGTCAGAAATGCCCTGTACTCCCAGTTCCTGCACCTGGAATAAGGGAATATGACTGTCGACGCCTACGATGCAGAGTTCAGTAGACTGAGTCGATTCGGTGCCATCCTGATACCGAATGAGCTGGAGAAGGCCATGAGGTTCCATTACGGCCTTACCTTCGAGCTCCAAAGGTATACTACGACGCAGTCAAGGATCTCCTACGAGGAGGTTCTTTCAGAAGCAAGGATACAAGAAGCCATTGGCCGAGGAGCAAGGTGCTCTAACCCAACCATACCGGCCAGAAACCAGCCCGGGACAGGAGGACCAATCCATCGTCCGGGAAATCAAACGCAGCAGAAGACGGGACCCTATCAGCACAAGGAGCTTTCGACTTGTCACCATTGTGGCAAGAAGGGACATTATGTCCGAGACTGCAGAAAGAAGCAGGGACTATGCCTGATATGTGGAGCAAGTCAACATATGGCCAGAGACTGCCCACAACGCAGAGAGGCAGCACCCCAGAATGGGCAAAAACCAGGAGCACCAGCCCAGAGGATGCTACCCTCAACTGGAGGTCAACATCCCTCAACATCTGGAGGATATCAGAGGGGAGCTCCCCTGGCCACACAGGAGACTCAATTCAACAAAGCCAGACAGCAGTCCGGAGGGCAAAGGCACGGACAGGCCTTTGCACTAGCTGTAGTTGCAGAGGAGCCGGAAGGTAAAACTATTACAGGTACCATTTTAGTTGCATCATTACCTGCAACCGCATTATTTGATTCTGGCACTACACTGTCTTTCATATCTAGTAGTTTCGTAGCCATGCACAAACTAGCCACTTCCCCACTGCCTAAGTACTGGAAGATTCTTACCGGAGGAGGCATCGTGCAGGTTACCAGCATTATTGAAACATGCTCGGTAATCGTTTGTAGTAAAGAGATGAGAGCGCAATTTTTGGTACTTCCAATGCCAAACTTCGACGTTGTCTTAGGCATGGACTGGTTAAGCCAGTACAATGCTATACTAGACTGCGGGAAGGGAAGCATCATATTTAGACCACCAGGTCACCTGGAGTTCGAATACATACGGGGCACCATCGAGCAAGGAGTAGGCCAGACACCTAGAGCTTATATGGTGATGGAAACAGCACCCCCAACAATCGTTGCAGAGTTCGAAGATATATTTTCGGAGGAATTGCCAAGCCTACCGCCTGACAGAGAAGTAGAGTTCACTATTGAGTTGATACCCGGAGCTGCGCCAGTATCCTCAAATGTGTATCGATTGGCGAAGAAGGAGCTAGACGAGCTGAAGCTACAGCTAGAAGAATTACAGATCAAGGGATTTGTTCATCCTAGTACATCACCCTGGGGAGCACCAGTATTGTTTGTACCAAAGAAGGATGAAACATACCGGATGTGTATTGATTACAGAGCCCTTAATGCTTTGACAATAAAAAACAAGTACCCCCTACCGCGGATTGACAATCTGTTCGACCAACTGACATGAGCGGTGGTATTCTCAAAGATAGATTTGAGATCAGGCTATCATCAGGTGAAAGTACGGAGAGAAGACATTCCAAAGACAGCATTCAGGACTCGTTATGGTCACTACGAGTTCCTGGTGATGCCTTTTGGACTGACAAATGCACCTGTCGTATTTATAAACCTGATGAACAGAGTCTTCCACCAGTATCTGGACCAGTTTGTGGTAGTCTTCATCGACGACATCTTGGTGTATTCGAAGAGCCATGAGGAGCATGAAGAACACTTGAGACTGGTGTTAGAGACGCTGAGACGTGAAAGTCTTTATGCTAAGCTGAGCAAGTGTGAGTTCTTCCTTGATCGTGTCACTTTTCTTGGACACGTTATCACAGGAAATGGCATCTCAGTGGACCCAGCAAAGATCTCATCTGTAGAGACATGGCCAACCCCTACCAACGTCTCAGAGGTGAGAAGTTTTCTAGGACTTGCCGGATATTACCGGAGGTTCGTAGAGAACTTTGCAAGGATCGCAGAGCCGATAACCCGTCTGACCCGCAAGGAGCAGGAGTTCATCTGGTCAGAGGAATGCCAGATAGCTTTCGATGAGTTAAAAAAGCGTCTGACTACTGCCCCCATCTTGACCATACCATCTGGATCCGGAGGATTCGTAATATATAACGATGCATCCGGAAAAGGATTAGGTTGTGTCTTAATGCAACATGGGAAAGTTGTAGCCTATGCCTCAAGACAACTGAGGACCTATGAGAAAAACTATCCCACTCACGACCTGGAGCTTGTCGCAGTCATCTTTGCCCTGAAGCTTTGGAGATATTATCTATACGGCAAACGAGTGGAGATATTCACTGACCACAAGAGCCTGAAGTACGTCTACACCCAGAAGGACTTGAACCTGAGACAAAGACGCTGGCTCGAAGTGATGACAGACTTCGAGATCGATCTGCAGTACCATCCCGGAAAGGCTAATGTGGTAGCTGATGCTCTAAGCAGAAGACCCAAGGCATTCTTCCTGAACACCCAACCAGATCTATTGAGAGATCTAGAACAATTGGGTATAAAGGTCATTATGCCAGAAGTTGACGGCCAATTGTCAAATTACCAGTTGCAATCAACATTGGTCGAAAGAATCAAGGCTGCACTGCCAACAGATGCAAGATTTCAGAGACTTCGACAAAGAACAAAGGCTGGAATCCAGACAGGATGTCACATACACGAAGATAGGACTTTAAGATGTGGAGAACATCTTTATGTTCCAAATAGAGCACTTCGTGAAGAGCTGATGTCAGAAGCTCACAGCTCAACATACTCTATCCATCCAGGTCCACAAAGATGTACAGAGATCTGAGGCAATACTATTGGTGGCACGGAATAAAGAGAGAGATAGCCCGCTTTGTGACAAAATGCCTGGTGTGTTAGCAAGTCAAGGCTGAACATCAAAGGTCTGCAGGTCTACTTCAACCCCTCCCAATACCTGAGTGAAAATAGGAACACATTACTATGGACTTCGTTACGGGATTCCCAAGAAGTTCCAGTAGTCATAATGCTGTATGGGTGATCGTAGATCGACTCACCAAGGCTGCTCATTTCTTACCATTCAGAGTTGGATAATCTACAGAAGTCTTGGCAGACATGTACATGAAGGAGATCGTACGTCTGAACGGAGTACCAGTCAGCATAGTGTCTGACAGGGATACGAGGTTTACATCTTACTTTTGGCAAAGTATGCAAGAGAGTCTTGGTACCCGCCTAAAGTTCAGCACCTCGTATCATCCGCAGACAGATGGCCAGTCCGAGCGCACCATTCAGACCCTGGAAGATATGCTGAGAGCATGTATGCTTGATTTCAGTAGATCATGGGAAGATCATTTGCATCTGGTAGAATTTTCCTACAACAATAGCTATCAAGCGAGCATTCAAATGGCTCCCTTTAAAGCATTGTATGGTAGAAAATGTTGTTCTCCAGTATGTTGGAGCGACGTAGGTGAAAGACAGATCCTAGGACCAGAATTGGTCGTTCGTACAGTGGAGAAAGTAAAGAAGATCCAGGGACACCTGCGAGCAGCGCATGACAGACAAAAGCACTGGGCAAACATACATCGACGACCTCTAGAATTCCAAGTCGAAGAGCATGTGTTTTTAAAGATCTCACCTACCCGAGGGACTATCAGATTTGGAGGAAGAGGAAAACTGAGTCCGAGGTACATCGGACCCTTCGATGTGTTGGAACGCATCAGAGAAGTTGCTTACAAGCTAGCCTTACCTCAGACATTGGAAGGAGTACATGACGTCTTCCATGTATCTCAGCTAAGAAGGTACATTCCAGATCCAAGTCATGTGCTGGACCACTCAGAAATCACTGTCGGCCCGAGTTTATCGTACCAGGAGGAGCCTGTAGAGATCCTAGACAGAAGCGAGAAGGTGTTACGAGGCCAGACTATCCCTCTAGTTCGTATTGCATGGAGACATCATGCACCAGATGAGTCAACCTGGGAACGAGAAAAGAATATTCGACAACGTTTACCCAATCTATTCCCAGACCAGGGTATGTCCTAATATTTCAAATCAATCTTTAGTTCTCATTATATGTCTGTTTTAATTTCGAGGACGAAATATTCTAAGGAGGGTAGATTGTAAACTCCCTCGACCAGATTTTAGTATTAAATAATAAATTAGGATTATTTTTAGCAAATTAGGATTTATTGCAGCTATTTAAATTTATTTTGCTTACATATCCTATTGATTGTGCACCTGTCCATCACATAAATATTTAGAGCATTACACTGACTGTTATCCCCAAACAAAGTTCACATATCTCTCCTAGACATGCCAGTCTACTATTCAGAACTTTGTGTAGCTCAGAAATACGCTGGCATAAGTCTTGTTTTAGTCGCACAAATATAGTTACAAACGTCCGTATTTATTTTTAATTAATTTTCAGACCTGTACCCTTGTCCTTTCCAATCAAAATTAGAGGCCAACATGCACCTATTTTGCCCAAACAAAAATATATTATTATTCTACTTTGAGTATACTACAATTATTATATTTACACCGTACTGAAATTCTGGCCCTACCTATTTTTAAATAATTAGAAAATACCGTGCGCATTAATTATTAATTAATTAATACGGTGACCCGCATCACCCAAAAATCAGGCCCAGCCCCTGTCCAGGCTCACCCCCACACCCTCAAGGCCCTCACACAGTATTCCCCCTCTGTTCTGTATATTTCAGCGCCCTCAGGAATAAGGTGTTTTTCTCAAACAATTACGTAATTTCCTAATTAATAGGACCTCTGTGCAAATTATAAAATTACAGGGTTTTATCTGCAAATTTCTAGTGTGAGGTGTCAACCTCCTATTGGAGGGTGAACCTACACCGTCCATTTAGAAGTGGGCCCCACACTATAAATATCAACAAATAAATATCTAAAATATCTAAAGATATTTTAGTTGCCAATTACCTAAATACCCTCCCCCTAACCCTAATTACTAAATTACCTAAGCCCTAAACCCTATTTAAACCCCTCCCCACCCGAACACCAACAGCACCCTCACCTCAACTCCGCCACCTCCGACCTCCCCGCCACCGCCTCGCCACTCCCTGATCTCCTCCCCGGCCGCCGCAGCGCCGCCCTAGCCGTTGCAGTCGCCGC
>JAYESA010000004.1:198880968-198926210 GCA_036927795.1 Iris macrosiphon | reverse complement strand
ACGTATTCGAGTCGGACTAGAGTCTGGTCGAATGCGTAGCGGGCATGTTACGTATTTTTAGTCCTACATATTTTGGGACTGGGGCGTTATAATAATTAGAGTATTAATTATTTGGTACGTATTCGAGATATTTCTATGGAGAGCACCGGACCAGATTTGTTGTGCTCGCAGCTTGGCTTGGAAGTCAAGTACACCTTGCTTGATTTTATTGTTCAGTATATATATATGCCTAGTTTTTATTTGCTAGTTGTGTTCACGCATCTTAGAGTAGTAGACTTACCTGGTATATTATGAAGGTACTTGGTATCTTCTGACCTGACACATGTGCAATACGATCACTGAGTCAATGAGTGCATGGACTAGCGTGTCGACTGATCATCGATACATCAGTTCACGTTTGGTGATGGTAGTTAGTGTTGGGATAGTTGTCTGTATTTATTGACATTGTTGCATTATGTCTGCACCGTGTATACGGTTCGGATACATTGGAAGGAGAGAATCTACTAGTGAGCGTATGTAATTTCTATTTTTTACTATGTATATGGTATGACTGGCATACCCCAAGTCCTTTTGGATGTGTGGTGGGATGACTGTTCTTCTATTTCTCCCCCCTCATGCACCACTAGAGATATCTTGAGTGCATATCACTTAGATGGTTATTTACCCAAATTATTGTTTACTGCTTTACTTTCATCCTTGTCAATTTTGTGTACTTGTTACGTCCCTCTGAGGACCTAGCATATTTTTCAGATCCAGATGAGCACTTGTACCCGACGAACAACGGAGTTGGAGATTTTGCAGACGAGGACTTTGAGGTGGAGCTACAGGAGTTTTCTTGAGCATTCATGGACGACAGTTGCTTAGTGCCTTGGGTGTCTTCATCTAGATAGCTGACGTCAAACCATTTCTTTATTGCTTAGTTGTATTCTTTCAGTATTCTTTTGTACTCAGTTTTTTTCTGGATTATTCTCCACTAAAGTTTATTTTGTATTTGATTCTGAGACTTATCTATTCATTCAGTTCTTACTCTATGATATTTTGTGGATGAGACTAGATTTTACCTGCCTAGAATAATGTGACTTAGATATATTTTACAGCGTACTACGACTGGTTAGGTCCATTAAATTAGGCTCCTATACTTGTTCGTACAGCTGGCATGTGTACGTATACCTAGTTCTACATATTTTGGGACTGGGGCATGACATATTTTTAGTGGTGGCCCATGTAAGTCGAGTTAGTCGTTTCGGTTATATAACTGTATCGAGTAGTCTTGTACTTAGGATTAGATTTTTAGGCCTCATCCATATTTGATTATAACCCACTTTCCTTCCAATCTGTTCTATTTAAATGTTTATATCCTGCTTGATTCATGTACTTTTCCCTTGCCTAAGAGTTGGAAGATTCTTACCGGGGGAGAAATAGTGCCCGTAACTAGTACCTGCAAGACTTGTTCAGTTATTGTTTTTGGATGAAAGATGAGAGATCAAATTTTGGTATTTCAAATGCCAAATTTTGATGTAGTTTTGGGAATGGATTGGCTTAGTCAATACCATTCAGTATTAGATTGCCATAAAGGTTGTGCTATCTTTAAGCCACCAGGATAGCCAGAGTTTGAGTTTATGAGAGGAACTATGGAGAAGTGAGTAGGCTAGTACGGTGGAGCTTGCATGACAATGGAAGTTGCGCCGCCACGGATTATTAAGGAGTTTGCAGATATCTTCCCAAACGAGTTGCCAGGTGTAAAACCCCTAATTCTAAAAATCGTATTAACCTTTTTAATTAATTATTTAATTGAATTATAGTAATTATGAGTTATTAGAGGAAATAGAATTTATTTTATTTTTATTTTAGGTGTTTGTGCATTTAGCGGATTTATGGAACAATTATAAATTTTTTCTAATTTATTACATGTAGGAGACCTTGTGGGCGACTGACAGATTTATTGTATGCACTAAAATAATTTTTAGAATTATATATATATATATATATATATATATATATATATATATATATATGGTTTATTAAATAGAAATTAGAAAAGAAAAAGAAGAATAAAGGAAATAGAATTTAGAAAGAATAAAGAAAGAAAAAAAAGAAAAAAAATGGATATAAAACCTAATGAATACCCTACCCGCCCTAACCAACCTTAGCCCTACCCGCTTGCACCCACACCCGCTTTTAATCAGCAACAGCAGCTGTAGCCAAACCGAGCGCTGTGTTCCCCACGCGCGAGAACCCGCGGCCCACGTAGCATATTTTCACCCGACCCTCCCCCGGCTCTATACTTATATATATGTAACATATAAAATCCTAACCCTAAATTCTTCATCCCTCTCCACAACCCCTCGACCAGAGCGCCGACACCTAGCCTGACCGCCGCCCAGCCTCGACAACGCACCGCCGTTCAGCGCCGCATCGCCGTTCGAGCAACCCCACGACAACTGAACTGAAATGCAGCATACATGTGTTCACGTGCCATTTTCTGTCTCCTCGCTCATCCAAACTCGACCCCGTCTTCACCGGTACGTTCACGACTTACCCCCTTCAATATCTGTGTGTTAATTGACCTCGAATAGCGCGTAAACCTAGGCAAAAACAGCGACCAAGTTGGCATAAAACGACAACTTTTGGATATCGCAGAAAACTGTGGTAACTACATATGTTCACGAATTCGTATCTCCCACCACAGAGATCCGAATTGAGCTTTTCTTTTTGGTATGCAAAGACCACTTAACCTAGTTTAATTCCTATCAAATATAATAAATTATTAATTGCTGTGTGTAGAATTAAATTAAATGGAAAACCCCGAAAACATACTTTTTTCAAAATTCCAGAAATTGTGACACGGAGCGCGCCCTGTCAAACGGGTCCGCCCCATCGTGTACCAAGTATACCAAAAGGTGCGCACAGTATACCCGGACGTGTGGATTTTTGAAGAAACTAATTTGGTCGCGTGTTCGCGTCGGAATCAGCCCGTATTCGCGAAAAATTCCCTGTGTGGCAACTTTTGCAAAAGTCCTGCGCATTTAGTGCACGTTCGTCAGATTGTGACGAAACTTGTGACACTGGACTCGTGGCATCGCGCTGGTCCTGTGACCTAAATTTTCACGCAATTCTGAGACAGTTGACCAAGTTGCCAAATGACGGGCCCCACGGTTGACTTTTTGGGCGAAATTGTGTTCGGCTCATCGGAATCCACATTTGGATATAACGTTGAGTTCGTACTGACATTTATAGTTTGTTTGACCTATAATTTATCCTATTTAGAGACTGTTACCTTTGGCACGCTTTTCGGTGCAAAGTGGGCCACACGTGGACCCCACTTTGACCCAAAATTACAGTTTTGTCCCTGTGTCCAAATTGGACTAAAGGGTAGTGATTTCTAGCTATCTCGCTGATTCCAGAAATATTGGTGATGTCTATTTCAGCATCCGGAGACGTTTGTTCGGAGCCATTAGTTTCTGATTTCGTGTCCTTGATATTTGGACGCTTTCACTTTACAGATTTCTTTCTAGGCAAGTATACATTGCTATTATACTGTATTTACATTCCATATATTGCATGTATGTCTTATTTCTGTTTATTTTAGTCATTTATTTTAACTGTTATAGAAACTGCGTGTCCAAGGAAACTTGGGTGCAACGACGGTGTCGTCGTGTTCTGTTTTTATTTATGTATATGCATTGGACCTACTTTATGAGACCACCCCATTATCATGAGGCATTTTATGTTTCATTGGCCATGAAACTATTCTTACACGAGTGTTAGTCACATGTAGGACACGGACTTGCGTACTCGGCTGACCACTGGTACGTATAGGTCGTGCGACTTATAGGGATAACTGCCGATAGAAACTTTGCATGCTAGTAGATCTGGCAGTTATTTAGAGATCTCATCGTGTCATGGATATGACATGCTTAGAGCATGGGGTGGAGAGATGAACAAGTAAGGCATTTGGGTTCCTTTGCACTTCCCTTTTTATGTAACCCGTACGCTCCGCCAGAGATACGCGGTCGTGATGATCCCTATACTACTTGGCGGCCTCTGCCGTTCAAAAGATGACATGCTTTGTAGGCCCCTGATTCTCCGAGAGAATCATGACAATCCCATTTTATGACCAGATAGTCCACTTGTTAGAAAGTTGTTCTCAAACTGCATTCACTTAAATGGTTAGGCGACCCCCATTGGATGTTTACTTTTCAGTACTTATTGGCATGTTATTATGTATCTTGTTACGTCCCTCTGAGGACCTGGTCCCTTTCCAGATATAGACGAGCAGGAGTATCCACAGGAGTATGGACCTAGACCTGACGCTACTTATCAGACTGAGGAGGTCTTACCTTCGGATTATATGTGATTCATTATAGCTGTTTGGAGACTCTAGTTGCTATTCTTTTAGAGACATTTACTCTTATACTAGAGTTTATTCTCTACTCTCTTTAGTAGTTTTGGTATAGTCGATTTACAGTGGATTTGTTTCCATCCAACTATCATACTTTGATACTCATCTTTGATATTCAGTTATTTATTTTAATTTATCTATTTATTTATTCTGTGGATGAGATATAGATTGCGTGTGACTTGTTGTGACAGTATATTACCACTGGTGGATTGGATATTCATGTACAGCGTACGTGTGTATATGGTTTCCATATATTGGAGTTCATATACATACGGCTGGCGTGTTACTTATTCCTAGTCCTACGTATTTTGGGAATGGGGCGTGACATATTTTTAGTAGTGGCCCATGCAGTTCGAGAATATATTGTCTCGGTTATGTAACTGTACCGAACAAGCCTGCATATAGGAATAGAGTATAGGATCTCATCCACGCTTGACTGAAACTCATCCTTCCTATTTACATGCTTGCATCTTGTTTGATTCCTGTACTTCTTCTAATCGTTTCGTACATCACCTGCAAAGAGATGGATATGCAAAATGGATGTACTGCCGCCGATGGCGACACACCTTCAGGAGTCAATGGTCAGACTCAAGGAGGAACCTCGACGATTCCTAGACTTTCGGGGCCAGATGGACAGACTCAAAATCCAATTTCATCTGATCTTCCCGCTTCACCTAATGGAAACCTTACAGTTTTTCCAGCACCGCAAGATGGCCAGACGTAATTGTTCCAATTCTTCCAGATGATGATGCAGGAATAGAGGCAGCAGGCAGCCGAGCAGAGGCAAGAATTTCTGGCAGCACTTGAGAGGATGGCTGCACAGGCTACTGTACCAGCTCAAGCACTAGCTCTAGTACCTCGAGCTAGAGTTGGTTCAATAAAGGACTTTATTCAGATGGGTCCAAAGTTGTACAAAGGCATTGAGAGCCTAGAGGAGACTACCAACTGGATCACCCACACGCAGAAGCTATTAGAAGCATCGTAGTTACCTACAGAGCTATGGATGACAGGTGTAAGGACGCTTGTAGATGGTAATGCTCATCACTGGTGGGAATCATTGGAGTGCAGTTGGGTACATACCAGACTTGGGAGCAATTCTTGGAGTGCTTTGAGAGGAAGTACTTTCCGGACACCGTCAGAGATGCATTCTACGATCAGTTTCTTCACTTGGAGCAGGGGAACAAAACAGTTGATGAGTATGATGCCGAGTTTAGTCGACTCAGTAAATATGGCGCTGCCCTAATACCGAATGACTTGGCTAAAGCTAAGAGGTTTTATCGCGAACTGACTCAGGAGCTCCAACATTACACTAGCTCACAGCCCCGGATCTCTTATGCCGAGTTACTGACAGAAGCCAGATTACAAGAAACCATCAGCAGAGGAAAAGGAGGTCAGCTGATGACACAACAAGGACCAGCAAGGACACAGCAGGGAGGACCTATCAGACGTCCTTTGGCACAGCAACAGCAGTACCAGCACAGAGCAGGACCGTACCAGATCCCAGAGAAGCCCCACTGCAATTATTGTGAAAATGTGGGCATATTATGAGAGACTTTCGAACTTGCTTAGGACAGTGTATGAGATGTGGTTCCGGACAGCATATTATGAAAGACTGTCCTATGTAACAGGCATTGACACTTCCACCGTCAGTTCAGAGACTAGCGCTTCCAACACCGAAGCCAGCTCAGCAGATGACTGGACCGGAAGCACCTCGACCCCCAGCAGCAGAAGGATTTCCGAGAGGACCACCGCTACCTACTCAGGAGGATCAGTACATGAGGGCCAATCATGGACAGCCACAGAGGAACGAACGAGCTTTTGCATTGGAAGTGGATGACATGGATCAGGAGGTAGATGTCATAGCAGGTATTATTCTTGCTTTTACTTTTTCTGCTGTAACATTATTTGATACGGGAGCTACCCACTCATTTATATCATCTAGCTTTATTGCCAAACACAATATTGCCTCTACACCTTTATTTAGTTGTGTTAGAATTCTTACCGGAGGAGGAGTTGTACCTGTTAGTCGGACTTGTAGATCGTGTCCTATAGTGATACGTGGCAGAGAGATGAACGCTCGACTCTTAGTCCTTCCTATGCCAACCTTTGATATTGTGCTTGGAATGGACTGGCTAAGCAAGTACCATGCTTTCTTCGATTGCTTTGGAGGAAGCATTCTTTTTATGGTACCCGGCCAGCCTGAATTGGAGTTTGCACGAAGATCCATAGAAATCCTTGATGGTATGCAGCTCACAATAGACGACGTTGCTTATCACCCCATTATTTCAGAATTTTAAGACATCTTTCCAGAGGAATTGCCAGGACTACCCCCAGACAGAGACGTAGAGTTTTCAATTGAATTAGTATCGGGAGCAGCACCTATAGCATCACATGTTTACAGATTGGCGGAGAAGGAGATGGATGAGCTGAAGGCACAGTTGAAAGAACTAGAGGAGAAATGTTTCATCCGACCAAGTGCATCACCCTGGGGAGCACCAGTGTTGTTTGTACCAAAGAATGATGGGTCAATGCGTATGTCCATTGACTACAGAGCCTTGAATGCAGTGACTGTGAAGAATAAATACCCCTTGCCACGCATTGATGACTTTTTGATCAACTCAGTGGAGCCAAGGTGTTCTTGGAGATAGACTTGAGATTGGGATAGCACCAGGTGAAGGTACGGAAGCAGGACATTCTGAAGACCGCATTCAGGACAAGGATAGACACTACGAGTTTCTGGTCATGCCATTTGGATTGACCAATGCTCCAACTATCTTTATGGACTTAATGAATCGAGTCTTCCACCAATATTTGGACTAGTTCGTGATCGTCTTCATAGATGATATACTTGTCTATTTGAAGAGCCACGAGGAGCACGAGAAGCACCTGCGGATTGTTCTAGAGGGCTTGAGGAGAGAGCAGTTATATACAAAGCTCAGTAAATGTGAGTTCTTCTTGGACAAAGTTTTATTTCTTGGGCATGTCGTTACGGGAGAAGGTATTTCTGTTGATCCAGAGAAGATCTCGGCAGTCGAGACATGGCATGTTCCTAAATCAACAGCGGAGGTGAGAAGTTTCCTTGGACTTGCGAGATATTACCGACGGTTCGTGGAGAACTTCTCAAGGATAGCAGCACCTATGACTCGTTTGACTTGCAAGGATCAAGAATTCTTATGGACTAACGAGTGTCAAGCCACTTTTGAAGAGTTGAAGAAGCGACTGACTACAACACATGTATTGACTATTCCATCAGGATCAGGAGGTTATGTGATCTACAGTGACGCATCGGGGAAAGACTTGGGATGCGTATTGATGCAGCATGGCAAGGTGATTGCATATGCATCTAGGCAGTTACGAGTGCATGAGAAAAATTATCCAACTCTTGACTTGGAACTTGACGCCGTTGTATTTGCTCTGAAGCTATGGAGACATTACTTATATGGGGAACGAGTGGAGATCTATACAGACCACAAAAGCCTCAAGTACGTCTTCACATAGAAGGAGTTAAATATGAGGCAACATCGATGGCTCGAGTTGATGAAATATTTCGAGATAGAGCTACATTATCACCTAGGCAAGGCTAACATTGTAGCAGACGCGTTAAGCCAGAAACCAGCAGCTTACTTCTTAACAACACAGAGGGAATTATTGGAGGATTTGCAAGAGCTTGGCATTGAAGTGATATTACCCGGAGCAGATGGGACACTAGCCAACTTGCAAGTACAATCATCACTAGTAGAGAGGATCAAGGCAGCTTTGCCTACATACGCCAGATTCAGGAGACTAAAGGAAAGGACAGAGGCCGAAGAGCAGACAAGATTGCACATTCATGAGGATGGGACATTACGATGTGGTGATCTTCTTTATGTTCCAAATGGAGAGATTCTACAGGAGCTGATGACAGAAGCTCATAGTTCGATATATTCTATTCATCCTGGAGGCACCAAGATGTATCGTGACTTACGACAACACTTTTGGTGGCATGGAATGAAAAGAGAGATAGCTCGCTTTGTAGCTAAATGTCTGGTATGTCAACAAGTAAAGACGGAGCACCAGAGGACTGCAGGATTATTGCAACCACTTCCGATTCCAGAGTGGAAGTGGGAGCACATCACTATGGACTTCATCACGAGATTTCCCAAGAGTCCAAGTGGGAGAGATGCAGTATGGGTAATAGTAGATAGACTCACCAAGTTAGCACATTTATTACTTTTTAGAGTTGGCCAGTCTACAGAAGCTTTGGCTGACTTGTATATGAGGCAGATCGTGAGATTGTATGGCATACCAGTCAGCATTGTATCAGACAGGGATTCGTATTTTATATCATACTTTTGGAGGAGCATGCAAGAGAGTCTTGGAACTCGTTTGAAGTTCAGTACATCTTATCACCCACAGACAGATGGGCAGTCAGAGCGTACTATTCAGACATTGGAGGATATGTTGAGGGCTTGTATGTTAGACTTTGGAGGATCATAGGAGGACCACCTACATCTTGTGGAGTTTTCTTACAACAATAGCTATCAAGCGAGTATTCAGATGGCTCCGTTTGAAGCATTGTATGGAAGAAAGTGTAGGTCTCCTGTGTGTTGGAGTGACATGGGAGAACGTCAGATTCTGGGACCAGAGTTAGTGGTCAACACCGTTGAGACAGTTAAGAAGATACAAGGACACTTGCGAGCAACGCAAGACAGGCAGAAGCAGTGGACAGACCTTCATCGTCGTCCCTTGTAGTTCAAAGAGGGCGATCATATCTTCTTGAGGATATCACCTACCAGAGGCATCATTCGATTCGGAGGGCATGGCAAGTTGAGTCCAAGGTATATTGGACCATTTGACGTGCTAGAGAGAGTAGGAGAAGTGGCATATCGACTTGCGCTACCACCTTCACTTGAGGGAGTACATGATATATTCCATGTGTCGCAGCTCAGGCGATATGTGGCACACAGTAGTCATGTTCTCGACCATTCGAAGATCACCATTGGGCCGAGCTTGTCATACCAAGAGCAACCCGTGGAAATCCTTGATCGTCGAGAAAAAGTGTTGAGGAACCCGTCTATTCCCTTGGTTCGCGTGGCATGGAAACATGGCGCTCCAGGAGAATCTACTTGGGAGCACGAGGACGACATGTGCAAACATTTTCCGAACCTATTCGTAGACCAAGGTATAAAATTACTTTGTTAATTTATATCTTATACCATCCTTGACTTTCTATGGTGGCTTAGTTTTAATTTCGAGGACAAAATTTTTAAAAGTTGGTAGAATGTAAAATCCCTAATTTTAAAAACCGTATTAAACTTTTTAATTAATTATTTAATTAAATTATAGTAATTATGAGTTATTAGAGAAAATAGAATTTATTTAATTTTTATTTTAGGTGTTTGTGCATTTAGGAGATTTATTGAGGAATTATAAATTTTTCCTAATTTATTACATGTAGGAGACCATGTGGGCGACTGACAGATTTATTGTATGCACTAAAATAATTTTTAGAATTTTATATGTATATATAAATATATATATATATGGTTTATTAAATATAAGTTAGAAAAGAAAAAGAAAGAGAAGAATAAAGGAAATAGAATTTAGAAAGAATAAAGAAAGAAAAAGAAAAAAGAAAAAAAATAGATATAAAACCTAATGAATACCCTACCCGCCCTAACCAACCTTAGCCCTACCCGCTTGCACCCGCACCCGCTTTTAATCAGCAATAGCAGCTGTAGCCAAACCGAGCGTTGTGTTCCCCACGCGCGAGAACCAGCGGCCCGCATAGCATATTTTCACCCGACCCCCCCCCGGCTCTATACTTATATATATGTAATATATAAAACCTTAACCCTAAATTCTTTATCCCTCTCCACAACCCCTCGACCAGAGCGCCGACACTTAGCCTGACCGCCGCCCAGCCTCGACAGCGCACCGCCGTTCAGCGCCGCGTCGCCGTTCGAGCAACCCCACGATAACAGAACTGAACTGCAGCGTACCTGTGTTCACGTGTCGTTTCCCGTCTCCTCGCTCAACCAAACTCGATCCCGTCTTCATCGGTATGTTTACGACTTAACGCCCTTCAATATATGTATTTTAGTTGACCTTGAACAGCGCGTAAACCTAGGCAAAAATAGCGACCAGTTGGCGTAAAACGACAACTTTTGGGTATCGCATAAAACTGCTGTAATTAAATATGTTCACGGATTCGTATCTCCCACCACAGAGATCCGAATTTGGTTTTTCTTTTTGGTATGCGAATACCACTTAACCTTATTTAATTCCTGTCAAATACAATAAATTATTAATTGCTGTGTGTAGAATTAAATTAAATGGAAAACCTCAAAAACATTTTTTTTTCCCAAATTCCAAAAATTATGATACGGAGCGCGCCCCGTCGTGTACCAAGTATACCAAAAGGTGCGCACAGTATACCTGGACGTGTGAGTTTTCGTGGAAACTGATTTGGACGCATGTGCGCGTCGAAATCAGCCCGTATCCACAGAAAATCTCCGGTGTCGCAACTTTTGTAAAAGCCCTGCGCATTTATTGCATGCTCATCAGATTACGAAGAAACTTGCGCCATTGGACTCGTGGTATCGCACTGGTCCTATGACCCAATTTTCATGCAATTCTGAGACAGTTGACCAAGTCGCCAATTGGCGGGCCCCACGGTTGACTTTTTGGGCAAAATTGTGTTCGGCTCATCGGAATCCACATTTGGACATACCGTTGAGTTCATACTGACATTTAGAGTTTGTTTGACCTATAATTTATCACATTTAGAGACTGTTACTCTTGGTACGCTTTTCGGTGCAAAGTGGGCCATACGTGGACCCCACTTTGACCCGAAATTACCGTTTTTCCCCTGTGTCCAAATTGGACGAAAGGGTAGTGATTTCTAGCTACCTCGCTGATTTCGGAAATGTTGGTGATGCCTATTTCAACATCCGTAGACGTTTGTTTGGAGCCATTAGTTTCTGATTCCGTGTCCTTGATATTTGGACGCTTTCATTTTACAGATTTCTTGCCAGGCAAGTATACCTTGTCATTGTACTATATTTATATTCCATATATTGCATGCATGTCTTATTTATATTTTTTAGTTCATTTATTTTAACTGTTATATAAACTGCGCGTCCAAGGAAACTTGGGTGCAACGACGGTGTCGTCGTGTTCTGTTTTTTATTTATGTATATGCATTGGACCTACTTTATGAGACCACCCCATTATCATGAGGTATTTTATGTTTCATTGCCCATGACACTATTCTTACAAGAGTGTGAGTCACATGTAGGACACGGACTTGCGTACTCGGCTGGCCACTGGTACGTATAGGTCGTGCGACGGATAGGGATAACTGCCAATAAAAACTTTGTATGCTAGTAGACCTGGCAGTTATTTAGAGGTTTTATCGTGTCATGGATATGACATGCTTAGAGCATGGGGTGGGGAGAACAACAAGTAAGGCATTTGGGTTCCTTTGTACTTTCCTTTTTATGTACCCCGTACGCTCCGCCGGAGATACGCGGTCGTGATGACCCCTATACTACTTGGCGGCCTCTGCCGTTCAAAAGACGACATGCTTTATAGGCCCCTGATTCTCCGAGAGAATCATGCCAATCCTATTTTATGGCCAGATAGCCCACTTGTTAGAAAGTTGTTCTCAAACTGCATTCACTTAGACGGTTAGGCGACCCCCATTGAATGTTTACTTTTCAGTACTTATTGGCATGTTATTATGTACCTTGTTACGTCCCTCTGAGGACCTGGTTCCTTTCCAGATATAGACGAGCAGGAGTATCCACAGGAGTATGGACCTGGACCTGACGCTTCTTATCCGACTGAGGAGGTCTTACCTTCGGATTATATGTGATTCATTACAGCTGTTTGGAGATTCTAGTTGCTATTCTTTTAGAGACATTTATTCTTATACTAGAGTTTATTCTCTACTCTTTTTAGTAGTTTTGGTATAGTCGATTTGTAGTGGATTTGTTTCAATCCAACTATCATACTTTGATACTCATCTTTGATATTCAGTTATTTATTTTCATTTATCTATTTATTTGTGCTGTGGATGAGATAAAGATTGTGTGTGACTTATTATGACAGTATATTACCACTGGTGGATTGGATATTCATGTACAGCGTACGTGTGTATATGGTTTCCATATATTGGAGTTCGTATACATACGGCTGGCGTGTTACATACACTACCAGAATAAGCGGTATTAGCGACGTATTTTAGCGACGTCTAGTTAAAACGTCGCTAAATCAGCGACTCTGTAAAACGCGTCGCTAGACGTCGCTAAATGGCGACATTTAGCGACGTTTAGCGACTTTTATTAAGATTTTAAAAGTATAGTCGCTATAAGTTCAATTAAGGTCGCTAAACGTCGCTAATATATCTGATTTAGCGACGTTTAGCGTCGTACTTAGCGACGTTTATATCAAAAAAATTTAGCAACGTATTTAGCGACTTCATTTGCGTCGCTAATTTTAATTTTAGCGACGTAATTATGTGACGTCGCTAAACGTCGCTAATTTTTGTTTAATTAGGGCTCGGTTTTCTTTTCTCCGTCTGTCGAAAATTTCGAAACCTTTCGAATTCCCCCGCCCCCCCCCTCTCCGGCGACCGGATTTCCACGGCTGCGTCTACTCCGGCTTCCCCCTCCTCCTCCTCGAGCTCTAGGTTATCTCTCTCTCTCTCTCTCTCTCTCTCTCTCTCTCATGTGACACTGACACAAGACACTTGACAGACACGACACACGCACACAGACACGACACACGCACACAGACACACACGACACACACACACACAGACGCAGACACACACACACGACACACATAGACGACACACACACAAACACGACACACACACGACACACAGACGCAGGGGTTAGGTTTAGGGTTGGGGTTAGGGTTAGGGTTAGGGATAGGGTTAGGTTTTTTGACCTGGGGTTAGGATTAGGGTTAGGGTTTGCTTTGCTTGTAAGTGTTTTTTTAGGTTACTTTTTGTTGTTGATTTTTAAGGGGCTTTAGGATTTTGGGCTTCTCAATGGATGTGTATCATAATTTTCTAGTTATACACTTTAAGTGTTTGTTTAAATGCTAGTGTTTGTGTTATATTGGAGGCTATGATATATGTATTTTTGTAGATGTCATATATATATATATATATATATATATATATATGTGTGTGTGTGTGTGTGTGTGTGAGTGTGTGTATTTTCGTGGTTGTGTGTGTGTGTCCCTTAACTAATGAGGTGCCTGTGTGACTAATGGTGTGTATGTGGCAGTGGGGGAATAAGTGGTGTGTTGGTTAGCTTATAGAAGCTGTGATAGCAGTGTAGAGTGATATGCACATATCAGTACACATCATTTGGTGCTTACACAACAGGGTTGGGCAGCACTGTGCTGTGGTCGGGCTATGAAGTATCAGTAACAGCTGCAACTTATGTTGCACTGCTAGAGAGAGAGCAACACCGCAAGAGATAGGGGAAGTATTGGTAGTTGGTACTGCTGTTGTATCTGTGTGAGGGAGCCAATTGGTGCTCGAGTTGTACTAAGGGGAGGAGAGTCACTGCTCAATAGCAGTGACTTAAGTGTTGTAAGGATGATGAGATACTTGTGCCTGTGGGTGTGTGAGTGTATGAGGGTGTGTATCTTGATAGCAATCTGATAATTAGAAGGGCAGAAGTTCAGTGATGAAATTTTAACAAAAATGTTAGCAGTGGCAGTAGTAAATGACAAGTGAGAAAGTTTGAGGGTGTGTATCTTGATAGCATGTATGTGGTGGTAATATTGAACTATGAAGTGACTAAAGGGGGGGGGGGCCTGGATGATGCGATGTTCAGTTGAAAGTTAAGTAATTAGTGTAAGTTGGGTAATGCAGTGTCAGTGGGTGTATTGGTTAGTGTCACCCCCACATTTTTAGATGAGGATAATTTTGTCATTTTGTATAGTTATTTTATTTTTAGTGATTTAATATTAATTGGTGTGCTATTTAATTAAATTATGCTTCCGTTCCAATAGCTAATTCTTTGTTTTCATCTATCTTACTTTAGAATGATACATAAAGCTTTATAATCTACTTTAGAATGATCTATACTGCTACATAGTCAATTTGCTAATTCTTTGTTTTCATCTATCTTACCAGATGGCACCCAAGAGAGCGACACCTCCTACTGTTAAGGAGGAAGTTATGCCTCCTACTGTTAAGGAGGAAGTGATGCCGACTACTGTTAAGGAGGAAGAGATACCACCTGCGGGGAGTTCCAGTCACCCAGCACCTATCGCGGCGGTATCTCAGACGGGGAGTTCCAGCCACCCAGCACCTATCGCGGCGGTATCTCAGACGGGGAGTTCCAGTCACCCAGCACCCATAGCGGAGCTTGATAACATTAACGCTGCTTATGCGCAGTATTTGAGGGACTGGTATCTGCCCCATTTTGGAAATTCTCGAGATTGATACTATAATGTTTCATATACTTATATATTATGCATTTTGTGTTACTGTGATACTCTGATACTTATATATTATGTGATGCTGTTTATGTCCATTTTGTGTGAGTGTGATGCTGTTTATGCCCTTTTTGTGTTACTGTGATGCTGTTTATGCCTGTGACTGTAAAACTTTTATTGTCTGTCTATAATATTTGTGTGTATTAATTGTATGACTGTGATACTTTTATTCATATTCAATATTGTTAATCCGGTGTTGAGTGTTCCACCGAAGGGGTCGACGAACCCATAGAATTCAACGGAGGGTTGCTCCGGGTATATTTTAAATTAGAAATTTATAAATTGCAGGAATAATAGTTTGGAAAAATTCAGGTTTTTTTTTTAATTTTTTTGTAACTTTAGCGACGTATTTAGCGACGTTTAGCGACGTATGGCGACGTTACTATAAGTCGCTAAAAAAGTCGCTAATTAGCGACGTCTAATTAGCCGTCGCTAAAGACGTCGCTAAACGTCGCTAAATATGTCGCTGTGCGTCGCAAATTGCTGACATGGCAGTACTGCCAGGTCATTAAATACGTCGCTATTACGTCGCTATATAAGTCGCTAATTAGCGACGTTTAGCGACTTTAGTAAACGTCGCTATTTAGTGACTCGGAGTCGCTAAACGTCGCTAAATTTAGCGACACAATAAAGTCGCTAAAATACGTCGGCATAGCGACGTTTAGCGACGTTTTTCCTTTCGGCGACTTGGTTTTTCCCGACTGCATGAAAACGTCGCTAAATACGTCGCTAAAATTTTTTAGCGACGTTTTTATGTTATTTAGCGACGTTTTTGGGCGTCGCTATTTTGACTTATTCTGGTAGTGATATTCCTAATCCTACGTATTTTGGGACTGGGACGTGACACCAGGTCTGCCACCGGACAGAGAAGTCGAGTTCACTATTGAGTTAGTGTCGGAAGCAGCGCCGATATCTTCTAATGTGTATCAGCTAGAAAAGAAGGAGCTAGATGAGTTGAAGGTGCAGTTGCAAGTATTACAGGACAAGGGATTCATTAGGCCAAGTACATCACCTTGAGGAGTCCCAGTTTTGTTTGTGCCAAAGAAAGATGGAACAATTCGCATGTGCATCGACTATAGAGCCCATAATGTAGTGATCATCAAGAATAAATATCCTCTGCCGCGGATTGACGACTTGTTCAACCAACTAACAAGAGCATGGGTATTTTCTAAGATTGATTTGAGATCGGGATACCATCAAGTGAAAGTGAGACGAGGATATTCAGAAGACGGCTTTCAGGACTCGCTATGGTCACTACGAGTTCTTGGTAATGCCCTTTTGATTGACAAATGAGCCTGCTGTGTTTATGAACTTAATGAACCGAGTATTTCATAAGTACTTGGACCAGTTTGTGGTCATATTCATCGACGACATTTTGGTGTACTCAAAGGGCCATGAGGAGCACGAGGAAAATTTGAGGAAGGTGCTAGAAACATTGAGGCAGCTGAAGTTATATGCTAAGCTGAGCAAGTGCGAGTTTCTCATAGATTATGTCTTTTTTCTTGGGCATGTTATCTCGGGAGAAGGCATATTAGTGGATCCAGCCAAGATATCAGCAGTAGAGACATGGCCAACCCCAATCGATGTCTCAGAGGTACAAAGTTTTCTAGGACTTGCCGGATATTTCGGAGGTTCGTGGAGAATTTTGCGAGGATTGTAGAGCCTATGACAAGGTTGACCAGCAAAGACCAGGAGTTTGTTTGGACAGAGGAGTATCAGATAGCGTTTGTTGAGTTGAAGAAGCGCCTGACTACAGCGCCGATCTTGACCATACCTACTGGACCTGGAGGACTTGTTATTTATAGCAATGCTTTCAGAAAAGGATTAGGTTGCGCCTTGATGCAGTACGGTAATGTGGTAGCATATGGTTTTCGGCAGTTGAGGATACATGGGAAGAACTACCAAACTCATGATTTGGAGCTTGCATTAGTCACTTTTGCTTTGAAGCTTTGGAGGCACTATTTATACGGAGAGATCGTGGAGATTTATACATATCATAAAAGCTTAAAGTATGTCCATACTCAGAAGGATCTGAACCAGAGACAGAGACGATGGTTCGAGTTGATAGCAAATTTTGACATTGAGTAGCAGTACCATCCGAGAAAGACTAATGCAGTAGCGGATGCGTTGGGTAGGAGTACTTCTTGACAACGCATAAGGAATTGTTATATAATTTGGAGAAGCAGGGCATAGAGGTGGTTATGCCAGGAGAAGTCATAAAGTTGATGAACCTTCAAGTGCAATCATCATTGGTGGAGCGTATAAAGGTAGTTCTGTCGACCGATGCGAGATTTCAGCAACTTTAATAGAGGACCGAGACTGGACTGCAGACTGGACTAAGGAAACATGAAGATGAAACTTTGAGGAGTGGGGATCGCCTCTATGTACCTAATGGAGAGCTTAGGAAGGAACTAAAGACGGAGGCTCACAGTTAAGCATACTCTATTCATTCGAGAGGTACGAAGATGTACCGATACTTGAGGCAGCATTATTGGTGGCACGGGATAAAGCGAGAGATAGCACAGTTTGTGACGAAGTACTTGGTGTGTCAGCAAGCTAAGACTGAACATCAGAGATCAGCATGACTACTCCAACCGCTTCCAATCCTGGAGTAAAAATAGGAGCATATCACCATGGACTTCGTTACAAGTTTTTTAACGAGTCCAGCTGGCCGAGATACAGTTTGGGTGATTGTGGACAGATTGACTAAGGTGGCACACTTATTACTCTTTAGAGTTGGGCAGTCTACAGAAATTCTAGCAGAGATGTACATGAAGGTGATCGTACGCCTAAATGGGGTACCAGTCAGCATAGTTTTTGGCAGAGATTCGAGGTTCACATCCCACTTTTGGAGGAGCATACAGGAGAGCCTAGGAACTAGATTGAAGTTTAGCACTTCCTATCACCCGCAGACAAACGGCCAGTCAGAGCACACCATTCAGACGTTGGAGGACATGTTGAGAGCATGCATGCTTGACTTTGGAGGATCTTGGGAGGATCACTTACACTTGGTGGAGTTTTCTTACAATAATAGCTACCAAGCAATCATTCAGATGGTTCCTTTTGAAGCACTATACGGAAGTAAGTGTCGATCGCCAATATGTTAGAGTGATGTAGGCGAGAGACAAATACTTGGATCGGAGTTGGTGACTCGCATAGTGGAGAAGGTCAAGCAGATTTAAGGAAACCTTCGGGCAGCAGGATAGACAGAAGCAATGGACAGATACTCACCTTCGACCCCTAGAGTTCAAGTCGGAAGATCATGTGTTCTTAAGGATCTACCATACTAGAGGAACCATCAGATTTTGAGGTAGAGGGAAGCTTAGTCCGAGGTACATCGATCCGTTCGACGCGTTGGAGCATGTTGGCGAGGTTGCTTACAGACTAGCATTGCCGCAGACCTTGGAGGGTGTCCACGATGTGTTCCATATCTCACAATTGAGAAGGTATGTGGCGGATCCTAGCCATGTATTGGATCATTCAGAGATCATCGTGGGACCGATTTTATCTTATGAGGAGCAGCCGGTTCAGATTCTCGACCGTAGGAAGAAGGTGCTAAAGGGGAAGACCATTCGATTAGTTCATGCTGCTTGAAAGCATCATTCACAGGACAAATCGACTTTGGAGCGGGAGGATTTGATCTTAGAGCGTTTTCCTCACTTATGCGAGTCTTCATGTATGAATTTACATACTGCATTCTTTTTTTTCTAGAGCGTGCCATATTCTTAATTTCGAGAAAAAAAAATTATAAGGTGGGTAGGTTGTAAAATCCCTCACCCAAAAATAGGTATTTTGTGTGTATTCTATATTTATTGTGTTTATTTAGATTATTTTAAAATTAATTTAAATCCAATGGTTGCTTTAGGATACTTTACCGTAGTTTGGAAATTAATGACATGGGACGACCCCAAAATCTATATCACCATTTATAGGAAGTAGCCTACACTGGAGACACTATCAGTAGGATCTTTGCGTGACACAAAATTTGATCATTTAGTATTAGTATCGCACTAGTGTAACAACCGCAGTTTCTTGTGAGTAATATTTAGATATTTTTATATAAATAATTTGTTTGTGATTATTTTCGAATCCAACATTCTTCAATAAGCAACCCATAATTCCTCCATGCCAATTTAGGATACTTTCCTCTTTTTGTAGGATTTATTTATGTATTTAGTTATTATTATCTTATTCCATAGAATCCCAATCAAAACTTGGTTACTAATATCTAATAGGAGTAAAGATTACCATATATTTGCTACCAACCAAATTAGGGAATAATTTAAAATAAACATACTCCTAAACATAGTCGAACCCCCCCCCCCTTCATACCCATGGATTCCCCCAAGCCGCGATCCCATATATATATATATATATATATATATATATATATATATATATATATATATATATATATATATCATCTCTTCTCATCTTAAACCCTAACCCTAATCTAAAATCCCCCTCCACCTCCTCTTGTCGCCGACCTCCCCCCTTTGACCCCCTCACGTAGACAAGTCCAAGGCCTCTTCCCCATCCAAGAACCCTAGTTCTTCATCTTCTCTCTTCTAGTAAATTCTTTCTTTAAACCTTCTCTCCTCCAATTTCTCTAATGTATGTGAATGCATGAATAAATGTTTATATATATATAAATAAATAATTTTATATGTTTTTACAATACATTGCCATGTTCTTCATTGTAGGGTTTATTTTAGAGTTTTACATATAGAATTTTGAACCCATGTATGCATGTATGCACCCATAGGTAGAAACTTTGATTTAACCATGTTAATAATAGAGATATATGATGATTAAAATTATTTTATCCATATTTTTACTATTTATTTTATAATATTAGTTTGATAAATTGGTGTTAAATAAATTGCATGTACAATGTGTAGACTGACCTAGTTTAATATTTTATCCAAAATTCCGCATCGAACCCTTCTAAATCTTTGTAAATAATTAAATTATGTTGTAATTAAACTATATTAAATTTAGTTTTTAAATTATTTTTTCAGAAATATTACTTTTGATTTAAATAAATTTTATGCATAAAAAGACACATAGTTGACCTAGTTTGCATGTAAACTTTTTGTAACTTGTTCTTTGGCCATTTATGAATGTTCTCCCTATTATTTTGTGATTAAAAATTATTTTTCCAGAATTAAATATGATTCAGAATTTTTATGCAAAGCATAATAGTAGGATTATAATGGCAAAATTTTGCCAATACTATTGCTAGAAGACTAGTATGTGTCCAACGGAAAGGCCAATAAGTAAAATTGACATTATCCATGTTGGAACTCATTAAATAATTATTTTCTAGTATTTTAGAATTATTTCCATAATTTAACTTTCCTTATGAATTCATCTTTTGAGAACTTGCATGTCGAGAAAACTATATTTAGCAACCATAATGGAATGACTAGTTACCAACCTTCGTAGAAACCCCTTGTGAGTTGAAAACCATTATTTGCTAAAAAGATTATAATTAATTCTAGAATTATAGTTTAATAAATAATATTTTTAAAATAATCTTTGGTAATGTTGGATGGCTAATAATAATTTGGTATATAGTTACTTACATGTGCAACCAACATAGGATTAATCACTAGATGATAACTTAATGTAACTAGAAAACAAGAGTCTAATTAGAGTATTAAGTAATTTGTAGGTGTTCGAGATGTTTCTCTGGAGAGATCCGGACCAGATTTGTTGTGCTCGCAGCTTGGCTTGGAAGGCAAGTACACATTGTTTGATTTTATTGTTCAGTATACATTTGCCAAATTTTTATTTGCTAGTTGTGTGCACACGTCTTGGAGTAGCAGACTTACCTGGTATATTGTGAAGGTATGTAGTATCTTCTGACCTGACACTGTTTGGATAAACAAAGTTTATATGAAACTTTTGCTTACAAACGAGAAAAGAGAAAAGTACAAATAGTCCTATACGAGGATATTAAGTACAATAAAATGATTCTGGGAAAGTATTGCTATGGAAGTCTGATCTGCAGTCGATCACTTTGTTCCTTGGACTACACAATGATGAAGAAGTGCTGTAGAAGAAGCTTCAAACTTTCTCTGAACTGAAGGCAAAACTTGGCCAAAGGAAAGTTGCAAGTAGGATCAAATTCTTGTTACCAAAGTTGTCAGCCAAAACCCATTCCTATCCTCCATTTACCCTGTAACCAGGGGTCTCTATTTATAGAGATCAATCAAATAACTGTTTGGTTGGCGTAAAAGCCAAATAACTGTCTTGTTGGCATAAAAGGCCAAACTGTGAAGAAGATTGCCTCCTTTACGCTGCGGTTATGACAACTGCTACCCACGTTCAAATAATCTTCTGAATCTGCGTATGACACGTATCCCTTTATAAGGTAACGCGAATAACTGCTTCTCGAAGATCATGGCATGCAAGCCACGTAGGTAATCTCTATTTATAGAGATCAATCAAATAACTGCCTGGTTGGCGTAAAAGCCAAATGACTGTCTTGTTGGCGTAAAAGGCCAAACTGTGAAGAAGATTGCCTCCTTTACGCTGCGGTTATGACAACTGCTACCCACGTTCAAATAATCTTCTGAATCTGCGTATGACACGTATCCCTTTATAAGGTAACGCGTATAACTGTTTCTCGAAGATCATGGCATGCAAACCACGTTGGTAATTGCCCCTGCGTAAAACTTGTTGATCCGTGAATAATAGATAACCAGCGAAAAATAGCCAATTATCCTTCACGACTGAGGTCTTGAGCGTATTCTGGGCTAAGTAGCCTTATCAACGTACCTTTGCAAATATAGCCGAGTTGGCATATTTCGAGGAGATAGCATACGGCGTACTCCTATAGTTAAAAATAGCCTGGTTGGTGTAAAATACAAGGATGGTGATGTGAGCGTATTAGTCAGTCTTAGCTTTCCCAGTCATGACAAATTTTAAAAAATAGAACAAAATCTCGTGCATTAAATTTAGAGATATGCCTCAATCTCGTGCATAAAATACAGAGATATGCCTCGAGCACTGTACAAGAAACAACTTTTGATGTGGCGTCTGATTTTGTCTTGTTTTGAGCGTAAAAACTCATTTATGTCAACATAGAATAGGCAGCGTATTTAGAAGACTCCATTTTTCTTCCTTTGAATGCATAAAAATGACTTGTATCAAAAATATGTCACCAAATGACAACCCGGATCTCTGTGCAAAATCATCATCACAGCCGTTCTCTCGATCATTGTGTAGTACTTTTGTCAAATGTCAGGTTCACTGATTTAACTGACAAGTTCATCCAAGGAATACGAAGAGTTCCTCGTATAACTTTACGCTGCATTAAAAACAACGTACTTTACGCAGGAAGGTATAGCAGCCTTTTACGCAGAACAGCCTTGAAGCTTCTGCTTTACGCGGACAGCTCTGAAGCTCTATTTTACGCGGACAGCTCTGAAGCTCTGCTTTACGCGGACAGCTCTGAAGCTCTGCTTTATGTGGACAGCTCTGAAGCTCTGCTTTACGCGGACAGCTCTGAAGCTTTGCTTTACGCGGACAGCTCTGAAGCTCTATTTTACGCCAAACAACCTTGAAGTTCTGTTTTACGCATGCAACTCTGAATCTCTATTTTACGCCAAACAACCTTGAAGTTCTGTTTTACGCAAACAGCTCTGAAGCTCTATTTTATGCCAAATAACCTTGAAGTTCTGTTTTACGCAGACAGCTCTGAAGCTCTATTTTACGCCAAACAACCTTGAAGTTCTATTTTACGCAGACAGCTCTGAAGCTCTATTTTACGCCAAACAACCTTGAAGTTCTGTTTTACGCAGACAGGTCTAGAGCTCTATTTTATGCCAAACAACCTTGAAGTTCTGTGAAGTTCTGTTTTACGCAGACAGCTCTGGAGCCCTATTTTACGCCAAACAACCTTGAAGCTCTGTTTTGCGCATGGGGGGACTTCATGTATGTTGGGGGGTTTTGATTGTAAAATACGCGGACAATTCTCCAGCATATTTCATGCTTCTACAAGACCCCCTTCAAAGTATTCAAATCCCTTGTAATTTGAAATACTTTGAATGAAGCATAAAATGGTCAATTGTAACTGGCTTTTTTAGCGTAAAACTCAGATTATCAATATATACGCGTATTCTGCTAACTGATCTGTCCCGCATAATTTAATATTTTTGTTTTTTGTGTAAAATCATGGATCCGTAGCATCTGAGCGTAAAATCATAGATCCTTGCTCTGCGCATGGATCTTTATTTCGTGCGTAAATTCATAGATCATAGCATCTGATGGATCCTTTACGCAGCATGACTATTTGTCTTCCTTTTCAAATTATCTGTTGGCGTGGTCCTAAATCATAACTGACTACGATAAAATCTGAGTTTGGTTAAGGATTCGAAGAGTCATAAATAGGCCAAGGTCATGAGAGAGAAAAACCCTTCATCTCTTTCTGAAAAACCCTTCATCTCTTTCTGAAAAACCCTTCTTTTCTGCCATGGCACCAAAACAGACCTCCACCGCTAAAGGAAAGCAAGCCGCTTCATCATCTCGTTCATCTGCTCAAGCACGAGCAACTCCTACTAGGCCAAGCGAGCCTCGTTCTGAACGAAGTGCTCCGCTGTCTAGCTGTGCACCGGACATCACAGGTAAAACTTCGAGAAATAAAAATCCTTCGCACACGTTGTACGTGTATGCACAAAGTTATTTTTTGTGCTAAGAGTACTCTTCGAGGAAGATGATGCACAGAGATGATTTATTTTATCAATATGCCCACATTTTAATGTGTCAGCATAAAACTTCATATTTTGCAATCTGGCGTAAAAACTCAGACTGTTAAATTTGGCGTATACTGCAAGATTTTTACTCTTGGCAAAAAAAAAATTGGCGTATACTGCAAGATTTTTACTCGTGGCGTAAACTTGTGGTCATCATTAATTTTATGCGCAAATGTAACACCTTGCGTTTTACGCACTGAAAGTAAATTCCAGCGTAAAACTGACTTATTCTCTTGCTTTTTTGCAGTGGACCTATAGATCCCCCCTCTGGCTGATGTAATGGGTTCTGCTGCTGGAATGTTAAATTTCAACTGCTTGGAGGACTTGTCCCATGTAACTTTCCCCATCTCTAGAAACGAGTATCCTAAAGAAAGGGAAATTCTGATCTTGGACCAAGGAGAAAGAATGTTGCTAACTATGATCAGCGGGGAACCCTTGACATACATAGATGGAACCGAGTATAAGAAACCAGCTTTCTTATTTGGAGATGTTATTGATAAGCAATCCAAAACAAAACTCAAGAAGGAAGACTGGGTATTTTCTGTTGAGGGCACTGTTATGTACCTGCCAAAGATGTTCAGAGACTACCCCATTTTTTCATTCTTTCATGCCAGACATCCCAGAAGGATGGCGTCGACTCTGACTCCTGATCTTCATAACCAGCCAGGGAAGATCTTCTATAAGAAAAGATTAAACCGAGGATCCTTGTAAGTAGTCCCTCAGGTCCTATTGTGCCCTTCAGAGGTTTACTACCAGGCAGCGTCCCTAGTGAAGACTCTTCTTTGATCCAGCCATTTCTAATAGCAACTTTTTACAAGAAATTAATGGGGCAGGGAGGAGTATATCCCAAAGTTAACCCTCGCACCAGTGGATGTCTTAACCCCCACAATCTTTGATGGGCCAGATTAACTGCATGGGCCCTGAAGCACTTTCAAATGGAGCTAGTAAGTATCAACTTATTTGATGCTGTCAGTGCTACTAGTATTGGACTGCCTATCAATACAAATTTATTCTTAGCTTTAATGGAGCGATATAACTCGTTTACTGGGACTTTCGCCACTCTAATAGGTGAGTTGGGCCTAGCACTTCATGAGATGGCAGATATCTCAAAACTACTAATGGGAGATACTCCCTGTGAAGAATATGTTCCCACCAATAGAGAGTTGAAGGATACCAACCCTCGGGTAGTGGCTGTATACCAAGAACTGATGAGCCACTATCTTGCATGCACCACTTTTTATAGAGAGCCTTCTGATTTAGCTCATATTAACAAATGGGTATCTTACCATTTCTTCCATCAGGCTAGAAATGCCAAGCAGGAAAAAGTTATAGATCCCAAAGATAAACCTTTGAACCCTCTGAGTATTCTTAATGCCAACACAATATATGACCTTATTGAAGATGCAGAAGCTCCAGATTGTGTTCTTAATGAAGATATAGACAGTTATCCTACAGGGACCAAAGCCTACAATAATATGAGGCATTGCCGAAAGCCTCTGTCAAAAGAAGCTCAACTGGCTGGCTTCCTTTCTATTTGGCTACGTCAATGGGTGGTGCCTAGCATTGCGTCTGCAGATCGTATTCATCACAACACCCTATGGCCCGCAGTGCATTTGGTATTTGGAGCAAGATTGGGCCTACTCCCTGCCATGGTATGCAGAATACAAGCTAGCCTGAGGGCTATTACTGATGGATTGCTGGCCAATACCACTCAGCGCGAAGGATATCCCAGAGTGGAATTACCATTCTTATATCTGATGGGATGGTTAATCCTTCATAACACCAGAGTGATGTCTCCCGGATCTGCCAGTGGTTCGGGCAATAACTTCCTGTTGAATTACAAGAATTCTTCTTGGAATGTGACTAGCGTCATAGATTGTCGACTAGTACTGAACTTTGCCCATAGTTGGAAATTTTTCTGCATCGTTCCCCCCGTACATATCAATCAGCAGGGAACTAAACTTCATGATATAGGTTAGGGGAAGTCTATTCTTTCTCCTGAAGCATTTTACTGGTTTGTCTGTATTAGACCTTCACAACTGCTGTATAGAAGTGAGGATCACTGCTACCTGGAACCTTATCTCCCTAGCCGTTTCGCCAGGCAATTTGGATATGATCAGTTGCACGTGGGAAATCCCATCACCAGCTTTAAATTCAAAGGTAGGCTTATTGATGGAGCTAGAGGATGGCGTTATTTCATCATGGGTTGTACTGGAGCAACCTTTGATGTACCCGCGACTTCTCTCTCCATGGAATTGTACATTCTTCATTCATACGCATAGTTTCATGTGTCCATTAATACTTTCCATCGTGATTTTGATGTATATGGAAGTTTTATAGTGCCCTCCCATAAATCTACTAGAAGAGAGGAGATACCATCTGTCTCCTCTGATGAAGGCGATGAAACTACTAGGGCAGATGATTATTTATTGATATTACCGAGAGGCGTAACAGCTCCACCAGCAGAGCCTCTCATAATTTCTAATAAACGAAAGGCTTCTACAAAGAAGGAGCCTTCCCCTCGTAAGAAGAAGCAAACTACTAAAGGTCCTAAAAAGACTTCCACCAAAGGGGCCTCTTCCAGGAGTTAACCAATTGTTTCCCCTATTAGGGATAATTTTGTGATTAGGGATCCTATATCCCCTCATCGTTTTTCGCCTTTTAAAGAAGGAGCCTCCAAAGTCCTAGCTGAAAGTGCTGGAGATTCTTTGCCAATGACTGCTGCCGCAATTACATCTACCACCGTTACTAGTGATGCTTCTCTATCGCCTTCGAGGCCGAGCTCTCTAATAATCACTTTACCTTTATCATCGCTTATAAGACAAATAATGGGACTAACCTCTCCTTCATCTGTGAATATTTCAAGCAAGATTCCACCTGATGAACCTCAAGTAGATTTGGGTGATGACTGGGATGACGACCCTCAAGCGTCAGTTGGTGTACCCTCCTCTCCAGGTATGATAGCTTGTTTAGCATCATTAAGAAATAATTTAGCTATACAGGCTGCAGACGCAATATACATACCATCGACTATGGGTAAATATTGTCTTTACGCTTTTTCAGGAAAATTTAACATCAAATTGATATTAAGTTTCTCTTATCTTATTTTCAGGCGAAGACATTTCTGGGGAAGGCGGAGCTGAAATAACCTCTGCTTTCGTTGCGGATCCAGCTACTGAAACGGCTGTGACCACTATCGAAGAAGTGTACCTTGAAACCGTTGATCCCCCATCCGCAACATTCTCAAATATAATCCTGCCAGCAGCGGTTCAAATAGAATCAGAGGTGGATGAACCAACCATCTCGACTGTGCCTCCAATCGTTGGAAATATACCTTCGTCGAGCATGCAAACAACTTCATCTGTTGTTGGTGTCTCTTCTTTTGTTGCGCCATATATTGAAGCAACGACTGTGGCAATATCTTCTGCACCCATTCCAAAAAGGAGATTTACTGATATTGTGGCCACTCCCAGCTTCCATTCGAGCCTTGCTATGCTAGTTGAACAATACACTAGCATATTCTACCTCACTTTAAAAGAATTAATATCCATGGGGCTAGAGAAGAATCTAGGCTTTAATGCTTTGAAGACGTCTTCCAAGCTCACTATAGCGCAAATTAGAAATTTTAATGATGCTGACAGAGCTAATGCGCTAGAGCAAATGGTTAATGGTTTAGAACAACCCATTAACGAATATTTGTAATTATACTGAGGCAGCATCAATGACTTGGTTCAGGCTGAGTATGACTCACTAACTTCAAAAATTGCTCAGAAGGCAGAAATCTTAAACAAATCCATTCAGGAACAGCAACAAGAGATGGAGAAAGAGCAAGCAGTATTGGTGGAGAGTATTACTCATCTAGCTCAGTGTCGTGCCGAATGTGAGGGATATGAAATGAGGATTCAAGAACTGAAAGCTGAACTTGCTCAAACAAATGAGAGGCTTCTCAAAGCATCGTTAGTTCGTGATGTATTGGAAGGCCAAGTGAATACGGCTCAACAGAACTTGACACATGTGGGTGTCATCCATGCAAGTTTTGTTGATTCTCTGTCTGAACTATCTCTCTTGAGTAATGACGAAGCAAGACTGGAGCTGGCTCGCACCAAAATTTTAAACTCCAGGAACGAAAGGATGGCTGCTTTAGCACAACAAATCCGTGATTTAACTGCTCCTCCACAATAATGTACTTTTTTTTTTGCTCCTTCTTCAGAGATAATGAAGACACATTTTCTGACTCTGTGGACCCATCACTTATTATTAGAATATAAATGATAGGCTAAGATAAAAGTGATATCAGAGGTAATATGGACATGATATACTTTCGATAACTGGTTTTACTGAATATATCTATTCAGAGGTAATATGAACATGATAGAATATGATCCAACTAAATTTGTATACAAAACACTATCAGAGGTAATATAGACATGATAGATTTTGAAGTTTTAAATTAGTTAAATATATCTATTCAGAGGTAATATGAATATGATAAAATATGATTCAACTAATCTTTGTACATAGTATGATCAGAATGAAATCTTCATCATACTCCATTAAGCAAGGGAGATCAAGCATAATACTTCTTCAGGAATTTGCCATTGATAGGAGACATTATCAAATCTCCATTAGGCTTGGCTAATCTATGAGCGCCATTTGAAAATGTTGTTTCAATCACATAAGGGCCCTCCCATTTGGGCTGCAATTTCCCCTTACTTTTATGTGTAATGATCATTGGCCTCTTCACAGCTAAAACTAGCTCACCAACTTTGAACACTCTTTCCTTCACTTTTTGATTAAAAGCTCTGGAGATGCGTGCTTGGTAGAACTCAATGCGCTATTGAGCTTGAAGGCGTCTTTCGTCTAACCCTTCTAGCTCTTGAAGTCTTAAACGATCATTATTTTCCTTAGTCATCTCATTAGCTACTCCTATTCTGAGTGATGGAATTTGAATTTCAATAGGGAGAACTGCTTCACACCCGTAAACTAATAAAAATGGAGTACAACCCGTTGGTGTTAGTACCGTTGTGCGGTATGCCCACAGACATTCTCCTAATTTCTCGTTCCAATCTTTTTTGTTCGAAGAGACAAATTTTTTCAAGAGTTTGATAATGGTTTTGTTGAAGGCTTCTGCCAAACCATTGGCAGCAGGATTATATGCCGTTGAGGCCACATTTTGTATCTGATTATTATCGTAAAATTGGTAAAATGCTTAACTGATGAATTGAGGCCCATTGTCATGAATTATCCTTCGGGGTATCCCAAAGTGATAAATTACATGATGCTTGATAAAGCTGATCACATTAACTGTCTTTACCTCAGCAAGAGGAATTGCCTCCGCCCATTTGGAGAAATAATCAGTGATAGCTAATATAAACCGATGTCCTCTAGAAGATGAAGGATGAATAGGACCAATGATATCCATACCCCATATTTCAAAGGGCCATGATGAAATGGTAGGATGTAAATATTCAGAATATTGATGTATGAAATCTGCATGAACCTGACAGGCTTTGCATTTTCTTGCATATTCCACGGCATTTGCAATCATAGTAGGCTAGTAGTAGACCATCCTCCTGATACTATCATGTAACTTAGGACCGGGTTGATGTGCTCTACATACTCCATCATGAGCTTCTCGGATAACCCGCCTTGCATCATCACCAGAGAGACATCATAACAATAGTCCATCATATGTTCGACGATACAAACTTTGTGAAGAAGCATCAAAATAGAAACGTAGCGATCGTCTTTTAATAGATGTTGCTTCTTTAGGATCCTCTGGTAAGATTCTATATGACACGAAGTCTATAAAGGAACTTCTCCAATCTCTCTTAGGAGGAACTATGTTTATAACATAGCTGCGTTCTATATGAAAATTAGTTTTCACACAAAACAAATCTCTGTTAAAAAGGATCACTGAATTCTGCCTTCTTACAGGAATAGCTAGATCTGCAGCTAGACTGGCCAGAGCATCAGCTTCCAAATTTTGAGATCGAGGAACATGTTCTAAGAAGAATCCTTTAAAAGACATTGCTATCTCAATTGTTGTTTGGTGATAAGGAATGAGATCTGCATTGCGGACTTCATATATTCCTCTGACCTGATTGACGATCAGCTGAGAATCACCAAAAGCTTCCAAGTATTCAATATCCAATTCTTTAGCAACTTGAAGCCCAATTAATAGAGCATTATACTTTGCTACATTATTAGAGCATGGTTCACTAAGAGAATATGCTCGATAAATGACGAGTTTATCAGGAGTCACCAGAACAATCCCTACCCCTGAAACCATGTTTCCCTTGGGACCAGTTCTGGAAGCACCATTAAAGAATAGCTGCCATGTATCACCTTCCATTGTCAAATTACATTCTGCAACTTCGTTGGGAATGTCATCATATAATTTGGAGGTTTCTGGAATTGGATGGGCAGCTAAGAAATCAGCCAAGGCTTGACCTTTCACGGATTTATGAGGGACGTACACCATATCATACGGTGTCAATAGCATTGCCCAGGTCGCGAGTCGGAAATTAAGAATACTTGGCTTATTCATCAATACCCGAAGTGGGTTGATTCTGGATATGATATGAATAGTTTGGTCTGTCACGTAATGTCGCATCTTTTGAATGGCAACATTAGGGCTAAGCATTCTTTTTCCACTGGGTTATACCTATGTTCTGCTCCGACCATCATCCTACTTAGATAGTATATAGCATGTTCATGACCCTCATTGTTCTTCTGTGCGAGAAGAGCCCCAAAAGAATGATCCATTGCTCGAACATACAGCAAAAATGGTCTTCCTATGACAGGAGGCACCAAAACTAGAGGATTAGTAAGATAGCATTTAATGTCATTAAACGCTTGTTGACAGGCTTCGTCCCATACAAATGACACACCTTTCTTCATTAGACGAGAAAAAGGTTGACATCTTCCAGAGAGATTGGATGTGAATCTCCTGATATAAGCTAGACGACCCTGAAATCCCTTAAGTTCTCTGAGATTATGGGGCAGTCGCATTTCTAGGATAGCTTTTACTTTATCAAGGTCAACTTGAATGCCTTTAGCAGTAACGATAAATCCTAGAAATTTGCCACTGGATACACCAAGAAAGGACTTTGTAGGGTTCATTTTGAGTTGATATTGGTGCATCAAATCAAATATTGTCTTCAAGTCTTGAATGTGATTATCCTTGAGACAGCTTTTGTGTCACGACCCGCACCCGGAAAATCGGGCATGAGTCGTGGATACGTCCAACCTACGCCGCAGCATCGGTGGTAGAACATTGTCTAGTTCTACTATCTAGCTAACAATCTCACACAAATAATATATATACCTGTCAAGATCTGAACTCCAAACGGAGGAGCAATATGATAAAGATAATCACAAGCACTCAATCACGAATCTAAGCACAATAAGATAACAAAGAAGGCTAACAACTACAAAGTCTAAACAACTGCTACTAAAACAACCACAACATCAATAATAATAATACAACAACATCCAGAATTATACATAATACAAGGTCTCAATCCAAAACCGGACACAAATTCGGTACCAAAAGCTAATAAAAACAACAACTGAGGTCCTAGTGATTCCGGTTACCAACCCGAAAATCACTCCTAAACTAAGGGGTCCCTGTCTGTACCATCGACAAGCTGAGGTCCATAAAACGTCGGACACCAATCCTCCGGATCCTCTGGAAAAAATGTCCAGTCAGGACTTGCCACGCCCCAGTCCCAAAATACGTAGGACTAGGTCACATAACCATGCCAGCTGGCCGTATATATGGCAACTCCAATATATGAAAACCATATATACGTGCGTACGCTGTATATGAACAATAAATTCACAAGTGGTAAGTCTAATCACAAGTCACAGGGTAATATCTAGATCTCATCCACAGAGTCAAATAATCATGAATAATCAATAACCATGTAACTAGATAACAATAAGGATCTAAGGAATGATAGTCGGATGGAAACAAATCCACTGCCGAAACCAGAATATAAAAGGAACCAGATACACACCTTAAGATCAATATTTGAAAATCACGAGGCTCGAAGAGAAGACCTCATCGTAATATAAGTAGCCTGTCCGGATCTGTGCTCCTGTGAATACGCAAGAAAATATACACCTGGCAGGGGACCAGGTCCTCAGAGGGACATCGCAAGATACATAAAAGCATGCCATAATGTAAATACTGAATCAGTAAATGGGGTGTGCTAACCATCTAAGTGAATGCACTTGAAGACCTTATAGTACGCATGGGAATGTGTAGGCTTGACATATGCTGACGTAATTCACCAATCGTCATGACTGGCTAGTATATGTGTCATATGCCCCCGGACACACGGGTAGCTCTGCAATCGACCATGAGGAGCATGGTACGAAGGATAAAGACTCAAGAAGGGGGTGTCCCATACGCCTACTAGATATCTTTCCCGCCCACTGGAGATATACAAGTCGTGAAAACGACGTGGACATCTCGTATAAATGATGCAAGTCTCCATAGAATAAACAACTAAGCTAAATGCCGTTACACGTGTTGCTCACACCGATGGCCAGTCGAATATGAGGCACGCGTCCCTACATGATCTCACTCTGTGACGTGTAATGATACGTGTCAAGGCCTGGAAGTCATACCAATAACTTCACAACTTTAGGTGGGTCTACTAGACACTAGGTCAGATACAATCCTAACGTCAACGCCTTCGTTGACTGCATCCGAGTTTTCTCGGACGCGCATATTTATATAATAAATAAACATGTAACTATCATTAACTGAATTTAAACAGTACAACAAGGCTAGGTATACTTGCCTGGCAGGTGAGCTGCAAATATAATGTCCAGATGTCAAATATCAAGTGTCAGAACTATGGCCTCAGAATAAATATCTCCGGATGCTGAAATAAACATCACTAACAGTCTCAGAAAATATCAAATAGCTAGAAACGTCTGTCCTTAAGTCCAATTTGGACACAGGGGCAAAAATGACAGTTTTCGGTCAAAGCGGGGTCCACATGTGGGCCGCTTTGCACCGAAAAACGTGTCAGGGTCAAAGGTCTCCAAATTTGCCAAACTTAGTGTCAACAAGTCCAGAACGTCGATACGAACCCAACGGAACTTCCAGAATTGGATTCCGATGAGCCAGTCACAAAATCGCCCGTCAAGTGGAGCCTATGGGGCCCACGATACGGGATTTTGCCAACGTTCTCAGAATCGAACCAAACTTGGATCACAGGACCAGCGTATTGCTACGAGTCCGATGGCGCAAGTTTCATCTCGATCCGACGTGTGTACACAAAGTTGCAGCATGTTCCAGAACTGACGGATACGGGGCGGTGTCGGCGGATACGCGTTGATTCCAGTGTGCACGCACATCCAAATTAACTTCTCCGAATTCCTACACATCCGTATCAACGTCGTGCACGTTTCGATAAAGGCCGCGTGCGACCAAGTCGTCCCGTTTGGCGGGGCTTACCCAGTTCCGGGGTGAATCGGGTCATTGTTTTTCCTGTTTTTGGATCGCGTGCCGCGATCGCCACAGGACGCGATGCACCGAACGGGTTGCACGGGCACCGAGAGGGTCACATAGCCTACGTGTCACAATTGACGGAATTAAAAACGGAACTACGAGGAGATAGAACGGGTTACCTGAACAGGGCTCCGTGGATTGAATTTCCCGTATCCGGGAAGAGATGCGACACGACGCTGGTCGTGTCCGGGCTGTGTCCGGGCTCTGAAATGCTGTTGTGTCCGGTCTGAGTCCAGGGGAGACTTGCAGGGCTTCGCCGAAGGCGCTCAGGCGGAGCTCGTCGGTCAACGGGACGACCGGGCAGGGCACGACGAGGCGGCTGGGAGAGAGATCCGGTCTCTGGCCACGGGGGGGGGGGGTGGTTCACGGTGAGGAGGAGGAGGAGGAGCTGGGAGGAGAGGGTGGTGGAGATCAGGGAAGGGGAAGTCGAGGTGGAGGAGTTGGCCGCTGGAGATGGTGGTGATGACGATGATGGTGGTGGTGGCGGTCGTCTGGAAGGGCTGGGAATGGAGAGGGGGCTACTGTCGAGGCCGGCGGTCAGGGCTGGATCCGGTGGGGGATGGAGGAGGAAGGGGAGGGCTCAGTCGAGTGGGGAAGAGAGTGGAGGAGGTGGAGGTCGAGGTGGCGGTGGCGAGTGGCGGAGACGACGATGATGATGGCGGTGATGGGGGGTGGTGGTGGCAGCCGACAGGGTGGGGAGGAAGGGCGAAGGAGGGGGAGATGGGCTCGGGGTGGAGGAGAAGAGGAGGAGGAGGAGGAGTCAGGCGAGGTGGTGGCGGGCGGTGGAGCTCAGGGTGGAGGGGGAGATCGAGAGGAGGAAGAGGGGAGGAGGAGATGGCTGAGGAGAAGGAGGAGGCTGCGGGGAGAGGGAGCGGGGAGAGGGGGAGGCTCGCCGCGGGGGTCGGCGGAGCGGCTCCGGCGGCGGGGGGGGCTCGCCGCTCCGGTCGGGGGGGGGGGCGGCTGCGGGCTGGGGGGTAGAGTTAGGGTTTTCTTTTATTTTCTTTTTCTTTTCTTTTTCTTTTATTTATAAAGAATTATATTAATATAATATGTAAAATATCTACAGATATTTTTAGGATATTTTGGAATATTTTCGGGATATTTTCGGGATCTTTTCGAGTGAGTCCTGCCTCCAAATGGACGGCACAGGTTTACCGGCCAATGAGGGGTGGCACCTCGCACTGAAATTTGCAGGAAAGTCCCTGTAATTTCATAAATTGCGTAAAGTCCTAGTTTTGGGAAATTACGCAATTACGAAATTGTCTGGGAAAACACCCGATTCCGAAAAATACTAAAATTCACAGAATTGAGGAAAATTGCTGTGCGAGGGTCCCGAGGGGGTGGGGGTGAGTCTGGGCAGGTACTGGGCCTGGTTTTGGGGTGATACAGGCCATCGTATTTATTTAATTAATAAATACTGCGCACGGTGTTCTCTAATTATTTAGAGGCAGGTAGGGTCATAGTTTTTCTGCGGTGTCAATACACTAAATGTAGTATACTCAGTGTAGAAAATTAACGTATTTTTGTCTGGGCAAAACAGGTGCATATTGGGTCTCAAATCTCTATTGGAACAGGGATGGGTACAGAGCAGGAAATTAAAATAGGAATTAAATACGGGTGTTTGCAACGAGATTTGTGCGTCTCATTCTAGGCTCAAAACTGAGTATCTGGGAGTTGCACAAAGTGCAGGATAATAGGCTGGCATGTCTAGGAGAGGTATGCGAACTTTGTTCGGGGATAACAGTCAAGGTAAAGCTCCAAATAATTCGGTGATGGACAAGTGCACAGGTCAGTAGGATATGTAAGCAAAATAAATTAAAATATTGCAACAAATCCTAAATTGTGAAAAATATTTCTAGAATACTGGAATCTGGTCGAGGGGGTTTACAATCTACCCAACTTATAAAAATTTTGTCCTCGAAATTAAAACTAAGCCATGGTAGAAGTCAAAGACGGCATAAGATATAATTTAACAAAGTAATTTATATCTTGGGTTACGAATAGGTTCGAAAACGTTTACGCATGTCGTACTCGCGCTTCCAAGTAGATTCTTCTGGCGCGCTATGCTTCCATGCTAAGCGGATCAAGGGGATAGACTGGTTCTTCAATACTTTTCTCGATGGTCAAGGGTTTCCACGGGTTGCTCTTGATATGACAGGTCTCGGCCTAAAGGTGATATCCTCAAAAAGACATGATCGTCCTCTTTGAATTCCAAGGGATGATGATGACGGTCTGCCCACTTCTTGTCTGTTTTGCACTACTCGCAAGTGTCCTTGTATATACTTAACTGTCTCTTCGGTGTTGATCACCAACTCTGGTCACGCGAATCCTTGTCTGGTAAAATGCTGACTGGTATGCCGTGCAATCTAACGATTTGCCTCAAATAAGTAGTGTCTTCATAGCTTCAGAGTAATTACGACGGTTGCAAGTTCCAAATTCTTCCCATGCACTCATAACTGTCTAGATTCATCTGTCATTACCTTGCCATCCTGTATTAATACGCATCTCAAACTTTTTCCTGATGCGTCTGTAGATCACATAACTCCTGCTCCGGATGGAATAGTCAATACGAGGGTTGTGGTCAGTCGCTTCTTGAACTCCTCGAAAGCGGCTTGACACTCGTTGGTTTCATAGGAGTTCTTAATCCGAATAAGTCAACCAAGTCATAGGTACTGCTATCCATTCAGGAGTCAATCCATTATTCCTTCGGTGAAATCCTTTTAGGCTCCTGACAGCAAACTGATATATTCTTCATCGTAATACTTGAGTTCTGAACTTAACCCAAGTTACGAGGCAAAATAAAAATTTAATGCTGTTATAGGGATGCACGTATCAGGAACGTAATAAAACGTAGGTAGGTAGGTAGCGAAGGTCATTCTAAAGGTAGCACAGTTTAAACTGAAATCAATCTAGTAATAGGGTTTGGTAATTACCCAAGAAACAAACAGGAATAGCTACAGAAACAATACACTCTCGTATTTATACTAAGCACGAGATTTCGTCTTTCCGAAATAAGGGAAGGCGAAAAACAATAATCAAGAGTTCAAGGGGGGTAATAGATTAGAAGTGTGAGGATCAAGGCGTTTAAAGAATTCAATGGGAATTGTCAAAGCAGTTGTGGATTTGAGATGCTATTTTGGTAATCCCTATTCACATATTCGGATCAGCACAGTTATGTTGCTGATACGATATGCTCAGGCATATCTAACGGGCAAGTACATCTATCTACTAATCACTATATATCTCAATCCACGTAAAGTAGTTATGCGAAGGTCGAACCAAGTGCACTATGGTTGATCAGACCGTAATACACTGATTCTGAAATGTATTAGTGTAGTACTACAATAATACATCTCTCAAGAACAAGCTTGATAAGGAATAAGCTTGCAAAACTAGGCTATAATAGCGGCATAAGTCAAGGTAGTATGGTAAATATAAGTACGCTAGATTATGATATGAGAATTTTTCAAACAATTCAAAATCATAAAAAGACAAGACTCTACAATCTCTACAGGTATTATTCTAAATCCTTGTCTAAGTCGCTAGTTGACCCAAAAGAGGTATGGTCTTCTAAGTTCTATACTCTTAATAAACATTATAGGTTGTCTGCCTAAAACAGAGATTTCAAGAAAGTCCGCGTAAAGTAGGGGTTCGAGGTGGTCTGCATAATGCAGGGATAAAATAATTGGCGTAAGGTAGAAATCCGAAACTGATTGCGTAAAACAGAATTTCAAATTGTCTGGCGCAAGGTGGGGATCCAAGGTAGTTTGGCGTAAATCAGGGATTCAAACTATCGGCGTAAAATAGGCTTCAGAGTTATCCGCGTAAAACAGAGAAGCGTAAGGTAAAGCTTCAGGGCTGTCCGCGTAAAAAGTCTGCGCGTACAAGTCTGGATTAAAGTCTGAGCGTAAAAGTCTGCGGTAAAGTATTGTCTAAGGGTTGCGTAAAAATCTGCCGGCGTAAAAAGTCTAGCATACGCTGCAGCATGAAGTTGTACAAGAAATTTATGAGTTTGTCAGTCAAGTTAATGAATCCTGACATCTGACAAAAGTACTTGTACAACGATCGAGGGGATGGTTATGATGATGGTTTATACGGAGATCCAGATTGTCGTTAGTTACTTATTGGATACCAATCATCTACGCTTGAGATGAGACAAAAATAGATGTCCTGTCAAAAGCTGTTTCTTTTTGCACAGGGCTCGAGGCGTATCTCTGCGCAGGATTTGGTCGTGTCTGGGGAAAGCTAAGGCTGTAACAAATACTCTTAAATCCTATCCTTATATTTTTCGCCTAATCAGGTCACTCTACGCTGGTTATCTAATAGTCAGGAATCATCAGGTTTACGCAGGGTGGTTACCTACGTGGCTGGCATGATGCGTCATACGCAGGATAAGGAAGACTAAGGGTGGCGTAAAGGGGACAAGCTTCTACAAGATTTGGTTTTTACGCCAACTAGGAAGTGGCTTGGCTTTTACGCCAACAACGGTCAATTGGTTTTACGCCAACAAGGGTAAGGGGTCTCTGGCGTAAAACTCTGGTTATCCAAGCATAGGATGAGGGTTTCAGTCCTAGTATTCAATCTTAGATTTCTATGGTTTCTTCAAGACTAGGGTCAACACTATGGTCAATTCTCTAATAATCCTATCTCTAACTAATCCTAGTAGTGTTCATACTATACTCAAGTCATACATAAATACGCCAAGGGATAATGGAAAGTAAATCTATAGGTAAGCGACGCTAGGGTTTATTAGGTAAAAGGAAGGCTAGGGTTTATTTAGGAAATCAGGAAGGCTAGGGTTTATTTAGTAATCCGAACTTAAGGATATGTCAAAGCCCTAGTGGTATTCTTATTAGGAATGCTACCTTAATTATCATCCTATCAACAGGGATTCCTATATTCTAGCAGAGGCTATACTAAAAGAATTATCAGGGAAGTACATGAATCAAGCAGAATGCAATTATGTAAGTAGGACAGACTGGAAGGGAGATAAGTCATAGTCAATTTTTGGATGAGATTCTAAACTCTAATCCTAGGTGCAGGCTTGCTCGGTACAGTAACGTAACCGAGACAATATGCTCTGAGACGCAGGCTTGCTCGGTACAATAACGTAACCGAGACAATATGCTCTCGACCTGCATGGGCCACCACTAAAAACATGTTACGCTCCAGTCCCAAAATACGTAGGACTAGGTCACGTAACCATGCCAGCTGGCCGTATATATGGCAACTCCAATATATGGAAACCATATATACGTGCGTACGCTGTATATGAACAATAAATTCACAAGTGGTAAGTCTAATCACAAGTCACAGGGTAATATCTAGATCTTATCCACAGAGTCAAATAATCATGAATAATCAATAACCATGTAACTAGATAACAATAAGGATCTAAGGAATGATAGTCGGATGGAAACAAATCCACTGCCGAAACCAGAATATAAAAGGAACCAGATACACACCATATAAGATCAACATCTGAAAATCATGAGGCTCGAAGAGAAGACCTCATCGTAATATAAGTAGCCTGTCCGGATCTGTGCTCCTGTGAATACGCAAGAAAATATACACCTGGCAGGGGACCAGGTCCTCAGAGGGACATCGCAAGATACATAAAAGCATGCCATAATGTAAATACTGAATCAGTAAATGGGGTATGCTAACCATCTAAGTGAATGCACTTGAAGACCTTATAGTACGCATGGGAATGTGTAGGCTTGACATATGCTGACGTAATTCACCAATCGTCATGACTGGCTAGTATATGTGTCATATGCCCCCGGACACACGGGTAGCTCTGCAATCGACCATGAGGAGCATGGTACGAAGGATAAAGACTCAAGAAGGGGGTGTCCCATACGCCTACTAGATATCTTCCCCGCCCACTGGAGATATACAAGTCGTGAAAACGACGTGGACATCTCGTATAAATGATGCAAGTCTCCATAGAATAAACAACTAAGCTAAATGCCGTTACACGTGTTGCTCACACCGATGGCCAGTCGAATATGAGGCACGCGTCCCTACATGATCTCACTCTGTGACGTGTAATGATACGTGTCAAGGCCTGGAAGTCATACCAATAACTTCACAACTTTAGGTGGGTCTACTAGACACTAGGTCAGATACAATCCTAACGTCAACGCCTTCGTTGACTGCACCCAAGTTTTCTCGGACGCGCACATTTATATAATAAATAAACATGTAACTATTATTAACTGAATTTAAACAGTACAACAAGGCAAGGTATACTTGCCTGGCAGGTGAGCTGCAAATATAATATCCAGATGTCAAATACCAAGTGTCAGAACTATGGCCTCAGAATAAATGTCTTCGAATGCTGAAATAAACATCACTAACAGTCTCAGAAAATATCAAATAGCTAGAAACGCCTGTCCTTAAGTCCAATTTGGACACAGGGGCAAAAATGACAGTTTCCGGTCAAAGCGGGGTCCACATGTGGGCCGCTTTGCACCGAAAAACGTGTCAGGGTCAAAGGTCTCCAAATTTGCCAAACTTAGTGTCAACAAGTCCAGAACGTCGATACGAACCCAAGGAACTTCCAGAATTGGATTCCGATGAGCCAGTCACAAAATCGCCCGTCAAGTGGAGCCTGTGGGGCCCACGATACGGGATTTTGCCAACGTTCTCAGAATCGAACCAAACTTGGATCACAGGACCAGCGTATTGCTACGAGTCCGATGGCGCAAGTTTCGTCTCGATCCGACGTGTGTACACAAAGTTGCAGCGTGTTCTAGAACTGACGGATACGGGGCGGTGTCGGCGGATACGCGTTGATTCCGGTGTGCACGCACATCCAAATTAACTTTTCCGAATTCCTACACGTCCGTATCAACGTCGCGCACGTTTCGGTAAAGACCGCGTGCGACCAAGTTGTTCCGTTTGGCGGGGCGTACCCAGTTCCGGGGTGAATCGGGTCGTTGTTTTTCCTGTTTTTGGATCGCGTGCCGCGATTGCCACAGGACGCGATGCACCGAGCGGGTTGCACGGGCACCGAGAGGGTCATATAGCCTACGTGTCACAATTGACGGAATTAAAAACGGAACTACGAGGAGATAGAACGGGTTACCTGAACAGGGCTCCGTGGATTGAATTTCCCGTATCCGGGAAGAGATGCGACACGACGCTGGTCGTGTCCGGGCTGTGTCCGGGCTCTGAAATGCTGTTGTGTCTGGTCTGAGTCCAGGGGAGACTTGCCGGGCTTCGCCGGAGGCGCTCAGGCGGAGCTTGTCGGTCAACGGGACGACCGGGCAGGGCACGACGAGGCGGCTGGGAGAGAGATCCGGTCTCTGGCCACGGGGGGGGTGGTTCACGGTGAGGAGGAGGAGGAGGAGCTGGGAGGAGAGGGTGGTGGAGATCAGGGAAGGGGAAGTCGAGGTGGAGGAGTTGGCCGCTGGAGATGGTGGTGATGACGATGATGGTGGTGGTGGCGGTCGTCTGGAAGGGCTGGGAGGGGAGAGGGGGCTACTGTCGAGGCCGGCGGTCGGGGCTGGATCCGGTGGGGGATGGAGGAGGAAGGGGAGGGCTCAGTCGAGTGGGGAAGAGAGTGGAGGAGGTGGAGGTCGAGGTGGCGGTGGCGAGTGGCGGAGACGACGATGATGATGGCTGTGATGGGGGGTGGTGGTGGCAGCCGACAGGGTGGGGAGGAAGGGCGAAGGAGGGGGAGATGGGCTCGGGGTGGAGGAGAAGAGGAGGAGGAGGAGGAGTCAGGCGAGGTGGTGGCGGGCGGTGGAGCTCAGGGTGGAGGGGGAGATCGAGAGGAGGAAGAGGGGAGGAGGAGATGGCTGAGGAGAAGGAGGAGGCTGCGGGGAGAGGGAGCGGGGAGAGGGGGAGGCTCGCCGCGGGGGTCGGCGGAGCGGCTCCGGCGGCGGGGGGGGCTCGCCGCTCCGGTCGGGGGGGGGCGGCTGCGGGCTGGGGGGTAGAGTTAGGGTTTTCTTTTATTTTCTTTTTCTTTTCTTTTTCTTTTATTTATAAAGAATTATATTAATATAATATGTAAAATATCCACAGATATTTTTAGGATATTTTGGGATATTTTTGGGATATTTTCGGGATCTTTTCGGGTGAGTCCCGCCTCCAAATGGACGGCACAGGTTTACCGGCCAATGAGGGGTGGCACCTCGCACTGAAATTTGCAGGAAAGTCCCTGTAATCTCATAAATTGCGTAAAGTCCTAGTTTTGGGAAATTACGCAATTACGAAATTGTCTGGGAAAACACCCGATTCCGAAAAATACTAAAATTCACAGAATTGAGGAAAATTGCTGTGCGAGGGTCCCGAGGGGGTGGAGGTGAGTCTGGGCAGGTACTGGGCCTGGTTTTGGGGTGATACGGGCCATCGTATTTATTTAATTAATAAATATTGCGCACGGTGTTCTCTAATTATTTAGAGGCAGGTAGGGTCATAATTTTTCTGCGGTGTCAATACACTAAATGTAGTATACTCAGTGTAGAAAATTAACGTATTTTTGTTTGGGCAAAACAGGTGCATGTTGGGTCTCAAATCTCTATTGGAACAGGGATGGGTACAAAGCAGGAAATTAAAATAGGAATTAAATACGGGTGTTTGCAACGAGATTTGTGCGTCTCATACGAGGCTCAAAACTGAGTATCTGGGAGTTGCACAAAGTGCAGGATAATAGGCTGGCATGTCTAGGAGAGGTATGCGAACTTTGTTCGGAGATAACAGTCAAGGTAAAGCTCCAAATAATTCGGTGATGGACAAGTGCACAGGTCAGTAGGATATGTAAGCAAAATAAATTAAAATATTGTAACAAATCCTAAATTGTGAAAAATATTCCTAGAATACTGGAATCTGGTCGAAGGGGTTTACAGGACTGGAGCAAGTACACCTCTAACAGCAGTTCCAGTTAAATGATAAAAACTATAAAGCAGTTGTAGCAAGTAGCAAGGTAAAGAAAATAAAGTATGATCAAGAAATATATACATATCACTGGTGCATAATGGTAAAGATGCATGAATATCATAACCAAGATAGTAATGACTGCAAGATACAAGAAATCTAAACTAAGAGCAAGTATGTGCACAAGAACGTGAAGTGAGTCCAGCAAGAGTACATGTAATGAGTCAAGTCCAGAAACTATAAGTGAGACCAGTCAAGAAATGCAAGAGAGTCCAGACTAAAAAGAATGAACTTGTGTCTTTGAAATACCTGTGTCAATATGTAAACGGCTAGGGGTAAGTACGGCTCATCGCACACTGGGTGTGCGGCTGCTATCATTCCAGATTAGACCAGAGGGGGTGATTCCAGTTATTCCAGTTGGGAATGTTTACATGTCTACTCAAGTATTTCCCCGCCCCGACTAGTACAAGTGAATCCAAGACCCGACACATAAATCAAGTATGAGTCCAGCCAGAAATATGAGTGATGCCTGTAGTGAGTCACGATGTGATGCTAGTAGGTGATTCCAGAATAGAGGCCAGAAACATGAAATATACGTGTCGCAAGTAAATGAATCCAGAAATACTAGTCCATGTCATGCCAAAATATCAGACAATACTATACAATAAGTTGAATCATAATAATCATCAGATAATGAAAACTATCAATGTCATGCCCCAGACCCAAAATGCCGAGGGACTGGAGAAGCGTGGCAATGGCCAGCAGCACGCACCGATGGATAACCCAATTTAATGGATCCATCAGGGCATGCTTAAGCTGTAGTCTAGCAGGAAATAGATCCACTGTTACAGGTCACAGACTAATCTAATCTCATCCACAACAGATAATCACAGATAAAGACAGGGTAATGCAAATAAAATAAGCTGATCTCAATAAATATCTCGGGAAACAATCCGAGAATATGTCTGATACATCAATGCCAATAGACAGGAAATAATCAACTGGAAAGAGAAATAAATGACTACATACGGCCAATGCTCAGGAGAAGTCCTCTGGTACGAGCTCGTCTTCAGGTCCTGGTACAGCTCCTGGAAGTGCTCTGGTACGGGGTATCTCTGGATGGATCTCTTCAGCTATACCTGGGGACATAGTCCATTCCAGGTCCTCAGGGGACATAGCAAGGTACAGAAAATACAAGCCAAAATATAAGCAGTGCAGAAATAAAGGAGACAGCAGGGTGAACTATGTAACCAGCTAAGTGATGAATGCAAGTTGAGAGCATCACTAGAACTCAGGCTGAGACCGCTACAAGCTCTGTGTCGGGGAGCCGGTAGCAGTAATAACACGTAAAGGGTCTAGCTCTGCTGGAGAGTCTACGACCTCACACTAATAGTATATATATATGAAAATAGCCTGTAGCCTGTGTGTCTCTCCCCACCCAATGTAATCATACGTCTCATGTCCATGACACGCAAGATCATAACTAATGCAGCAGTCATATAATGTCTAGGAATAAACTGTCCATGTCATAACATGTATCCTATACAGAATCATCGTGAATATCTCAAGAGGATTCTATCTCATGAATAGTGTCAAGTGTCCTGGATTTTGTTGTACTTGATAGGACAAGTACCAAGAGTAAGGGTATCGAATATCCATATCTAAATGACGTACCCAACACCGCGTACGGTGTCGGCACCCGACTATGATCGGACACTAGATACGTCACACGTTCCTAGGTTAAGCAGTTAAAACAAGTTATAATTAAAACAAGGAAATATGCAACAAGACTGTAAAGTTGGCAAGGTATACTTGCCCTCTGATATATAACTAAGCCAAGGAATATTTAGCAAAGATTGCAAGTTTTGGCGAGGTACACTTGCCTGTGGTTCCGGCTCTGATTGCAGCTCTGACTTCAGTTGGATTTGCAGGCGGTACTCCGGTTGCTGAAACAAACATCACCATCAGATCCAGAAAATATCAATCAGCTAGAAACGCCTGTCCTTGGGTCCAATTTGGAGACAAGGGCAAAAACGGCAGATTCGGGCCAAAACGGGGTCCACCGGTGGGCCCACTTTGCACCGAAAAATGTGTCAGGGTCAACGGTCTCCAAATTCACCAAACTCAGTGTCAACAGGTCAGAAACGTTGATACGAACCCAACGAAACTTTCAGAATTGGATTCCGATGAGCCGAACACAAAATCGCCCGTCGAGCGGGGCCTGTGGGGCCCACGACACGCGATTTTGTCAACGTTCTCAGAATCGAACCAAACTTGACCCACAGGACCAGCGTATCGCTACTAGTCCGATGGCGCAAGTTTCGTCTCGATCCGATGTGTGTACACCAAGTTAGGGTAAATTGTAAAAAAGTCGGATACGGGACGATGTCCGCGGATACGCGTTGATTCCGGTGTGCACGCACACCCGAATCGACTTCTGCGAAATCCCACACGTCCGTATTGACGACGCGCACGTATCTGTGAAGACCGCGCGCGACCAAGTCGTCCCGTTTGGCGGGACGTACTCGGTTCCGGGGTAAAACAGGGTCTGGTTTTTTCCTGTTTTTGGATCGCGGTCTGCGATCACCACAGGATGCGATGCCCCGAGCGGTTTGTCCGGGCACCGAGAGGGTCATACAGGCTTCGCAACGCAATTTGCGGAATCGAAAACGGAGCTACGAGCAAAAAGTTACACGCACCTGAAGGGGACCCGAAAACCAGTGTCGAATCGTGTCGGACACGTGTCGGACACGCGAATTTAGGAATTAGGGTTAGGGCTAGGGTTCACTGGCCGGCGGCGGGGACGGCGGCTGGGGCGGCGCTGTGGCGGGCTGGGCAGCGCAGGCGGCCGGCGGCGGCTGCTGCGGGGTCGTGGGCCTTTGCTGGGGGAAGGAGGAAGGAGGAGAAGAGGGCTGCGGCCCGGTGCGGCGGAGCTGGGAGGTGGGGCACAGCGGGTGCCGGCGAGGGACGCGGCGGCGGCGCGGGTGGCTGAGCTGCGTGGGGCGGTGGCCGGAGAGGTGAACGGAGAGTTCTGGCCGTTGGGGAGGCTAGGGTTTTATAGGGGTGAGGTGAGCGGGGGTGGCCGGAGGAGGCGGCGACGTGGCGGAAGTCGCGGGGCCGTGGCGTGGGGTGCGGGCGGGGGCTTCGGCAACGT